>JAQNBH010000002.1:15186806-15736789 GCA_028752905.1 Cladorhizidae sp. MBARI D1340-BT2
AAAATTTTAAAGGTACATATGAAACTGACAATTTCAGTAATGACAGGGCGACTGCTACGTACAAAAATTACAACAAAAAGAGAACACTAAACACTATTAAAATTCTAAAGTGCAAGGTACATATGAATCTGATAATTCCAAGTAATAATTTCGCAACTGCTATGCACCAAAAATGGAGACTAATAACTTGTTTTTGATGCACACAAATAGATAAACAGTGACAGGATTCCAAATAGTGACAAGTAGAAGATAACAAACAAAAAGTAACATCACCCTATAACAATATGTGAAGGATTAAGCAACAAGTTAACTGAAAGTTAAGTGTATCATGTTAACATGATGAGTTATTATTATCTATAAAACCAACTTCATTTTGAGTGTAATTTATTGAAATAAGAAAAAGGACAAACGAAACGTAGGGAAAATATATCCAGCACAGCTTCAGTTTGGACAGATAGAAATATTTAAATTTAATGGTTGGAGCTGTCAGAAGTCATGTCATGTCATCCACCATCTTCAACATGATGGACAGTGTTAGACGTACAAAGTATAAACAACTTCCACTGAATATTAGATGGAAGATATATTATCTGTACTTTTCATCCTTCATAGTTCAAGTTGCTTCATTGGCCACCAGGGTATAGCTTCATAGATATAAGGCTATTATACATCCATTTAATTAATGTCATTGGACGCCTGATCTCAATACAAGCTGATGAATTGCTTAAGCACACCGTCTCATCTTGATGCAAGATGACTTGTGCATCATTCCAGTGAGCTTCAACTTTCCTTAATTTTTCTAATACCAACATTCCTTCCTGGTAAATAAGCATTTTCTTTTTTTCTTGACGGAACGCAACAATGACATTGCGAGAGGTGAAAATGATGTAGAAATCTTACAACCAAAAAAATGAATAATAATAATACTTGCTACGCATAAAAACGCACAACAAAATATAAAATACAATAACAGTGCTCACATACTGGAAGAAAAATATATATATATATACAAGAAAAAACAAACCAAAATGAATATAGACAGATATTTATTTTTTTACACCATTTTTCCCCCCTGACATGGGAGAAAGAGAGAGAACAGCAATAAAAAGAGAAGACTGCTGCAGCAGCAAGCTTATGTTGTTAGACATTATTTCTTTGCATATGTATATATTTTTATTGTTTTTTTTATCACTCCAATGTTATATTCAGTTGGCATTTGCATAACTCCTTATCCCCGACTTCCAGAGATTTGAGAAACACGGCTAAGTTACAAGTAATACTCCTTGATAAAAGCCAGGCACAATTGTTCTCGCTTGGGTAAAGATGTAGCCGTGTACAATAACTTGTAAATTGTAGCAGTGTAGCATAACTTTGGGCAAGATGTAGCAGTGTACAATAATAACAAACAAAAAATTAATTTAAGGAGGGGCAGGAAGGGTATGAATGAATAATGAATTGATGGAATGATTTATTTGGGCTCATTGTATCTTCTATAGCACTCCATAGACTAACTATTACATTCACACAATCACCATTGCTCAGCTCAATACTGTTCATGCAATTATGTCATACAACTCACACAAACATCTGGATGCTGTGCACACAACATATGGAGGAGAATTCAGGATGCTGGTCAAGCCAATTCCCAGAAGCCTTACAATTACATAGCATTGGATGCAAAGCACATCCTTTGAGATGCCCACTGAGCGTAGGATAGTCCTTTGAGAGACTAAAGCCAAAAAGGCATAAAAATCATGAAAAATACATCTTCTTACGACCTTGAATTCAATGGGGCCACAACTAATATCAGCACCTAGCAATGAGTGGCAATGATGCCTGTAGCACTGCTGACATTGCACTGCTATCGATGATTAAATGCTCTGAAAGAAGGGTTGCGTTCAGTTATGATCGCATGGACTAGTCCTCGCACTTTAGTAAGAACACTAGCATCCATTCCTTGCATCTACGTAGTGGATATACGGTTGGAAGAAGTGGTAGAATGTGGGTTACAGATAGCACACAAGCACATCTCAAAGGTACCACCAGAGGACCATATGTGAAGCTCGTCCAATTACAGGAAATTTTTTTTACAGAGCTTTATCTTCAGAAATTGCGAGATTGGAAACGTCGACCATGCAGGTAAGCATTTTATACAATTGCACTTTTCTTCATCACGTTCAATGGAACTACAAACACCAACAATCATCGTTGAAATTGCTACCATACTCACATAATGTGCTACAGGTTATCAAACCAAACTCCCTGCAGTTTAATCTACAATGGAAAAGAAAGGAACATTGGGCCATCGCATCTCATTATGCGCTTTAGGTGTTGAGGTTACTACCAATGCATGTCTTGCTTTTGGTTGTTGAGTTTATTGCCAATGAATGTCTTGCCATCAATTGCACAGCGGGTTGTGTAGAAGCCGCCATATGACAACAACCAAGCCTACAGAGTGGACGGGCCTCAATTGCATAGCCACGGAGTTTACAGGAGACAATTGATGCTCAAACTTGTTCGACGATTTTCAGCCAACATCAAAAAAAGTCCTTCTGAAGGGAAAAAAACACTAGTCAGAGCCAGTCATTCTCCCTGTTCAGTTCCCTGGCATGGTGGCCATTCTTCTGGCTGTGTCATAGAGGCTCTTGACAAACCCTCTTCTTATGTGATGTGGTTGATGTGAACCATTGTGAAAGTATGTATTTTTTTAATTTTATTACTGTATATTGTGGAGTCTAGAAAGTTATCCTCTCCTCTCCTATGCAGTGAGAAGTCAAGGAAAGGAAACTGGTCATACCTCTCCAACTACAGGTCAACTTCATTGTAGACCTGAGGCTGTTCAGGTGGATTAGGAGTCATTTCTGTCGCTACCATTACTATGCAGAAAGTATCGTTTTTCTTCTTCATAGAACAAGTTTTGTTGTGGTGACTCCAAGGCCAGCCCCCCAAAGAATTACATGCATAAGTTGGCCACTAGAGCTGAGACAGGAGCAGCATCTTTGTCCACCTTGAAGCTAAAGTAGATGGATTTCAGGCAAATCTCTAACAGTTCAGCAATTCCATCAGTCAGAAATACGCCATTTCTTCTTCGAGACCGGGAATTAACCGGAAGTGATGTTTGCTGGCATGTTTACTTCCCTTTCCTCATTCCGTATTTTCCTGATATTCAGGGGTATATTAGAGGCATGCTTTGGGCATATTCGTACAATTTTTGAAGTTAATACCGCAAACGGTTAATTTTTTATGAATTGTTTCGTCGCGGTTAATCCGTTTTCGCGACTTAAGTCGCTTATGCCAGTGAGAGGGTTAAAGTAACCAGAAATCAATTTTTTTATTTTTGCTTTTCAACCAACAAGTGTGATTTTTGTAACAGGTTAATTATTTTTCTGTGTTCGCAATTTAAGATCAAGATGATCAGTCGATGTGGGGCCATCTGGTTTACTTGCTCTGTCACTCACGCCATTCAGATTTTCTTTTAGAATGTAGTCAACTAATTTTTTGTAGTCAATTAATTTATCGTTTCGTAGTCATTCATTTCGTAGTCAATCAATTTTACGTAATCAAAAACTTCTAAAAACTTTGGATTTTTCAGACGATCCCCAGGTTCGCATAAACTGTTGTTCAAGGGTTTATATAGGGGGTTGTAATCATTTATCTGAACATTTAAAAAAAAAATTCCCCCCTTTTATATCCTACCTGTAGCTCTGCATGAGCTGAGTTCAAAAACTGGAAGGCTGTTCTGATTCAGAAAAAAAGTTATGGAGGATTTCATGCATGCATATTTACACATTAATGCACAATGTTCAAGAAGAAGCAGCTAAGAAATCCTTTAGTCCGGAGCAATTATTTCTCGGCGATCGCATACCCCATGGGAGGCGGAGTAGGCTCTAAATGAAGCTTAATACATCATCAATAATGCCATGGTAACTGCGCAGAGCCAGTCCTACTATTTCAGGAAGTGTGCAGGTGATTTGCATACCGAATTTGTACGGAGATGTCCCTAAGACGAAAGTGCTCTCTCTATTGTAAGAAGCAACCCAGGGCCTTCCCGAAGGCTGAGGCCCCAACCCCAGTGGCAGGTAATACTCGGAGGATGCCTGTCCCAGTCGCCTCAGCGGTAGTTGATACGCCTGTCCCAGTTGCCTCAGTTTCGTGGGCGCCTGATCCAGAAGAAGAAGCTGGCCCTCGCTCAGCCCTCGCTATCCACTTCTCCTTCTAGCTCCTCTTCTCCTCCTATCTCCGACTTCAACTTTCTGGTTAGTTTCAGCACTCTCCAGCATGCTGCTAGCATTTTCTCATGCTGTGACACTCCACTCTCTGGACAGAAGACAGGCAGTGCAGGAGAGGGTTGGTGTCAAGGGTTGCTCTTTGCTGCACTGTTTGTGGCAAGCAAACCTTCATCACTGACCCCTACCGTGAGGAGGACCTGAGCGTCAACGGCAAGTCAGTCCTTGCTATGAGGACCATTGGAAAGGGGAGGGCAGGCTTGGAGACGTTTACTGCTATGATGGGTATGCTGCCCCATGTCTCTAAGCCTGCTTTCTCCAAGTACAATGACAAGATCGCTGTCGCTACTTTTGCTGAGAGCGAGGCTCAGTTCTCATCGGCTGTTGCACAGATTCGAAAAGGATGCTGCCTCTGATGAGATCATAGATGTGCGAGTGACATGTGAGGGTACATGGTCCAGGCGTGGACACATAGCTATCTATGGAATTGTTGTGGTTGCTACCTGGTAGACTGGCCAGGTCCTGGATACAGAGGTGCTTAGCAAGTGGTGCTAAGAGTGCCAAAGAGCTGGACGTAGGCTTTGACTGGACTGGTCGGAGGCACATCACGAGAACTGCGCTGCCAACTACACTGGATCATCTGGTGGAATGGAGTATGTAAAAATGAATCGTGGCCAAAACAAGTTGACTGATATTATAAATCCTTAGGACGAGGGTGGACTACGGATGTGGCGGAGGTCCTGGATTCGACTACAGCCTGCAGGTGTTGGATATTAGTGGATAATATGATGTAGTGGATTATATTAATTTTATGTACTTAATTCATTATATGTTATGTTATTTTTGTACTTAAGGGGGGACTCGAATTGGAGTAGACCATTTTTCCCTTCTTTCCCCCCCCCCCCATCATTCTATACCTTCACTATTTAAACTAGCTGCATTTCAAGTTTCAACATTTTATTGTCAACCATTCTTGAGTTATGATACTTTTTATCCTCACATTTCATTGCACAACTCTGCGCGATGAACAAGAAGAAGCCTGAATAAACGCAGTAAGTTGGATCGTTCATAATATAATAACCGTTCATGGCCAAGACTTGAAACTTGGCTAAAATATCGCTCAGTACTATTCCGTCATTTCCGTGCTCTCTGCGCAAAGGGGGGATAAAGGTCTGCTCCTGCGCACGCCACGTTCTTTCTCAGTTCTCAACTTTCATCGACCTTCTGTGTGATGATTCTATGCGATCCTAAAGCTATTATCATGCATCGTTCCAGTTGTCGTCGGAAGAAGAGACCCAAAGTCTTCCCTGGGGTACGACCGGTGAAGAAGATGAGAAGAGAAGCTGAAGACACGAGTGATGCTGGCCCTTCTTCACTGTCAAACCCTCCGGTTCGGACTAGTAGCGAGTCCGTAGTAGGTCCTCCCCGAGTACCAGCTAGAACAGGTCAGTCTGTTGTTCAGGCTGGCCTTTGCATGCGAGCGCTGAACTTGTTGGTTTGGGGCAGGCTGCTGGGGAGCCTGTGTCAAGCATGAGGCAGATTGCTGGGGAGTCTGCTTCAAACGTGAGGCAGATTACTGGAGAGTCTGCTTCAAACGTGGGGGAGATTTCTAGGGAGTCTTCTTCAACCTTGGGTCAGATTGCTGGTGAATCTACTTCAAGAGTGGGGAAGATTGCTGGAGAGTCTGCTTCTATCTTGGGACAGATTGTTGGGGAGTCTGCATCAAGACTGGGGCAGATTCGTAGGGAATCTGCTCCAATTTTGAGGTAGACTGCTGTGGAATCTGTTTCAACCTCTGTGGAATCTGTTCCTGTTACCATGCACTCTCAGACTGCTAGTCAACGTAAATTGAAAAAGGTTGCTAGTGGGGCCTGGTAAAGCCAAGCTACTCGATGAAGATTGTATCGGTATAGGCAATCGCATCGTCAGCATTTCTACCTTGTCCCACATTGCTGAGATGTCCAACCTGCAATTCAAGTGTTAGTCTTTCTGAAGGTGTAGGTAACCAAAGAGGGTTAGTCACAATGTTGTCTCTGGACTGTAATGGGTGTAGCTGGAAGTATAACATTACTGATCCATGCAGCAGTGAGGCTAAGGGTTTGAACAGCAAATCAGTGTTCGGAGTGGGAAAGGGGAGAACAGGACTTGCCACATTGTCTGCAGCTCTAGATTTGCCCCCTCCAGTGACTGGCAACTCTTACTCACAACACACCCAGCATGTCTGTTGTGTTCTGTTTGGAGTGATGATGATGCTTGTACTTACAGTGCTGAACCCCAAACTGAAATTCATATAGTCAATTTATCATAAAATAACTCTTTCATCAATATTTTCATGTTATTTTATTGTTGTACTTTTCAAACTGATTTATTATGAAATGTAATTTTCATGTAGTGACATCACATGATACCGTGTAACTCATTCAATTTTTGTCTGTAGTAAATAATTTTTATATTTATGAAAGCTCTTGCATTACTCCTTGTTTTCAATACATTTATAACCAATCCAGTCATTTTCTGATGAGATATAGTCAGTCTGATGCATAAAAATGAAATTGGGGGTGTTGGGGGGAATAAAAAATAAAAAATAAAACAAACTATTCAAAACACGTATCTGTGATCACTCTAATATCACCATAAATAGCAAGTGTTGAAGACCTGTGGTTCGGGTACAGGAGCGCATTTAAACATTTTAAAGGACCTTTGCCCATGTTTCAGTCCTGTTTATTGCAACACCATTATTCTTATGTCATTGGAAAGCACCTAGAATGAGCTACATTTTGAGACCATAATCTTTGGAAATGGATTAAGCATTCAATAGTTATGACACGTTTTTTTAAAACCCCACAAAAGGGTCGATTCTCCTCTTAAGCCTGACCCTGAAGGGAAAAATAAGACGGCACCATGGTTATCTTGGGGGTGCCGAATATGTAGAGTGTGATGCCCGAGTACGTTTTCCCTTTTCCCTTTTTTACCCGTGATCAATATTTAAAATTTTGATGAATTGTAGACCAACAGAAGAGAAAGGTGGGGCCTGAGGCTGTGTGGAATGTGTACTGTGCATAGCTTTATAAGTACTGACATCTGTCGATAAAGTTTTAATTAATTATCACCTACTAGTCGTGTAGTTATTTGAACGCTGTAATTTGTTGCTGCATCAAACTACTTATCAATTGGACAAGAATAATGCACATTAATGTAATTCTAATTCAGCATAGACGTGACTAATTTGCATTGGTTTGTGCAGTGTTAGAGCACCAGGACAGAAAGCTTTAACTGACAGACAGTTCTAGAACAACATGGAAGTATCGCTGAGTCAGCAAAGCTAACATGCGAGAGTATACCAAAACACAAGTATTCCCCCCATCCCCCCCTCTAACCGTACGAAGATTGTAAGACTCAACCCCTGCGCTTCTGCCAAGAAATATTGCCTTCAAGCCCCACCACTTTTCACATGCTTGTAACAATACTCAACCTACTATTGATCCAGTGAGAGAGCAGATAAGACATTTGGAACTTACAGTATACCTTGAACACTTCTGAGTCCAGAGACTAATATCATCTTTTATCCTTAGCAGTGGAATGGCTACAAAAGTATAAATGCTCAATTATAAATGGTCATTGCAAAGGATTGTGTATGCCTTCAAATGTTGAGGCGGCCTACAAAGTGTAAATTCCTCATCTAGTAGCAACAACTAGGGTGGAAGGGAGAGTCTTTTTGATTTACTTGCAACAAATTTAGTTGAATCATGGATGCATATAGAAACCTTGCCATGGGAGGGGGCGTTTGATGGTGCGTTTACGATGAAAAAACAGGTGTAGGGCTTGACCCAGTATCAAAATTTGAAAGGGGGGAGGGGTGACTAATGCCCCCTTCCCCACCCCAAATACACCCATGTAGGTGAATAAAATATATCATAGCAGACCATGCTATATATACTTGTCCAGTGTTAATTCAATTCCAGCATGTACCTAATCAAATTCTGAAACAACAACAGGAAAACAGTTCACATTTCCAATAATGACACTGGCATGACCGGTGGATGACTTGTTCCCTTAGGCACTGGTGCGATAAAAATCCAAATGTTGTTGCAGCTAATCAGGAGTAAGTTCACCCGTCTAAAATAGCCGTATCTTCTTGTTTTTAAATTCTGGCACTACTCTCATGCTCTAGTTTGTCAGCTCTACTTTTTAACAGCTACGGAATTTCAATAGAGGAAAGCATATCTGTCGATGTCTGACTTACTTCAGTGGATGCAGTGATTACACTGGCAGTGCCTGCTTCTTTGTTGGTCAGCGATTCTTCAAGTTAGCGATCAGCTGCATGTACAATGGAAGCTGCAGCCCCAGGAACCTCTTCACGTTGAGGAAGAAAACTGTCTCGCTTTCTAAAGTCTTGAAGGATAGACTAGTGACTTTCTACTCGAGCTGCAAGTATCGCTGAGTCATAATCATTTGTGTAATTCACGATACAATCATTATAAATATTGCATGTGGGTGAAAAATGTTCATGTTCGCTGAGTCATAGTCATTTGTGTAATTCACGATACAATCATTATAAATATTGCATGTGGGTAAAACACGTGGGTGAAAAATTGAAAAATGTTCATGTTTGGATGGCCACTCACGAAATTTCGCAGCTATTTTCTTTCTATTTAACCCTTTCACCGCTGACTTTCCTGGACATTTTTCCTAAAGTATACCAGCTACCAAAAAAAAAAGCATTATAAAATCAGCAATCCATTCATATCAGTTGTAATTTTGTCATGTGATAGCACCATTGTTTATAAACAATGTGATCTCATTCGTTAACCACATTATCAACCACAAAATATGAATATCATTATGCTAAATTTCTCTAACATTTAATCAACAAAAAATGTTTATAATATATTTACTCATTTAGTTAGCACTCATTTAGTTGGCATTTAGTAAACATTAGTCATAATAATTTAGGCATATAGCAATATATAGCGGTGGGTTTTTGACAAAATTTGATCATATGATTCTATAGCCCAGTAATACAATGGTTTATTATGTTATTGAAATTCAACTATTTGAGAAAGAACATGCAAATACAAATATGTAGATACTTTAGCTAACCTGAGAAGGCTTCCTGATCAATTTCATTATAACTAGAGAGCTGGTCATAGCAAAAGGAAGAATCCTGAGGGTCTAAAGTAGGGTCAACTACAGCGGCTAAAGAATGCACTGCTGCGCAATCAGAACTTGCATTTCCAAGGTAGCCACAAATTTCTTCACCTTCTTCTTCCTCTGACTCATCCTCAGTGAGAGCAAAATCCTCGCTAGAAACCAGGGAAAGTACTTCTTTAAGCGTTAAACATCCACTCATTTTTAGGTCGTCAAAACCGCGAACCGTCGGTAGTTGCACGTATTTTTCGCTAACTAATCGGGCGTTTCCGGATGTGATTTTTGGATGTCATATAGAGTAATAGTTGCTCTTTCCGGTGGTATGCAAATTATGACTATAAGCCAAGCGATCGATTTATTAGCGATTTTTAAAGTCCATTACGCCATATGGCGCTTACAGCGGTGAGAGGGTTAAAATAGACGAGTGGAACCTCTCTACCTGGACTCCTGACAACCAGACACACTCGCTTACCGTCTATTAAGGGGAAGGAAACTAATTCGTGGTTTTTTAAATAAATGATTTAACAAAACGTCATAGCTATTTATATTTAAAAAGATTATGGTCTCAATGTAGCCCATTCTAGGTGCTTTCCAATGACATTAGAGTAGTGGTGTTGCAATAAACTAAGGCTGAAATATGGTCAAAACCACAAAGGCCCTTAAAATGTTTATAAACACTCTTGTACCCCAACCACAGGTCTTCAACACTTGCTTTTTATGGTGATATTACAGTGACCTTAGAGGCCTGTTTTCAATAGTTTTCTTGAATTTTTTTTAATTTTTATTCCCCTTAATTTTTATTCCCCTTAATTAAGGGGGGGCTCTATCTAAAAACGTTGTTGACCTTTAACTGCCCTTAACTTTTTTTATAATTGTTTTGTGTAGATAATTTTATGCTGAAATTGTTGCTTGTTCTATGTGCTTTCCAATGATATATAAAATATCTCTAGAGGCATATTTTGTCAGAAGATGCATGCAGAAACATCCAAGGCAGCGTTTGGCAGACCCACACAACTCATTAAAAAAAATTAAATGCTGTAAATTGGTTTGTAGCTTGTCAAAATGTGATTGGGCCGAAACCATATTGCAATAACTAAAGTGGTTGTTGAATGGCAACGTGCCGTATTTGATTACGCGCTAAAATTGTGAGAAATTCGTCCAACCCCACACACGTTTAACATAAAGGCTGTAGCAAAGTACCCAGACACTACATATTATACCGTCAACGCTCACCGGATTAGGATTCATTCAGATCTAACAAACTTGTCCAGCATAAATACTAGCATTGCTTGACCTCCTACCGCCTCCAGACTTCTATTGCACGTTGTGAATGGCAGCGGCGCCGCGACGACCTTTTACCACCAGTCATAGTCAGGGGCACATGTGCGTCCCATCAAAGAGGTAGTAAATTGTCGAGTACATTTGAGATGCCCGCGCGGTACTCGCCGCAACCAAGGAATGGTATAGAAAATAAGTAGGCGTGGAAAATGACTAATGCAGTAACAATTTCTCAGCTTGGCAGACTAACTTGCTGTCAATAACACTGGCTGAGATACTGGGGGGGCAGGTGGGCATCAGCCCCCCCCCACATTTTGAAGTAGAGGGGCAGAGCCCCCCCCCCCCCCCCCCCCCAACTTTCTAAAATTTGGGAATGAATTTGGGAATGCTGTGATTGACCAGCTGATTAGCAAACCTGTATTGTGGTTTGAGATGACAATTGACACCTACATTTAATCATAGTAGATTACTACAATCATGTGATAGTTCCAGCTGTTCTCCATTTTAAAGATGGCAAAAAGACCGTCACAGCCTCAGGTATCCTATTGAGCTTTTTATCAGCACCCAAGAAAGCAAGAAGAATTGAATCAAATCACCAAGGAGAGTTGGACTCGGAAGATGAGTTAGATCCTGTTCCAATGATTGCATCTGAGCAAGATGACACCCCATTCGAATCCGATGCCATAAGTTTATCAGAATGACAGAATACCACACCAGAAGATGTAGGCTGTTCATCACTGTGTTGTACCAGTGAAGAGAAAGCCTTTCAACCATATTATACTGAAAACATTGAGAGAAACTTTCAATCGAGTTGGTATAAACAATTTCCATGGCTTAGTGTGTGTACATCTCGTAAGAATTTTACTGTCGATAAGCCGCCAGGCACAAATTGCTTACATTCAGTAAGTCTGCAGATAATGTGTTCATTGAAAATGGTTTCCAAAATTGGGAAAAAGCCATAGAGAAGTTTAAATCTCACGAAGGATCCCTCTCCCATATGGAGGCCAAAATGAAATGGATAGCTCAAGGAAGACCTACAATTGGGAGCCAGTTAAGTGCACAATTGAAAGATCAGCAACAAATGCAAAGAGCAGGTCTTTTAAAGGGATACAATTTCTTACTCGGCAAGGAATAGCCCTTCTAGGCCATACTGAGTCTGAAGGAAATCTGAAGCAACTAATGCTAATGTGGAGCCATGAAGATGAAGTGGTTAAAACCTGGGTCAAGGAAAATCGCTACACTTGTTATCAAACCGTAAATGAGCTTCTTTCAATTATGGGTCAAAATTTGCTATGCAACATATAGGGAAAAAATGAAGGAAAGAAGCCCTGCATGGTTTTCAGTTATTGCAGATGAAGCAACTGATGTTTGCCATACTGAACAGCTGAACTTATCAATATGCTGGGTGAATCATCAGTATGAAGTTCTTGAAGATCCCATATGCTTATTCCGAGTACCTGATACAAAAGCTGAGACCTTATTTACGGTGATCAAAGATCTCGTAATAAGGTGTAGCCTTTCATTAGATTTATGTCGGGGGCCAGCATATGATTGTGCAGCCAATATGCAAGGAAAACGAACAGGAGTAGTGGCACGATTTTTAAGGGAAAATCCGGCAGCCATACCTTTGCACTGTTTTGCTCATGCTTTGAATTTGTGTCTTCAGGGAACTGGAAGGCAGATAGTATGCATAAGAGATGCTTTGGACACAGTGAAAGAAATTGGCAAACTAATTTTATTTTCTCCCAAAAGATCTCCTCAAAGTTCCAGCAAGCATGTGATGACACAGTGAGCCTAAAGTTGTTTTGCCCGACAAGGTGGACTGCTCGAACCTCAGCAATTAATGCTATTCTCAAAGATTATGGTGTGCTTCTACAGACATTAGAAGAAATTTATGCAACCACCCATGATGAGTATGGCATGAAAGCAAATGGTTTGCTGCAGTCACTGGAAAAGTTCAATACACTATTTGGCCGCATGCTCAGCAACCGATTGTTCAGTGCAGCCGAACAAGTATCACTTGCTCTACAAAAGAAAAACATAGCAATTCAAGATACTCTAGCTGCAGTTGAAACAGCAAAGAATTTTTTCAAACGTATCCGATCTGAGGATGAGTTCAATCGATTCTACGAAGAGTGTATTCAATTTTCTGGGAAGGAGGGAATTGGACAACCAGAGCTACCTAGGAGTAGAAAACAACCTACACATTATGACAGTGGAAGTGAACCCTCTCAGTTCAATTCAGTGAAGGGCTACTACAGAAAATTCTACTTTGAAGCCCGTGATATATTCTCTGGTGAACTTCAAAATCGCTTTGAAACCAAACAGATTCCATAAGTGGTATCAATGGAGCAAGCACTTATGAAAGCAGCAAACAAGAAAGATTTCAAGAATGAAGTAACAAAAATCGGGGAGTCTTGCTTAAAAAATTATGTAGACCATGAAGAGTTAAAGGTACAGTTAGCACTTCTTCCTGACGTCATTGTACACCAGAAATAAAGACCGTCACTTCAATACACATTGTGTGTGAAGCCATGAACAGCAATGAACCATTCAAAGAAATGTTACCTGCTGTACACAAATTGCTTCGACTCTATCTGACCATACCCATCACATCTGCTACAACTGAAAGAACATTTTCCACCCTCAAGCATCTCTTCACCTACTTACGTTCAACCATGACTGAAAAACAGTTGAATAACTGTTTGATGCTTCATGTGCACAATTAATTTACAGGTTCATTAGATTTGATTTCTTTAGCCAAGATATTTCTGTCAGCATATCTAATATGATGAGCGTAAAAAGTATTTTGGTAATTACGATTAAAACTATTTTCACTGTTCATTTCAACAAAATACAGTCCTCTAGGTCGTTACCTCCCACATCCACTCCCTGCAGCTGCATCAGGTTCATACCCCCCTAAATTGTCAGCCCCCCCAATTTGAAAGTGGTGTCTCAGCCCCTGAATAAGCATCTCACTGTACACAAGAAAATATCTCTGACCCTCACCAGCCAATCTTTTCCATTTTAGTAGGCAAGGGAGAAAAAATAAGCTTGAAACATGCATGTTTGCCGAGTGGTCAGTGGTTGGACTATCAAGAAGCCTACGACTCACTGTGCTTCGTTTCTACCTTTCTAAGGCAGAGAAAAAGAATTTTCTGCCAAAAGATAAAAGAGAGAAAGCCTACATCAGTCTAGGTATTATCAATTCTACCTCCAATTTGTGTAATACGTTACTTACAATTTTTTTATGCGTACCCAATCAATGCAGGAGATGCCAGCTATCTAAGTACCATGGCTGAATACTTTACCATTATGGTGGATGAACGTGCGGATTCATCTGGTAAAGATCACCTGGTATTATGCTTTAGGCATGATGAAGCTGTCCATGAAGGCTTGTGATCAGGAATGTTGTGCAGAATCCAGCTTGATTACAAGAGTCTCGAGCTGTTAAGATTAGGTAGTCTTGGTATCAGGAATGTTGTGCAGAATCCTGCCTTATCATAAGAGACTCCATCTGTTAATACCAGGCTGTCTTGGGAAGTAATGTGCAGCATCTGGTCTGATCACAAGAGACTGCCTGTTAAGATCAAGTGGTTTTGGCATCAGGAGGTTTTGTGTAGCTTATTAAACTCCTTCTGCTTTTCTTCCAATCTGAACAATTATATTCTTCCAGCCATGAGGCACTCTCACTATGATCTCGTGGCCATGACAAGGTTCTTGTCTATGACCTTATATTGCTCTGTTATACTGGTGTAGCACCAGTAGCATGGGAGCTCTGGTGATATTCGCTGAGGAGGATAAATCTACCAAATCGTATTCATTTGGACATACTTACTTCTTCCCAATTCTTCTTAGTGAGATTCTGTTGGCAATGAGAATAACATTTATGAAGGAGTTGAACGGAAGAGTACAGCCAAGGAGAGGGAAAGCAATGGCCCATACGTAACTCCGACGGTGTCTCTTGGTGGACCCTTTTTTTTGGTTATTTGTTGTTGTCTTGTTTCTATTTCTAGTTTTTGTTGAGTCATTATTATTATTATGTAGTATACACTTTTTTCTCAAAAAAAACAACTATTCCTGATGAAGACTAGAGCATCTAGTTGAAACATCGAGTGAATAAAATTTGAAGTTGATTATTGAGAAGGTGATTTTAGTCGATTGAGAATTCATTGAGATTATTATAATTATTATATCTATAATTAAGCTAGTAAAAATAAAGTAAAGTAAAGATTGGAGGGAAGGGATAAAAAATTGTCCAAAAGTCGATCTGACTAATGGTACATTGACCACAGCATCGACAGCATTCTCCCTCTGAATGGCCAAAGAGAGCCTCTGCAGGCGCAATTGGAACAATAATGGGACCTTGATAAAGGCAAGAGTTTGGTGGCCCAAAGCTCCTGAAGTGTCAACTGTCACAACAACAAAGTGGTATATAGGATGATCTTTGCATTTGGTGGATTTCAGTCATTATATTATTAAAAATAAATAACGAGCAAAAACAAATATTAGTGAAACAAATATACAAATAACTAATGAATTCCCAAAGAGAAAAAGGTTCTCCATTGCAATGACATGGAGTCATGGATAGTCACTGGACAAGGTAAGCAATGGATTTCACTTCACTAGTTCTCTGACGAATCTTGTGACAAAGTCTTTCCACCATGGTCTCTATGGTAACTGCAACTAAGGTGGGTCCAAACATGTAATTGGCCAGCTTTCCTCTGCTGCATATACTGCACCTGCACAGCTGGTACATAGCAAAACCATGATATTAGGAGACGTTGTCCCATGCTAGCTAGCCATGTTTCTAAGGTTACCCCATTTGGCCTTTTGCCATCCTAAATGTGGAGAATAGATTATTCCAACCTTTTTGGGATCCCAGAAAATGACAGGCATGATTTAGGATGTCACTTATAGCGAGGGGTGGGCATCGCTGGAGTTTGTCAGGTCCTTCAGATGCAGAGGCTGCAAATCATCTGATGACTTCCCATGGCCGTAGGAGCCGCAACGAAAACCACCCCCATTAAAAAAAAAATTTTTTTAATTTTTTTTTTTTTTTAATTTTTTAAATTATTATTATTTTTTTCTAATTAATAACTTCACAGTATCATATAATTGAGACAATCGAGGTGAGACATGAATAGAAGTACACTGAAGGACAACTATCCTACCTATGTGACTAGTAGCCTAAACATGCAATGGATAAAAATTATTTAATTAATATTTAATTAAAGATAGTCAGAGTTCGTCTTTTCAGCATGGCTTCCAGGTTACCCAATTGTCCTAAGCTTCCCGATCATCTGACTCAACCAACTAACTTTAGTTTTCCTAAGCGATCTTTCGGCCGCACCAATATCTCTTATCGCTCTTTTCAGAGCGCTTGGTTCAACCAATGGAAATGGCTTCACTACGATTCCAGTCAAGACTTGGCTTATTGTTTCACGTGTGTGTAAGCAATCCAAACAGGTAAGATACAGTGGGGCAGCTTCTGCTAGTAAGCCTAGCTGCCACTCATATGGCAGCAATCATTCCATATTTCACAGCTAGTATATATTTTAGGTAAACTGAAGATGATAAGGAAACATGCAGGACTCAACCTTTTTGTCTGGGTTCAGTAACTGGAAGGATAGAACTCGATGTTTCAACAAACATGAGAGCACAAAATCTCATAAAGCAGCTACCGATTTAGTAATCACTATACCAGGTACGACTAGTGATGTTGGATGTATGTTATCTTCTCAACATGCTTTGCAAAAAGCCGTGAACAGAGAGTACCTTATCAAGATAGCTCAGAATATTCAATTCCTAGCTAGACAAGGAATAGCTTTTCGTGGTGCTGGTGATGAAGTTGACAGTAACTTCATGCAATTAATGCATCTTCGTGCATTGGACGATCCTGCAATATCGGCCATGTTAAGTAAGAAAACTGATAAATATACTAGTCCCCAAATACAAAATGAAGTTATTAAAATAATGGCATTACATATTCTTCGAGATATAGCCAGTTCTATCCAGCAAGCCAAGTATTTTGCTCTGATGGCTGATGAAGTGTCGGATGAATCCAATAAGGAGCAATTCGTTATTTGCTTTCGGTGGGTTGATGATGATTTTCAACCCCATGAAGACTTCTATGGCCTTGACCATGTTGAGTCCATAAAAGCAGATGTCTTGGTTGGTAGTTTGAAGGATGCGATGTGTCATATGAGTCTTAGCATTCATAACTGTCGTGCTCAATGCTATGATGGTGCTGCAAACATGTGTGGTATAAGGGGTGGGACTTCTACTCAAATTTGTGGAGAAGAGTCACGAGCTATTTTTGTCCATTGCTATGGTCATGCTTTAAATTTAGCTGCTGGAGATGCCATCAAATTCTGAGGAATACTCTAGATACTACTTTTGAAATATCTAAACTGCTTAAATACTCACCTCGGCGAGAAGGCTTGTTTAACAAGATTAAAGCAGAAATAAGTCCTGGAACAACTGGTTTTAGAACCCTCTGTCCCACTAGGTGGACAGTCAGGGCGTCCTCACTGAGCAGCATCATTTCCAATTATGATGTTGTTCAGGCAGTTTGGGAAGAAGCTCTTGATATAGCTAGGGATACGGAAACCCGTGCTCGGTTAATTGGTGTAAAATATAGCATGTCCACTTTTGAATATTTGTTTGGTGTAGTGCTTGGTGAGTTAATCCTTAAACATATATACAGATAATTTAAGTAAAACTTTACAAAACCCCTCTTTAAGTGCCTCAAAAGGTCAAGAATTAGCCATGCTTACACGAAAAATCTTGCAAAGTCTTCAGAGTGAGGACTTGTTTTGGTTGAAGGTTATTTCTTTACAAGAAAAATTGGAGGTTAGCGACCCTGTTCTACCCAGGAGGAGGAAAACTCCAGTCAGACTCAGCACTGGCAGTGGTGAAGCGTGTCATCCAACTGAACCTAGAGGCAGCATTACTTTGAATGTCTTGATTTCATTATAGCATTCATAAAAGAACGGTTTGATCAGCCTAGCTATCACACTCTGACTAAACTTGAGAACCTTCTTCTGAAATCTGCAAGGGGAGTGGACTATAGCGACGAGTTAAAGCTTGTCATGGAATTTTACCACGATGACTTCAATGAGTCTAGTCTAGCTATAGTACAGCAATGGGAACCACCAGAAGTGAGCATTCTCTCTCTGACATCATCAAGTACTTGAAGACTCTTTCTCCTGTCCAGCGAAGTTTCATGTGTGAGGTATGTACTTTAGTTGAATTGCTTTTAGTTACTCCTGTGTGAGCTGCCTAGCACTACCTGCACAGGAACTGGTCAACTGCAAACAGGCAAGGGCAACCACTTCAGAGGAAACCGCCACTAGCACTCTCTCTAATACTAGCCCAGCTCCGTCTAACTCAGGCCACTCTCACTAGCGCCTGACACAACCCTCTTACTCTCGGAGTCTCTGTCTGAGCAGCAAGGATTACAATGAGCAGAGTAGGAAAAGTCTTATTAAAACAAGGGGCACAAAAGAGGTGTGCTGTCCTTTCTTAATACAAACACTAGTAGGCAACCAACTAGGTTGTCACTACTAAATACAATTCAAGATATCACAACAGTTCAACTTATCGACTTTCTACTTAGCTCGCTCTCTATATATTACACACCAGGTCCCTTTATATAATTGTTCCAGCTGATGACGTCAGCCACTGGTCTTCCTGTCCTGGAGATGACCTTTCATGAGCCACGTCAGCAGGTGAGTTTCTGGGTAAGTTATTTATTACTTGTTCTAATTCGGGCACGCCCATAACTGCATTCCGTTTAGCTGACCCACTTCCGCTGGGTGACTTCTCATAATTAATCAATCCTCGTTCTTCCGTGTTTGGCCCGGATGACTCTGTCAATGCCCGTACGGCCTCCTGGGGAGCTTCAGAGTAATCAGAGCTACTCAGCTCTGACACTCCCCCAACCTTAGTTAGAGACCGCAGGTCTCTTGACAGGCCATCCGCATTGGCGTTCGATGATCCACTCCGGTGGATGATTCTGAAATTGTAGGGCTGAAGCGACAGTGCCCACCTAGCCAGTCGGCCGTGGTTGTCCTTCAAGTTCCCCAGGTGAGTGAGAGGGTTATGGTCTGTCTCAACCGTAAATTGCGCCCCCTCCAAGTAAGTTCTGAAATGTTTGACTCCACGTACTATTGCCAGAGCCTCTCGCTCGATGGCTGAGTAGTTTTTCTCCGCTGCCAAAAGTTTCCGGGAGCCGTAAGCAATGGGGTGTTCTTTTCCTTCAGCGTCTCTCTGGCTGAGAACGTAGCCGAGTCCTGTGGCGGAAGCGTCCGTCTGTAGGACAAACGGCCTGTCCCAGTTAGGAGTAATGAGAACTGGGGCCGTTGACATGGCCTCCTTCAGCTTCCGAAAAGCAACATCGCACTGCTTGGTCCATACAACTTTGTTGGGTAATTTCTTTCTTGTCAGGTCCGTCAAGGGGGTAGCTACCGTTGAATACTCGGAGATGAATTTCCGGTAGTACCCACTGAGCCCAAGAAACGAACGGACCTGCTTCTTTGTCACTGGTTGGGTGAAGTTCTTAATGGCTTCAACTTTACAGGCCATGGGTTGCACCTTCCCTTCCCCGACCACATGTCCAAGGTAGGCGCAAGTTCCTTTGGCAAAAGAGCACTTCTTTTGCTTCACGCTCAAGCCTGCTTCGCGCAGCCTGGTGAACACTGTGTTGAGTTGTTCCAGATGCTCCTCCCACGTTTGACTGTGGACCAGGATGTCATCTAGGTAGGCCACCGCAAATGGGTGCAACCCATCTAGGACCTGGTCCATCAGTCTTTGAAAGGTTGATGGGGCCGTTACGAGGCCAAAAGGCATTGTCACAAACTCGTATTTCCCGAAAGGGGTGACAAACGCAGTCTTCACCACATCGGAAGCCTTGATCGGGACCTGGTGATAGCCCTTCACAAGGTCCAATGTGGTGATGTACTGCGCTTCCCCGATGTTGGTGATGAGCTCCTCTATGATGGGCAGAGGGTAGGGGTCGTTGACGGTCACGCCATTTAGTTTACGATAGTCCACACACAGGCGGGACGATCCATCTTTCTTTTTCACTAGAACGATGGGAGCAGCCCACGGACTCTTGGAGGGCCTAATCACTCCCAGTCCCAGCAGCTCTTCGATCTGTTCTCTTAAAATTTCTTTATTGTGGTGGGCCAGCTTGTACGGGGGCTGTCTGATTGGGGGCGCCTCTCCCGTAGGGATCTCATGCTCCACTAGAGGTGTCCTCCCTGGTACATCAGTTAGCACGTCTCGGTACTTCCGCTTAAACTGGTCCAGCTCCCTGCTCTGCTGATCCGTCAGGCGAGCCTCTGTCACTCCTTCGTTGAGCGACTGGTCTTCTTCATCCTCCTCTTCCTCTGCCATGAAGACTGCGGCCACAGGTGCATGCCACAGCTTCATGCAGTTGAGATGGTACACTTTTAGTTTCTTCTTTGGGGAGCCTACATCCACTTTGTAGGTCACGTCGGTGATCTTATCCACAATGGGGAACGGTCCCTCCCACTGGTTCTGTAACTTGGACTTCCTGACAGGTCGGAACACTAGGACAAAGTCCCCGACCTCCAGGTGTCTCTCTTTAGCAGATCTGTCATGGTATCGCTTCTGTTTTTGTTTCTCCCCCAGTTCTTTCTCAAAGGCCAGCTCACGGACCACATCCATGTTGGCCTTGAGGGTCTGAACGAATTCGCTAACAGTCGTCTCATCCATTTCCTCCTTTCCTTGCCAGTACCGTACGAGCTGGTCAAGGGGCATCCTCATGGGCTTGCCAAACATCAGATGGTAGGGTGAAAAGCCTGTGGATTTGTGGACAGTGCCTCTATACGCCCACAACACATAGGGGAGGCAGCTGTCCCACTCCACCTTGGGGTTTTGGGTAAGCTTCCTCAACAGGCGTTTGATTGTAGCGTTGAATCGCTCTACCATCCCGTCGGTTTGGGGATGGTAGGGGGACGTCCGTATACGTTTGGTACCCGTCAAGTTGCAGTATTGCGACATAACAGTGGAGATAAAATTGGACCCGTTGTCCGAAAGTAGTTCTTGAGGTACTCCCAGCCTCGCTGTGACCTCCACCAGGCAACTAACAACTGTCTCAGATTGCACATTTTTGAGGGCGAATGCCTCGGGCCACTTGGTAGCATAATCCATAATCACCAAGATATATTTGTTTCCTTTCTTGGTCCGTTCTAAGGGACCCAATACATCCATAGCCATTCTTGCTAACGGCTCCTTTATCACGGGGAGGGGGTGTAAGGGTGCTCGTGTAGTCACGGCAGGGCTGGCCTTCTGGCAAACGGGGCAAGATAAACACATCTCACTTACATCTTTCGTTAACCCCGGCCAATCTACCCTCTCACGAATAGCTTGTACCGTTCTTTCTTTACTAAAGTGTCCTGCCACTGGGGCATTGTGGGCCAATGTAAGCACTCTTTGTCGTGCAACTTGGGGCAACACTAACAACTCCCGTCCCAAAGGGTGGTAAGGGGTTCTCATCAGAAGTCCCTCTCTCCAAAAGTAAGGACTATCGCTCACACTTCCCTTAGCCTTCTCTCTTATCAGTTTTAATGTGGGGTCATACCTCTGAGCCTGCTCCAGCTCAACTCTGGTGATGACATCGTCCAGGTGGTCCAGAGCCCCCTCTGCTTCACTCTCCACCTCGGTGCACGAGTGGGGAACTTCCGTCGCCTTAACTTCACTTCGGACCTCGCTCGATCCGTCCTCTGCACCTTCTCCTTCCGCCTCTGCGTATGGGTCTGACATGATGACGCCTTCACTTTCCAGCTGGCGACTTTCCTGTAACTCGAGGGCGTCAAGCTCCAGCTGTTTGGCTCGGGTCGTCATCATGCCTACTTCAGAGTCGGGGATTGGGGTAGGGGATTGTTCTTGATCTTCTCTCGGTGCACTCTCGAGGGCTTTCCGGAGATACCGTCTGAAGTGGGGGATGTCGCCCCCCATCAACACGTCCCTGTCGAGGTGTTCAGAGACTCCAACCGCTAGGGTCATCTTATTGCCTTCCACTTGCAGCTCCACGCTTGCTGCCGGAAACTCCTTTCGTTTGTCAGAAGCCGTCTGGTAAGGGATGCTCCATCCCAAGTAGTCATCTTGGTGAACACATCTGGGGTGCACTAAAGTCTTGGTGCACCCGGTATCCAGCAGAGCCTCCACCTCTCTCCCGTTAATGGTAATCGTTTTAGTCCACTCCGGTGGGTGTGCTCCTCTCTTGTTCTTTTTGTTGTTGCTTTTGTGGTTGTGCAACCACCAATAGTATTTGTCTGTTTAGCTAGTAGCTAGCTGGCAGGGACACAACTCTGGTACTTGACCAAAGGAGTTTGCAAACCCACCCTGCAGTAGCCAGGTCGATAGTTAATTGATACTACCAGTTGTTTTTTTTTGTTTGTTGTTGTTGACTTGCTAAATTGATTGAACTCGAATTGACTTCTGTGGTCAAAGCTAAGCACTTGGAAAATGGCAACAGGAGGAGATGAACAAACTCAGCCAGGAACTACCCGACGAGGGACGCAATACCATCAGCCCCCAATACCTACCTACCCTGCTACCATGTTTTCAGCCCCAGAGCCCCGAACTACAGAAATATTCAGCCAGGATCAGAGGGAGGAATCCCCAGGGAGGTTCAATCATAGTGATGGAGGCTCTGAGGCAGGGATAGAAAACCCAACAGAACGGATGATGAGGCAAATGCTCGAATTAGATCAAGCCCGAGCCATAAGACAAGAGAAGCAACAGACTCAAATGATGCAACTTCTAATAGCAGCTCAGACCCCCGTACCGACAGGCCCACCAGTAGCCCAAGCCCCCAGGATCACTCTCCTGAGCTGCCTAGCACTACCTGCACAGGAACTGGTCAACTGCAAACAGGCAAGGGCAACCACTTCAGAGGAAACCGCCACTAGCACTCTCTCTAATACTAGCCCAGCTCCGTCTAACTCAGGCCACTCTCACTAGCGCCTGACACAACCCTCTTACTCTCGGAGTCTCTGTCTGAGCAGCAAGGATTACAATGAGCAGAGTAGGAAAAGTCTTATTAAAACAAGGGGCACAAAAGAGGTGTGCTGTCCTTTCTTAATACAAACACTAGTAGGCAACCAACTAGGTTGTCACTACTAAATACAATTCAAGATATCACAACAGTTCAACTTATCGACTTTCTACTTAGCTCGCTCTCTTGTGGTGTAGACTTGTGCTACATTTAACCTGCTCTGTCTTCATTCTGACTCTGCAGTCTCTCTGGAAGTGTCCATGCTTCCCACAACGGTAACACTCAACAGTGCTCCGATCTATGGGAGGGGGGTGAAACTCTTTCGTCCCCTCCTTGTTGCTGCTTGTTGCTGTCTCTCTGTTCTTGTTCGGTTGGAATTGTCCGGTAAAGGATCGTCTTTGTCCGGTAAAGGGTCGTCGTTGGCTTTCGTCAAGTCGGCCCTTTTCCCGATGGTGCTCATATGTCGCATTGCTTACATGCCTTGTGGTTGCTGCGGTCAAAGCCTCAAAGTCGAGGTGGTCTAAGTTCCTCATTTGGCCTTGCAGAGTTCTCGGTAGCTTCTGCAAGGCTAGCTCCATAATCACTGTCTCCATGGGGTTGCCTTTTGCACTGGCTGTCCACTGATTAAATGCCTGTTTGAACGACCTCATCCATCCTTCAGGATTGCTTGGGTCAAACGGCTTATCAAACACCTTGCGTCGGTAAGCCTCTGTTGACACATGATAGGTCTCCAATAGTGCTCTTTTAACCAAAGGATAGTGCGCTTGATCTTCAGCTGGCAACCTTGATACTGCTATCAAACCTTGCCCAGATAGGCAACTCCTCAGATGTGCTGCCCACTGTCCATCAGGCCATCCAGCTGACGTTGCTGAGGCCTCAAACATCTCCAGGAACGCTCCCATGTCATCCACACCCTCGGTGAACTTCTGGAGAGTGATCCTGGGGGCTTGGGCTACTGGTGGGCCTGTCGGTACGGGGGTCTGAGCTGCTATTAGAAGTTGCATCATTTGAGTCTGTTGCTTCTCTTGTCTTATGGCTCGGGCTTGATCTAATTCGAGCATTTGCCTCATCATCCGTTCTGTTGGGTTTTCTATCCCTGCCTCAGAGCCTCCATCACTATGATTGAACCTCCCTGGGGATTCCTCCCTCTGATCCTGGCTGAATATTTCTGTAGTTCGGGGCTCTGGGGCTGAAAACATGGTAGCAGGGTAGGTAGGTATTGGGGGCTGATGGTATTGCGTCCCTCGTCGGGTAGTTCCTGGCTGAGTTTGTTCATCTCCTCCTGTTGCCATTTTCCAAGTGCTTAGCTTTGACCACAGAAGTCAATTCGAGTTCAATCAATTTAGCAAGTCAACAACAACAAACAAAAAAAAACAACTGGTAGTATCAATTAACTATCGACCTGGCTACTGCAGGGTGGGTTTGCAAACTCCTTTGGTCAAGTACCAGAGTTGTGTCCCTGCCAGCTAGCTACTAGCTAAACAGACAAATACTATTGGTGGTTGCACAACCACAAAAGCAACAACAAAAAGAACAAGGAGAAAAAAAAAATATACAACTGCAACAGTCAACTCCACTGACTGCCAGACAAACTGCAACAGCTACACTAGCTGCCAGTCAACTTACAACTCTCTCTAGCTGTAGGTTTGGGGTTGGGATCCAATGGGTTCGAATCCCACCGCTGCCACCACTGTGAGCTGCCTAGCACTACCTGCACAGGAACTGGTCAACTGCAAACAGGCAAGGGCAACCACTTCAGAGGAAACCGCCACTAGCACTCTCTCTAATACTAGCCCAGCTCCGTCTAACTCAGGCCACTCTCACTAGCGCCTGACACAACCCTCTTACTCTCGGAGTCTCTGTCTGAGCAGCAAGGATTACAATGAGCAGAGTAGGAAAAGTCTTATTAAAACAAGGGGCACAAAAGAGGTGTGCTGTCCTTTCTTAATACAAACACTAGTAGGCAACCAACTAGGTTGTCACTACTAAATACAATTCAAGATATCACAACAGTTCAACTTATCGACTTTCTACTTAGCTCGCTCTCTATATATTACACACCAGGTCCCTTTATATAATTGTTCCAGCTGATGACGTCAGCCACTGGTCTTCCTGTCCTGGAGATGACCTTTCATGAGCCACGTCAGCAGGTGAGTTTCTGGGTAAGTTATTTATTACTTGTTCTAATTCGGGCACGCCCATAACTGCATTCCGTTTAGCTGACCCACTTCCGCTGGGTGACTTCTCATAATTAATCAATCCTCGTTCTTCCGTGTTTGGCCCGGATGACTCTGTCAATGCCCGTACGGCCTCCTGGGGAGCTTCAGAGTAATCAGAGCTACTCAGCTCTGACATCCTGCAACCAATGCTGTGAGTGAAAGAAGTGCTTCAGGGTTGCGTCTAGTCAAGACCTACTTGCGTTCAACAATGAGCCAACAATGCCTCAATAATTTAATGGTAATTCATGTACACAATGAGAGGACCGATGAACTTAACTTGAAATCATGCCTTAATGAGTTTGTTGCAGAAAGTGAGCACAGAAGTGGAAACTTCGGACAATTTTAAATTTGAAACACCTGTTTAATTGTCATATACATAGTAACATTGTCATGTAATATAATGTAAGTGAAGTTCCTTAAAGTAAATTCTCCTCAATATGTAGAGTACTTTATAGGGCCCACAATTTCAGCGCTGGATGGTCACACAGAGACATTATTATAACAGTAAAACATACATTTAATTATCAATATACACCATAATTATACGACTGTGGCAACCAGTAGCAGGTTTTGATATAGGGGGGTGGAGTCCTGCGTTATCCCCCCCACCCACAAAACAACAACAACTCAGATCCCGATCCCACCCGCAAAAATAATAATAAAACACATCTCACACCCCAAACTTATTCTGTAATATTTTCTTTGGCATAACAATCATAGCCAAGTTCAAATTCAAGCAATTTTGAGATTGTAAAAAGTGGGAACCTTCCCCCAGATCCCCCTACCCTTGAATACCCTGCACAATCTGCCAATTAGGTACACCTTTTTCCTCCCCCCTCCCGAATCCCTCTATATCCTGTGCAAAGCCCTGCAGATGATTGTTATAATTATTATTCATGAGAGTGATTAATATATATTTCAGAATCAAACATCTAACCCCCTCTCCCCCCCCTAACAAAAAATTCTGTATGAATCCTGCTGTAGCTCCAAAAGGAGTGCTATTAGATAGAGTATAAGTTGGGTGTGTTTATTCTAGTAGCAAGTAAAGCCACTCCCATTGTGGGTGTGGCTTATTTGCCGTACAGGTTTACATTTGCTTCCTACGGGCCTGCTTCCTTACACAAATTTCGATTTCTTAAAATACATGTTTCGTTGGAGGAGATTAGAGAGAGAAACTAGGTTGAGGTTTGGACGACCCTGAAAGAAATGAAGGACGCTTCACCTTGAACACAATAGGCCTCACATAACTCTGAAAGGGTGTTCTCCAAACAAGCCAGTTTTTGGATTGCATGTATCATTACAGAGGGACGTACGATTACATCTTTCCCTTGGATAGTGAGGATTTCTTCAACCCAAGTATAACTGACAAGACAAAACTACTAAAGACTACTGCATCACAAAACTATTTGCTTCATGTGCATTCTGAAGGTTGTTTTATTATCCTGGAGTGATTGAAATGGCAGAAAAAGTAGGGGAAGATGGTAATGTCACCAAATACTCGAAGACTCATAAGGGAGTGGATGAGCCCAATAATCTCAAGTCCATGCATTCCATGAAGGCCATTGCGGAGTTTATATTTCATGATGCCACATGCAAGAGATGTTTGCTGCCAGGATATGGATATGAACCCTTATATAGCATACATGGCTCATAATAGATTGCATATGGATGCAAGTCGTGCTAAGTTCTGCTAGAACTTCAATTCATCAAAAATAAAAACACACATTATATATATTTTATTTTTTCAGTTGTTATTTTGATTTCATCATATTGTGCAAGTGTATCTCATGATCTTCATCATTGTGACTTTCAATACCAAGATTACATATTGTGAATGTTGTGAATTTGATTTGTAGTATAGAGGGAGAGAGGCAGAGGGAGAGAGAAATAAGATGGAGAGGGAGAGAGATCAGAAGATGCGGAGGATATGGGGAGAGGGAGAGAAAGGAGTGTTAGAGAGAGAAGAGGGAGAAAGGAGAGGGAAGTAGTTATGGATAGACATAATGTATGCAGAATATACTATATACTATACTAGTATTAAAACTTATTCACCAGGCCAAAGTGAATCAACTCGCTGGAGACATGCTGTATATGACTAATTGATCCGACAAAAGGGGTTATCGTACAGAGTACATAGCCTCCAACTGTCCTGGGAGAGCTCCAAGATGTTCCCGGATTTGCAATTGATAAAAATGGTGTTTGTCCAAGAAATACTGATTATAATTGTTTGTACAATTTACAACTGGCTACAGCACTGTGAGACTAAACGCTCCTCCTTAGCAGCTGCCATTTTACAACTGGCTATATGCAGCACTGTGACTAAAGACTGCTCCTTAGCAGCTGGTACACCTGGCCCCTACACAAGTCAGGCTTCACTACACAACTGACAGGAGGAAAATCCAGCTGCTACCTGACAGTTACGGCTTGATAAATTATGCTAGCATTTTTTTTAGAATTTTAGATATGGCAAAGCATTAGAAAATAATGCTAGCATTATAGGCAGCATTTGGTAGTATTTTTAGAATTTTAGGTGAATTATATCCTGTGAGATAGGAAACAGCCTACAAAATACAGCTACAGAGGTAAAATAGTTTCGATGTAAATTGGACCCTGTAAGGATGTAGAATGGAGATTAGACCGCCTCTTGCTAGGTTTGCTATTAGCACACCATTATTATTACTCACAACTAGCCCCCCAAAATACAGCTGTCAAAACTGGCATGCCCACGGCCACAGCATAACTTATAATGTCAACAGGAAATTTCATTAGTGTGGCCATAATTATGTTGTAAACTACTAAAAGGAATGTCAGTAATAAAGGCAACTGTCAGTAACCTGACTCATCTTTCACCTTTGCTTGAGCATATGGTTGGCAATAGCTAGTAAAGGAATGGCTGTAGAAACAAATAGCTGCAGTATATTTCTTCTGACACAGACAGTGGTCCAGAAATTGCTCGAACTACTGGGCCTATACTGGGCCCAGCTCTGCCACTAGGCCTGATAAGAAAGTATAAGAGCCCTGCTCCATCTGACCTCGCAAGAAAGCGGAAACTAAGATGTAATCCTCCAAAAGGGTTTAAAACAAGGTAAATGTGTTGTTGCCGCTGAACCCGTTATGGTTTCAATCTCTACAAGGATAGAATTCCCCAATGAAAATCGAACTGTTATTATGGGCAAGTTGTTTTGCAATACCTGCAGAGAGAATGTATCTCTTAAGAAGAGTGTGTTAACTCAGCACATGAAGTCAGCTAAATATGCCAACGGGAAAGAGCGTTTGGCATCCAAGGAATTGAGAAAGAGGAACATAATATATAATGTGATATGTTAAATAAATATGACTAGGAAAAACACCCTATTGGAGAAGGCCTTTCAGATGCGTTTCGTGTCCATCGAGTAAAAGTAGTCGTAGCATTTTTAACGGCTGGGGTATCACTTGCTAAGCTTGATTTTTTTCGGGATTTATTTGAGGAAAGCCATTCAGGTTTTCCACCAGCACCATTTGTATCAACTGATTCCTTTTATTTAGCATGAACAGCGATAAAGCATAAAGAAGGAAATTGATAGTAAAGAAGTGTGTGTAATTTTTGGATGGAACAATCCATGTTTGCAAAGCGATGATGATACTACTGCGCTTTGTTGATGAACTATGGAACATACAGCAGCGCGTTGTTTGGCTAATGATGTTAGCTAAGAGCCTTACAAGTGAATAACTTGTACGTCAATTGATCATTTGCCTTTCTACTGAGCTATGTATTGGCTATGCGAGATCATATCAGTGAACAATGTAGAAATACACACATTGAGTATTGTCTACCACACATTTTAAATGTAGTGTGCTTTTCTCACACCTTGGGTCACGTGGGGGAGAGAATCAAGACACCTGTGCTTGACGAATTTATGAAGGGTTGGGTTGAGCTTTTTAGTTGAGGCTTCATGACATTCTTGATGACCCTCCTAAGGATCGTAAGTTACAGATGGAACTTGCAATGACAATTATTGCTGGTGAACCTTTTGTTAAAGCGACATAATGCCTGGAAGGGGATGGGCCACTTATATTCAATGCATATGAAGAAATAAATAATGTACTTTCTGCTTCTATTTCCACTTAGTATTATCCAAATGTCAAAGCAGTTACCAGCAAGCTGTCCTCCAACCCTGTTTGTGAACAGCAGCTGATTGACTGTGCTAAAGCATGTGTTGAACCTGCATACAGATACTTCAATGAAAAATTTGGAGATGACCTCGAGCGCACTGTTTAAGCTTTTAATTGTTTGACCCGGCAAACATTTTTGAGTTAAAACCATCCTGCAATGACATTGACCAGTTAAAAGTATTTCCTTTCCTCAGTTCTGATAATCAGCAGGATAGGTGATGAACTGCCTATTATATAACTAAATTAAATGGAGTTTCTCCAGACATGAACAAATTAGATTGGTGGAAGAACCATTAAAGTGAACTTCCATGGTGGTCAAGAGCATGCAAAACAGTTTTGATTGTACAGCCATCATCAGCAGCAGCAGAGCGTGTTTTTTCACTTTTATTCAGTTCTTTTACTGATCTACAAACATCTTCTATCGAAGAACATTGAAACATCTATTATGCACCAGTACAATTATAGGAAATGTAAATTGGAATAATTAGAATGATAGGTTCGATCATTAGAATAATAGGTAGATTTCAAAGAATTATAGGCACTGTGCATGAGAAATTTAGAATACAATTATAAGTGGAAAAATTATAATTTATCGAGCCCTGCTGACAGTCAGAGCTGCTGCTAGTTTACCTTGGCCTCTCTCTCTGTTATCAGGAATCAGTAACACTTCTGCCCAAGAAGCCTAAGAGGCAATGTCACTTTACCTCTACATGGGTAAAAGAATTCCAAGGAATAGGAAAGAGTTATAGGGTAGCTAATAGCCTGTTTATATTGACTGTACGTACTAATTATATTTGTTATGAATTTATAGGTGACACATTTGCAAACTGCTCCTTGTGCTCTTCCAATTTTAGTGTTTCCCATGGGGGAAAAAATGATGTGACTACCCATATTACAGGGAAACATCAAAAGGAAATGGCAATGGCTGCTACTACATCCCATCATTTTTTAGACCACAAGCACGAAAGAATGTTACTGAGGCTGAGACGAGGTGGGCATTGTTTGTGGCTAAACACAACATATCTTTCCAAACTAGTCATCATGCCACTAAGCTGCTCAAAGTTATCTTTCCGGATTCGGAGATTGCCAAAAAATTTGCATGTGGGCATACCAAAACAGCAACCATTGTAACAGAGGCTCTTGCACCTTACTATAAAAAGTCTAACAATAGAGAATATGACCAATGAACCGTTTTCCATCATGCTGCACGAATCAAATGATCACACCAATAAGTCTTGTATCATTCTCATAATAATCTTTGACACTGAAGAGAAGAACGTGTGTACGAGTTTCCTGGATATGCCAGTAGTCATCAACATTGAAACATTTTCGAGGCTCTTACAGAATCTTTCAAAAAGAATGGTTTGGATATCAATAAGGCCCTAGCTTTCATGTCTGACACTGACAATGTCATGAAAGGTGCGAGATCTGGAATACAAAAGCTCATAAAAAATGAAGTGCCTCATCTCTATGATGTTGGTTGCATTTGTCACTTGGCTGATCTCACTATCAAAGGTGGGTTATACAGACATTACCAATGAATATAGACCAGCTATTTGTTGATGTTTTTTATTATTTTTATCATAGCAGCAAGAGAGGTCAGCTTTTTGTTGACCATTGGTGCTCCTTTTTTATTCTGAACCCAAGGCTATCTTAAAGCATCGTCCCGCACGATGGCTAAGTCTGCTTTGATGTGTGCATAGAATCTCAATGAGCTTGAAGTTTGATATCTTACTTCCTATCCTGTGATGAACAGACTGAGAAAGTAATTAGCATCACTCGTAGGCTACAGAATCCTCTCGCCAATCTTATTCTTCAATTTTTAGCTTTTATCTTGTCTTAATGCATCGTTTTAATAAACAATTCCAGAACTTAACAGAAAAAAACTACCTGCGAACTTTATGAAGAGCTAAATCGACTTGTAAAGCTGTATGCAAAAAAAAATGTGATGGCTGAAACTATTCTTGGTGCTGGTGACGACAACCTTAGACTTCTCAAGTTTGATGAAGAGTGTCAGGTTTCAGATGAGAGTCTAGGAATAGGTACTGAAACTTGGGGTTGTCTTGCAGCATTTGAAGAAGAGAGAGATCCAAAGCCATTCTTTACAGCAGTATGCAACTTTTACCTGGCAAACATTGCAAAAATGGTAAAGTTGAGGATACTCTCCTAAAGAATTTCGGTGTTCTTCAGCCAGACAAAACATCCACTTATTCAACAGCTACTGTCTTGAATTTGAAAGAATTTTGGTTGCTTGCAAACAACCACAGAGATATAAAAATCATTCTAAAAATGTTCGAATTTTTTAATGGCTCATATATACCATTAACATAATATCTACACTCACTCTGGTTCAAACTTTGCTAGAACTAAGAGACGATTTCCGCAGATTGGTTTATCTGATTCTGAATCACTTGACGGCATTGAAGAGGAATTTAATGACGTTCTTCTTTCCCCAGCTGACATCCCCAAACCAGATACATACCCATCATCACCAAAACTTCCTTGTGCTGGCTCTTTTTGGTGGAAAGTGGGCCAGATCAAAACTTTGGCTGGGGAGTTAAGGTTTAGTTACTTGTCCGTCTCATGGCAGGTCTGTTGACCGTATCCTGCTCCAATGCTGATGCAGAGAGGGGCTTTTCTATACTCAGAAATGTCCACATGGACCAGAGATACCGTCTAAACGAGGATACCATTGTTTCCTTTTAATGTCAGTCAAGTTCAACAGCAATTCTCATTCTTGTCGTTTTGATGCTAAACTTTCAGATGATCTCCTTACAAAATGTAAACAGGTCACAACAATTTCTATGCAAATCTATGCAAAAATGAATTATATTCATGGTGGGCGTGGTAAATGTCCCGGATTTCAATTTTGAAAAGTTGGAGGGTCTGTCTTAGTAATTAAATCCAAGTCCTGAAAGCAGGTCTAAGAATAGAGAATTAAGAACTCTTACCTCCATCTCACACTAATCCTGTGTTCTTTGACCTGATTTATCAAATACGAGTGCTCTGTAAAATTTTCTCTAGCCCCTGTTGTGTTATTCAGGAGTGTTAATAGCAAGTAATTACAAGAACTTTCTCAATAATCATCTTGAAATTGCATTCTCTCCAGTTTCGACTAGATGCTTCACTCTGATGACGGCTAGAGCATCTAGGTGAAACATCAAGAGAGTACAATTTCAAGTTGATTAGAGTGAGATTGGTATGGTATATTATGTCAACTGAGAGTTCATTGAGAGGTTTACATTATTAATAGCTAGGAGAGTAACTACTACAACAGCATTGCTACTGATTACTGCAATGAAAGGTAGATAATAAGGGGATTGCCCTCTTTGGTCGCGATGCCACTGAATAAGAATTGGTAGTTCACGAATAGCAATGTGTATACAGACTGGCTAGTAATGTGATGCGCATGCGTACATGTAGGACAATGATAATAGGTACGATTGTGTGTGAGTGTATGTAGTTAGTATTGTCTATCTCCCCCCAAGTCTTTGGCCAGTAAGGTTGGAGACTGAGTAGTTAGTATGTTCCAGAGTGGTAGTAGTCTGGTTTCCGATGGATTCTCTTTGATCTTCTAAGTCCAGGGTCTGGGGTGGCTGTCTGGGTGTAGTGCAGTCTCCTAGGCTGGGCGACCGTGGCTTCTTTGGGGGTTGTAACCTGGTTCAGGGTCCGGTTTTTTCCAGGGGTGGCGATGGTGGGCATGGTGTCCATGAGTGTGATAGGTGTTGGGAGGTTTCCTGTTGGGATGTGGTCCGAGTGGGTTTGGTCTTTGGTTTTAGTGGGTGTTGGCATCATCGGTGTGGTTTTGGGGTTTCCTGTCGGGTTGTGGTTCGAGTGGGTTTGGTCTTCGGTTTTAGTGGGTGTTCGCATCATTGGTGTGGTTTTGGTGATTGGTGGTGGAGCTTGGGTGGAGGTCTTGTTTCTGTGAAGGCTTTGTGCGATATCTTGGGAGATGGTTAGTTTGGCTGCGGGTTGTTGGTGTGGGGTGTATCTTCTCAAGAACTTCCTGTTCCTTAGGGAGACTCTCCCTGAGCCGTCCATCTTCACCAGGTACTGGTGGTACTGCCTCACTTCGATCACTGTGCCGGTGCGATCCCATTTGTTGGGGTAGTGACCGGTCTGGTTTTGTACCCTGACGGTGTTTCCTGTCTGTAGTTGAGTGAGGGGTTTAGTATGCTCGCTCCAGCGTTCCTGGTGGATGTGATGTCGGTTTCGGAGTGCCTGTTCTCTTAGGTTTAGTGTGTTGCTCCAGGTCTGGTGTGGTATGTATTTCCCTTGGAGGACTGGTATCAGGTCTCTTGTTGGTTGTCCGAATACGCATTCAGCAGGTGACTGTTTTGTGGAGGGGTCTGGGCTGTTCCGGTATTGGAGCATAGCCTTCTGAAATGTGTCAATTGAGAGGTCTCCGTCTGTGCCTGTGTTCCCGGATATTAGTCTCTTGATGGTTTTTACTCCGATTTCCGCCCTGCAGTTGCTGTGAGGGTAGGCAACTGAGCTCAGCCTGTGGTTTACCCCCCATGTCTTCAAGAAGTTTGAGGTGATGTGTGACGTGAACTCGGGGCCACCGTTTGTGGCTAGCTCGTCGGGGATGCCATATGTTGAGAAGGTCTTTCTCAGGACATCGGTGAGGCACTTTGCACCGTCTCTTGATCTCTCCACAATAGGCCAGTTGGAGTATCGGTCAATCACCACTAAGTAGTTTTTCCCTAGATGGTGGAAAAAGTCAGCACACATGTACTGGAAGGGGTACACTGGTAGGGCTGGTGGGATGGGGGGCATGGCTGCCTGGGATGGGGCCATCCCGTTGCAGATCCTGCAATCCGTTCTGGTAGCTGCAATGTCGGCAGTGATCCCTGGCCAGAATATAGATGACTCTGCCTTGGCTATCATTGCGGATGTACCTTGGTGAGCTGCATGGAGGGCTGCTAGGCATGTTGGTCGAAGTGCTGGCGGGATGATTAGTCGGTCTTTGTACACCACAATGCCATCGATGGAGTAGAGGTGGTCCCGATGGGTGTGGTAGTCTCTGATTGCTGGTTGTACTAGGTGGCGTCTGTCCGGGAAGCCGTCTTCGATGGTGTTCAGGAGAAGCATCATGTCGGCATCTGAAGATGTAGCTGTCTGTACTTGCTCCCAGCTGATAGGCTGTATGGAGTCCATGGTCGATGCGAGTGATTCTTGGATTGTGGTGTCCAAGTGGTCGGATATGTGCGACTCATCTGTGGAGATGCCGGCCATGAGGTTCGTTGGGATCGTGGTTGTGGGTCTCAAGGTTTGGTCCGAGGCAGAGTGTGCATCGTCTGTTAGGGTCATCTTGTCTGGGTCCTGTGTGCCGGTGGGGTACCTTGAGAGGGCGTCTGGTGTCTTGTTCTTGACACCTGGGACGTGGATCATTTTGAATTTGTAAGGCACGGTTTTTTCTTTCAGATTGCGGAGTCTTGTGTTGGTTATCTGCTCCAGGGATCTGTCTCCGAATATCTTGACGAGGGGTTTGTGGTCGACCGCAATGATGAGGTTTGTGCAGCCTAGGACGAAGTGGCGAGCCTTGTCCAGGGCGTCTGCTACAGCGAGGGCCTCTCCCTCAATTGGAGCATAACGGGACTCCGCAGCGTGTGTGAATTGTGACCCGACTAGGGTGACCTTCCATCCGGTTTGGCAGCAAAAGACGTCGTTGGATGGGCACTGGCAGTGCTTCTGGAATAGCCAGTACCCTATCCCGTTCTTTGACCAGTCGGTTGCTAGACAAGTTGGTTTGGTTTTGTCGTAGATCTTCACACCTTCTTGAATTTCCCTGACGATGGCTAACTTTGAGTTGTTGAATGCCGATTGGTGTGATTCCTTCCAGGCAAACGTCTCCGAGGGTTTCAGTAGGTCCCTGAATGGTATCATGGCCGGTGTCATGCTAAATGTATAGGAGACTTGGTTTACCAGTCCGAACCAGGATCTTACATCTGTCATGATAATAAGGGGATCGCCCTCTTTGGTCGCGATGCCACTGAATAAGAATTGGTAGTTCACGAATAGCAATGTGTATACAGACTGGCTAGTTATGTGATGCGCATGCGTACATGTAGGACAATGATAATAGGTACGGATCGATTGTGTGTGAGTGTATGTAGTTAGTATTGTCTAAAAGGTTCCATATACATTAACCCTTTCACTGCTGCAGGTAAATACCCCCCCTGTGCTGGGCCTTTTTTTGAGGAAAAAAGGTGATTTTGAAATAAATGCCAAATAAATATTATTTTGAAATTCATTTTATGTATTTGGGTGGGCAAGAGATTGGCCTATGGGAGAAAAATTGAAAATTGGTATTTTGCATAATTAGATGGTCATGTGACCTCATGGCAGCCTATTGGATTTCCCTTTTTTCATCAAATGTGACTAGTTTTTCTCCAAGATATTTTTATGGGATTTTTTTTCCCACTGGAATAATGTTGAAGAAACATAAAAAGAATAAAAACATAAATAGTTTGAATTATTTTCATCGTTTTATTCAAAAACAGACAAAAATCAACGTTTGTCGGCCGACAACATGAAAGAAAGAAGAAAAAAAAATTTAATAAAAAAATATGTGTTTTTCCCAAAAATTAGTAAATTATACTCCAAACAACCTTCTGGGATGATGGAATGCAGATATTTGAAGTTCAGATGCATATATTCAAATGTGTTTTGAACATTTATCTGGTTTATAATATATAGCAGCCATGTATTTTGGTCACATTTATGTCGTTTAGTTGGAAAATGCAATCAATTTTTAGTTCGTAAAACTTTTGTTGTAACATAATGATGACATTGTTCTTCTTTCTTAATAAATAATTGAATGGTAAGAAAACTCTACTCGAGTGAATACCGACCACTTTCTGGATACCCCGTTACACGAAAACTATGATTTTCTGGCCACAACCTGATTTAGAATTCATTTGATAAAAAATTGTAACGATAATCATTGTCTTTCATAAAATAAAACTGCTAGACTGCAAAACAAAGCAAAACACTATAATTATTGTTCAACTTTAGTCATCTCCATCAGATTTATCTCCATCATCCTCTCCGTCAGCACCTCTCGAGTAGTCTAATTTTGTGTGATAGGTCCTGAAACAATCTTTGTCTGCATGGAGACCTGGACAGTCAGGGCAAATCCACACTGTCCTGATTTCTCTACCAGCTCTGGTACGGAATCCACGCGCCCAGTACGTACGACACATTTTGTCTTTCTTGTGCCTTGTGTGGCCAGCCTTCTCCTCTCTTTTCTCAGGGAAGTGCCTCCCTGTTAGCCTATGTACTGGTTCTCGCCCTGCTACATCTTTGTTCAGTTTAGGGCTGGAGCATACAAGTACTGTCAGGAGGTCCTTGAAGTCAGCTAGGAAAACGTTGGTAGATGGGGTGAATTTGCGGTGAAGTTTGTGGTCACACAGGGCACACTGCCTCAATGCAATCTTTTTGTACCATTTGTATGTTTTCCTGACCACACTCACACTATGGAACTGCTGATCTACCATATCTACTCCACCCATTTTGTGATTATATGCAATGATGCATGCTGTCTTGAGTATAGGATTTTTATCCTGGTCTTGTTTTCCAGTAGGAATCATAGCAACCCTTCCCTCCGTGGTCAACATACATACCTCCTTGGGTTTATTATTCGACTTGTTCTTTAGTGCACGAAGATTTACTGCCTGCATGTTCCCAGTTTGTGACTTCATGAAACATGATGTCCCCTTCTCAAGTCTTGTAGTCCAAAGATCACCAGGGTAATTCGCACGCTTTGGGTTGATAGTCCCACAGAGGTATGTATCATGATCAAGGATGTAGGTAGCCAAAGCTGGTGATGTATAGTAGTTGTCAAGATACAATGTGTGGCCTAGGCCAAGATAAGGCTGCATCAGGTTCAGAGGTATACGCTCAGTTACAAGAATTTGGGGGTTTGGGTCTTGATGATCCCTGAACGTGTTCTCAGCTGAATAGACAATAAAATCTAGACAGATGCCCTCGGATGTACAAAGCTCATAAAATTTGATACCAAAACGAGCACGTTTTGTTCGAATGCACTGCTTGAAAAGCTGCCTCCCCTTGAACAAAAGAAGGGATTCATCCATGCAAAGATCTTTCTCGGGGGCATAGACACGCTGCATGCGATCTCTGACCTTCCTGATGAGAGGCCTTATCTTGTACAGCCTGTCCCTAGGGATCTCTGGGGTCATGGGCGGGGTCCTCATTATTTGCAAAATGTAGGAATTTATGGAGGAGAAAGAACCTATCCCTTCTCATTATTTGCCCGAATATAGGGGTTGCTATCAGATCGTCCGTGGAGCAATACATGTCCAGCCTTGGCTTGTGAATAACACCCATCAGTCTAAGTAAACCGAAGAATGTCTTCATTTCATCAATGGTAGTGTCCACCCAGTCATGAACCCTGGAGAAATCCTTCAGCTTTTCACAGTTTGCCTCGATGAACTGCTGAGCATATCGGTTGGTCTCCTCTACAATATGCCTAAAGATATCGTTAGTGAAGTACTGGGCGAAGAATTTATCAATAGTTGCATTGGCACCAAGACTAACTTTGAGTCGCTCGCCACCAACGAATGGAATTTGCTTCGGCTCATTAGTGTCATTCTGGTCAATGTCCCAATTTATCGTGGGGTTCTGAGCCCTTGTAGGCCTGCGCCCCTGTCCTCTAGCATGAGGCCGGCCCCTCTGACCTCTTACAGGACCCCCTCTGCCGCCGCCTAGGCCACCACGAACCTGCATGCTGCGGCCACGAATCCCACCACCACAAACATGTGGACCACGTTTGGCCTGTTTGGCCTACACTGGCTCGTATTCTGCATCACTTTCATTACCTGATAGCTCACTATAATCTGTAAGAACAGCTTTCTCATCAACTGACTTACGATTAGGACTAGGGGACTGCCTACGTCTAGGGCACTTTGGCAAATCACCTGCACCATCGTCAGATTCACCGCCAGAATCTACAGACATAGCATTGTCACCTTGGCCCTGTGCAGGGCCCCCTAAGTCGAGTAAATCATCGGCCTCGTCCATTGAACACTCCCAATTACTTTCGGCATCATCGGAGTTAAACTATTGGAAGCGGATGACCTGTACCGTCAAAATTGTCCTCGCTATCCGTGTCAGCAAAGATCAGGCCTACAACTTCATCGACGGTGTAGTGCCTGCTGTGAGGCCGTGTTCCCTCCATTTTGCTTCCTACCGCTGGGAAATACTACTTTCTAACTGGAATTCACTTCTAGTTCATAGAAAAAACAATAGATGGCACGTGCAGTACACGCGTAATTTTAAAAATGATTAATTTCAAATACCTGGTACTACCGGGTACGCCCAATTCAACGAAAAATTTTTCTACCAGGTACTACCGGGTATGCGCAGTGAAAGGGTTAACAGGCCTTGCTTTAGAAAGATTGAAGATTTCACAGAATGTACAGTAGATTAGCATGACTTGCTTTAGATATCTTAACCTCTAGAAATTACTAGCTAAGAGTTTATATGTAATAAGACATGTCTAATAACATTTAATATTAGGCCTCGCCTCAACCATGTATAGACAAGCTTTAGAAAACTCCTCTAGAAACCGCCAACTAAGCTTTTTCATGCAACAAGGTCTCACCTCAACTATGTATAGACCAAAAGCTAATGCATTGTGCAGTTAAGCATTCATATTTTGGACAACAGAGAACTCGGAGTCAGTGGTGCCCCTAAGCATGGGCATGGTTGATGTCTTCGATGTACATGCAACATGACCTCAGACTTCTATGGTGTCCTTGAAGGCCTCATCGACAGACACATATTGATATACTAGTCCACTTCTCTCCTACATTCGCTGGTATCCAACCAACTACTCTTCTCAGACACTATTGAATTAGAGCATGTATGGGAAAAGTGTTTGGAGTCAATCCAGCAAACATACAAGTGTTTACACTTGCAAAATATGCAATGACATGGAAAATTATGTATCTATACACTAGGGTTAGCTTTTGTTAAGATGTTCCTTCAAGCCCCCAAGCAAATCCGAGCCAGTCTTAAAGGCTTATCCTTTAAATTTAGAATAAGCTAATCATTCAAGCTTCTTTAAAATGAAACCAGCTTATAAAGTGTACGGTCAGTTTAAATTAGCTAAACTAAGCTTAGCAAGCTTTAGAAATGACAGACAGCTTACCTTGTTCGTGTGTGTGATGAGCTGACAATAGAGTTACCTGGGAAAGTCTATCCTAGAGCAGTCCTGTCCTGCGGAATGGTGTGCAGTGAAATGTTGTAGCTTAGCTTGGGCTGTAGCAAATGCTAGAGCTAGTCAACAGTTGTTTCATCACTCAGCTTCATCCGCTCCTGTATTTCTTCCCCCAAGGCTGGTATTAAATTAACATCTATGACCTTCCACTGAAGAATGACGGACATTATTTCCCTATTGTCGCCTTACCCTGTCCCCCAAGTATTGTAGGAACTCTAAGGACTTCTTCCGTATTACCCCTAAGATTCAATCGCTACTGGGACGAAGGAGTGGTAAAAATACAGTACTTCTCCATTTTCTTATCCTCTGCCATGGCTGCACTAACCCAGCACTCTTGGTGGCCTGGACAAGATATGAGGAGACATACGTAAAATTGGTGCTGTTGGTTGTCCAATGGCTAAATAAATAATACACTTTTTTCCAGTGATGCACTCTCTTTCATAGGGCAAGAGGGAAGCTTTAGGAACCTCCATACACACACACATAAACCAGCAGAGTGGTGCATGCACAAACCATGACTAATGGACTTTTGTAATAAACTCTCCCTCCCCGACATTTCATCACAAATGTCATTCCTAACTTTCTGTATCAGGACATCCTTCAGGTTGCCAGGACATTCCTCACGGAGGGAGTGGAGATTGGCTGGGAGCATTCCAGAGTCTCTGTTTATATCCCACAGAGTGATAAACTCTGTGGGATATAAACAAAGAAATTGCAAATTTACTAGTTTTGTTATTGAGCGTGAAAGGTATGTACGTGTCTGTTATGCACGCACACACACCACACGCATACACCAAACACACACACACACTAGGCAAGTTGATGCATACATCCCTCTTGCCTGTGCAGCTGCTATTCATAGATTACTTAATATGGACAGTATTCATTGACTAATATATTTGGACAGTATTCATTGACTAATTTATATGGACAGTGTATTCAAGACTATATGGATGGTATTCATAGACTAATTTATATGGACAGTATTCATGGACGGTATTCAAGACTAGACTATATGGATGGTATTCATAGACTAATTTATATGGACAGTTTTTATAGACTAATTTATAATTTATAAAGATGGCTTCACTACTATGAGTGCAAATAGGGTTTCAGCACCAGTGAGAAAATTACAGCAGTATTGAAACTGCCTGCTATAACCAAGCTAATTTATAAAGATGGCTTCACTAAATGCACATCCTTAATCCTAGGTCCTTTGAGGAGGCAACAATTGATCCATTTCTATTTGTCGGAGAAACAAATGATCAAAGTGAGTGGGTGGTACACAGCGTAATTTGGCAAGCAGTGTGCTATACTATGCTAGCTGCATTAGACCTCACCTAATGAAAGCAGTATGCTAAACTAAATTAGACCTCATCTAATGTAAGCAGTATGCTAAACTATGCTAGCTGCATTAGACCTCACCTTATGTAAGCAGTATGCTAAACTATGCTATCTGCACTAATGCAAGCAGTATGTTAGTGGGGCTAATTGCCCTTTTCCATTAGAAAAACCTTCTATTGCAATTGCTGAGTTGGCTAGATTTCCAGAGGACAGCTTGGGCCTTCGACTGGTTCCGACATGTAGTCATAAAGTGGGTTGGGTTGGGAGAGTAACATCGGAGGAGGGAGTGGGTTTAACAATTTGGGAGTGGGAGTAAGGGGGTCTCATCTCTCATTCTCATCTTACACTCCTCTGCTCGATATGCTATCTTTTCGAGGGAAACCCCCAGCAAAATTTTAGTTTTAAAAAAGGGGAGATTTTTTAAATTATTAACCAACTCTGTACAGTCAACTCTGGTTGCTAAGCCTCTCAGAGTTTAGCACACATGGAGTTGTTAAGCACCCATTTGTCGTGGTTATAGTTCATTGGGTGTCCTTATAGTAAGTAATGTCATTGAAATTAGTAGCAATTATGCCCATGTGGATTAACTACAATGCCTAGGCAACATATCTCAACAAAACCTTAAGGCTAGTAGTATCTTAATAGTATGAGCACGTCTACTCTTAGTTTCAATTATCTATAGTATTCGTAATATCCCGAAGAGCTTCTTGCAGGTGATTTCCAACCTTTTCTCCAGTCTTCTATTAACCCATTCACTGTCAGGTTTAGGCAGCAATTATTTTATATTGGACTCGGGTGCAAATAAAAATCAATATTAAATCAGGAATGCACTAAAGTCCCTAGCAACCATGGTTGATGGGATAGCATTGGTGTCGACAAACATTGTGGTCAACTTTAGGTTGCTAAGCAACAACCACAAATTATGAATATCATTATGTAATTACAGCTCTCTTACTTCTGACTATGCTAGACAATGCAACATGTGATTATATATATATATATATATATTATATATATATGTGTATGCACACACTCATTGTATTCACAAAACTTTCATAACATATATTTATAATTTTTTAATATTTATTTTCTGATGAAAATATTGTTATCATGTTGGTGTTGTATGAACAATTATTTATTACATCTTCCCATTACAGGACAACAATATCAACAAAAAACATGCATATACAAAACAACAGCCATCTAGCAGAAACATAGAACAGAGAGAAAAACGGAAATACCATAGAAAGTAAAATTTTAAAAAAGTGAAGCAAAAACTAGGAAACTACTTGGTGAAGTCTACCATGGTGTGGTACTTGAAAAAACAGTCCCTCTTTGTGTCACACAGTGGTACTTTGCAGTGACGGCAAATAAGTGGTCTCATGGCGGTTTGAGATTCCAGACATGTTTCCAACTGCTACACAGACAACACACCTCTGCTGTTTTTCAGTTAGTGCTGACCAATGCCCAAGCGTGGTGTTCAGCCGGTCTAGACACTCGTTATGAACTGAGTGAGGGCAGCCAGCACGCTGACGTGAGCAGAAGCATACCACTAGTTCCTTAGCTAGCTCCAACCGGAAGGTCAAAAAATCTCTCTTCCTGTAACCCCTGGCAGGGTGATCTGCTCTGCGGACATGAGAGTCTAGAACATAGCTGTTCAGAATGCATGCCTCAACCATATACGCAAACACCCTCTTCTGGAGAATTAGAGGAGGGACTATCAAAGGTAACAGTAGAAGAAGCAAGAGACGGAGCTAAAGAAATGCTGGTAGGTGAAGTCCCAGAAAGAAAGAGAGGACTAGCTAAAGGCAGAGCAGAACTTGAAGCACTAGAAGCTATTTCACTACCACTACTCTGACAAACTCGAGATGACGAACACTCCTAGTGCTATGACTAAGCTGAACAACTGGTCGTGAAGGAGTGCATACTTCACTAGAAGAGGACACAGAGTGCGAGGGTAAAAATAAAGGAGGGCATGACGATGGAACAGACAATAATGATGATGGAAACAGTATAGGAATGACTACAGACGTCACAGAATGTGACGAGAATACCCTTCTCTGGGACAATGCCTTTTGATTTCCCAGACAGATCCGTATCTCGTTCGACGCCAACCTCACTTTAGTTCCCCACTAAAGTCTCAGTCAGCCAAAATCAACTCCCTTAGTTGTTTACCCTCTTACGAAAAGAGATAGTATAGTTAGACAGCCGATCTAGAAAATACCATACCATTAACGATGCTTTGGCACAAACGAGGTATGCCGCCTTTTCAATTATATCTCATACAACAAGGCTCTAGAACATAGTACTCACACTCGATTACAACAACGCATACCACTCAGTAACGTTTAGTCCTTCTCTCTAATTATATCGTTCAGTTCTCTCGTCTCTCATTGGTCGATCAATCAGAGAACGCCCACCGACTTCTGGAATTCATCTAGAAGCTTGAGCTCCGTATTCTTCTCGACGTCGCCCTTGACATCAGGTGAGTTCATTCTTAGAGGTAAGTCCCTTCTTCCTGTTGTGGTTATGATATCATCATTAACGACATGTACTTCCTCCCGTGTAGAGCCCTGCACATCCTGTAGGTCATCTGGCACCTTAGTAGCTGTCTGTTCTCCAGTCAGAGGGTGCATCTCTGACATCTCCCCTTCCTTAACTCGAGAGCCATCTCGAGATAACCCGTCTGCGTTCGCATTCTTTGTTCCCGCTCTATGCATGATGATAAAATCATAGGCCTGTAAGGCAAGCGCCCAACGAGCCAGTCGCCCGTGGCTATCCTTTACGTTGCCCAAATGGGTTAGGGGGTTGTGATCAGTTTCTATCTGGAAACTGGTTCCTTCCAGATAGACTCTGAAATGCTTGAGTTCTTCCTGATCTTGTTGAGCAGACCGTAGCCTGGATACAAAATCGCCAAGAACTTCCACCCTCTTGGTATCATCATTTTTAGCCTCGACTTCCTCATTCTTGCAGAACTTGAGGGCTGAGGCTTGGCAATTGAACTTGGTCTGACAGGAAACTTGCAACTTGTTATGAAGAACCAATAGCTCCTTCTTGAGCCCAGCAACTTCCACACATGCAATCTCACATTTCTCTTGAGCATTCTTCCACTCATCATAAATTCTGTTACTCTCCAATTTAGTGTCCAACAATTTTGAAGTCACCTCCTGCAGTTCCTCCCTGAGTTCTCTCGCTACGGTCTCGTCCTCCCCTTTCACCGGCTCCGCCAGTCCAGTTTGGGGGCTGTCTGCATCCATGGCTTGTGCTAGTTCCTCATCCAAAGAGAGGCAGGGATGGCCTTGTACATCAACTCCAGCAGCAGACATTGGGTGAACCTCCTCCATGCAATCAGTTAGCTTCAGCTTCAATGCTGCCAGTTCAGCTGTCTGTTCGTCAATAATATACATGGCACGATTCATTTTTTCTTCAAAGAGAGAGGCCTTTTCTAGCTGAGTTTTGATCTCATCTAGTTCTGAGCTGTAATCCTTCAGATCCAAGGATGAATTCTCCATCTCTCGTCTTAACTTGTCGCGCTCCAACATCAGGTTCTCTATCATCTTGTTGGCCTGTTCTAACTCGGCAGCAGCAGCAGTAGTAGTAGCAGCAACAGCATCCTTGATGGTCCTGTCAGATTCTGTTAAACTGTCAGCCATTGGTGATGCAACTTGGATTGCCCTCTTTTCTCGTGCAAACTCTTCTGACAAATCTTGATTTTCTTGCTCTTTCCGTGCAATCTTGGCCATGCTAGAGTCTTTTATCTGCTGCAATGTCTGGTTGAGCTCCATGCTCTCATTCAGCCTAGAATTGGCCTCCTTCAGTCGAGACTGTAGCTGTAATAGTAACTCCTCCCGAGCTAGACTAGACAATTCCAACTCCGTTATCTCCTTCTGGAAGCTCTTAACTTTAGCTACAGAATGTTTGAGTTCATCATTCTTTTCCTGTGTAGACTTCTCTGACAGTTGCAGCTGCTTCTGCAAATCGTCTACCACCATCTTCAGCTCTTCATCTCCTTGGGTACACACTTCCACTTCTTCTCCGACTGTACTAGGTTCGAGGGAGTGAGTGATTGGTCCGTCTTCCTTTTGTTGAAGGTTAATCGCAGCTTCAGCCTGAGCCAAGGCTCGCTGCTGAGCACGGGTTGTCATCATCACCACCTCTGTTGCTCCAGGTCCGGCTTGGGTCGTCACTTCCTCCGATTCAATTGGGGAAAGGGTCGTTACTTCCTCGGATTTTGCTCCAGGTCCGGCTTGGGTCGTCACTTCCTCCGATTCAATTGGGGAAAGGGTCGTTACTTCCTCGGATTCGATTGGGGAAAGGGTCGTCACTTCTGCAGATTGGGCTGTGGGAAAGGTCGTCTCCGACTTCCACCTAGTCATTTCCTCTGCATACATGGGTGGAGTCCACTCTGCCTTCCACTTCTTCATTCCCTTCTGGATTTCCGGTTCCCACGTGTCAGCATCCAAGGCCTCTTGTACATACATCCCAAACCCAGGGACATCTTGTCCCAATAGCATATCCGTATTTAGGTGTTTAGATACCCCAACTATTATCTTACACACCCTGCCGTTCAGCTCCAGGCTCACTTGGGCCGCTGGGAATAGCGTCCTCCTTGAGCTGGCCGTGTCCACAGGAATTTTCCAACTCAGGTAATCTTCCTTACGAATGTACCGCGGATGTACCACTGTCTTAGTGCATCCAGTATCAATCAATGCAAGGCTGTCTCTATCATTCACCTTGACCCACTTGGTCCACTTAGAGGTTTGGCTGTCTCTTGCACTTCTGATCATGTTCGCTGCTTCGTGTTTGACTGGAGGCATTCGAACTCTACAGTCCTTGATCATGTGGCCCTTCTTGTTGCATCGAAAGCACTGTACTTCTTTCATATCTTTGTAATGAGTTCTTGGAGTATCCTTATCAGGGACAAAGGGCAACTGTCTCGGATCCGGAACTCTTTTGCGGAACGGTGTATCTTTTTGTTGTTGCCGGGAGTGCTCTTGCGGTCTGAGTTTTTTTACTTCCAACTCTTTGTGTTGGTTGCCCAGAAACCTCACTACAGCTTGGGTTAGTTCTTGGTAACTTCCTGGGTTCAAGTTTCGCATTTGTGTCTGCAGCCAACGGGGCAGCTTCTGTAATGCTAACTCAAACAGTACTATATTATGCACTGCTCCGTCCGTTTCTCCTACCCATTGGTTAAAGGATAGGCGGAAGGTCCTCATCCACATATCTGGGTTATGCAGATCGAAGGTAGTGTCAAACACTTTACGTCTGTAACTTTCCGTACTGATGTGATATACCTCCAAAAGAGTGCGTTTGACTTCTTCATAGTCCGCTTGGTCAGCGGCCGGTAGGGCGTTCACACTTGTCAGCCCTTGTCCTGACAGTGAACCTCTCAAATATACACTCCACTGAGCCTGGGGCCATGCTGCGGCTGTCGCAGTGACTTCAAAAGCCCCCAACCATGCTCCCATATCATCAGTTCCTTCTGTAAATTTTTGCACTGAGAGCTTCGGTGGTCTGGGGGGTGGAACTGGCAATTCCGCTAGGGGAACAGGTCGTCTGGCCTCCATCATCTTCTGGGCCCATCTCTCCTGTTGTAGTTCTTGTAGCCTACGGTTCTCTGCCCGCTCCTCGGCTTGTAGTTGGCGGTCCTCCTGCCTTCTCTGATCCTCTCTGAGAGCTCTGTCGGCTTCCGTCCTCATCCAAGTTTCCATGAATCTGTTGAGGGGAGCATCACCTTCTTCCCTCGAAGCAAGGTGTTCAGCCTGAGCAGAGTTATTTCCACTCCTCAATGTTCGATCTTCACCTGCTCTGCTTCGGTGCCGTCGTTCTTGCGACATAATGATGGAAGTTTAAACAATTAAACTTGAAAATTTTCAATAACCTAGTAAGGTGTGTTCCAAGAATTTTCTTTGCTTACTTGGTAAGGTGTGAACCACCACAGAAATTTTTACAACTTGACAACAGTAGGTCAATTAAGGTATATATACAACTCAAAATACCTACTCAGGGTTTGGGTTCACAAGCCCCAAGGTATTGATAACCTGGGCTGTTTCCCTGGCTAACAGTCCTACCAGTGAGCTAGCAATTCCTTTAGCTAACTATATAGACAACTCCCGTCTATTAGCAATACACTTACTTAGGACTGTATGCCCCACCAGAACCTCTCACCTCAGGTCTGGTACAATTTGTAAGTATAAGACCTCTCACCTTAGGTCTACAACACACGCTAAGTAACCTTTCTCTTAGGCTCCCTTAGCTACCCCTAGATACCTCTCTCTAGGTTTTCTAGTCTCTGACTCTCTACCTCTCACTTAGATAGTTCCTTGAGCCAAGTAACGGGACGCTAGGCCTCTCGCTTAGTTGATCCCACCGCTGCCACCACTGTGACGAGAATACCCTTCTCTGGGACAATGCCTTTTGATTTCCCAGACAGATCCGTATCTCGTTCGACGCCAACCTCACTTTAGTTCCCCACTAAAGTCTCAGTCAGCCAAAATCAACTCCCTTAGTTGTTTACCCTCTTACGAAAAGAGATAGTATAGTTAGACAGCCGATCTAGAAAATACCATACCATTAACGATGCTTTGGCACAAACGAGGTATGCCGCCTTTTCAATTATATCTCATACAACAAGGCTCTAGAACATAGTACTCACACTCGATTACAACAACGCATACCACTCAGTAACGTTTAGTCCTTCTCTCTAATTATATCGTTCAGTTCTCTCGTCTCTCATTGGTCGATCAATCAGAGAACGCCCACCGACTTCTGGAATTCATCTAGAAGCTTGAGCTCCGTATTCTTCTCGACGTCGCCCTTGACATCAGGTGAGTTCATTCTTAGAGGTAAGTCCCTTCTTCCTGTTGTGGTTATGATATCATCATTAACGACATGTACTTCCTCCCGTGTAGAGCCCTGCACATCCTGTAGGTCATCTGGCACCTTAGTAGCTGTCTGTTCTCCAGTCAGAGGGTGCATCTCTGACACAGAACCTGATGCAGAGGTTACACAACCTACAGTTGCATATACTGGTAGGAACAATGGAGAAGGTGATGAAGCAGCCATCACAGCAATAGGAGGGCTAGCAACAATAGATTGTGTCAGAGTTGATGAAGCTCTGTCAGCTGCCCAATCCATCGCTTCATGCATCAAACCTGAAGGGGATAAAAGAAATTGGCATCAAATAATTTTACCGCGGACTACCGCAACAAGGAAACTAAAAGAGCATTGTAGTTCCATGCTCTGCTTTGCTAACAAAAAAACTAGCTATAGCTAAACTGTAGCTAAACTGACTGTAAATACCTTCTTCATCGCTGGTATTCTCATCTTCATCTAGATAGTCACCTCGACGCTAGGCTTCCTTGTATGGAACGCGGAATGCGACAAAAATGTGAAGTGAAAATGTCACAAAAAATCGTTCACAAAAAATCGTTCGTTCACAAAAAATCGTTCACAAAAAATCGTTCACAAAAAATCGATGCGTCCACCAAAAATCGATTGCCCTATAATTGTGGCAGAAAATCGATTGAAAATTGTCAAAGCTGCAGAAACTTTATTGCTGTAGAAAACTGGCGGAGAGAGAATGAGCGACCTTACACTGTCCCAACTCAGCAAGGCGAAGGAAGCCATTGAAGTCCTCTGCAACCTAACCTCCTCAGGCTCTTCTATGGGTGGTGAAGTTCCTCGTGATCCCAAAGGTTAAGGAAGTTTAGTAATGTGGTCATGATCTAGCTAAGCATGTGTGTTCCTCCTGGATCATACAGAACATGAGGCTATCTTATCCTTGATGTTACTTGTAGTCAATCATGGAGATAACAGGGGAAGTAACTCTGTGTGTGCTAAAGTTTCGTAGGCTATGTAGAAATGGGGACTGCTACACGAGGTATATATTGTCAAGAGTGGTGCTGCCACACTACAGGTATATTGTCAAGAGGAAATCTGTTTTTCAGCTTTTCATTTGTGGGATATGGGCATTTATTGGATGCAGTTTTGCATGTGCATTTTTGGCTGCTTAGTCTTGTAGTAACTTTGAAATTTCTCCTGTTATTCAATCGCTAGTTCCTATTAATTTATGGGAGAACCTAAATCAGCTAGTGGTTTCCCGTCATCAAATTCCATCCACGTTGACACCACCAGGAGCTATTCCATGCTCTATGGCTTAGGTCTAGGACTAGCTAAGGGCTAGGGATAGAACGAGTGTTATTTCTAGAGTGCAGCCTAAGATTTGGGCTGACTAAAGTTAAGGGTCAAAAGCTTTCTCACAATATTCCATGGCCTTACTCCTAGCCATAACCCTAGAAATGGGCTACCTCATAACTGCCATAAATGAGGTTGAGTCAGCCAGTGAAGGCACTTTTCTCTGCAATTGAACAACGAGGTTCTCATGTGTTTTTCTTGGTGTTATTCGGTTCACGTATGGGAGATGTTCCAGGAGCTGGTTTTACACGTTGCCAGCAGGTGTCCATAGTTTTATGAAGTTAATACAGCAAGTTATTATAGTAAGTGTGCTAGCCACAGTGTTATCTGGCACAAAAGTTTCCAGCCACTGGAAACTTTTGATGTCTCAGGAATTAAGATCACCTGGGAGTTACGTTGGTGTGACTACTATTTCAAGATGGTGGGTGGCTAAAGCCAACCCCCTCAAAGACTGAAGCGCACAAATAAGACCCATTCAGGAGCTCCTTAATAGCCAAAATAGTGGTGGCCTCGCGCCTCGGCTTCTGCTGGCCTCGGCTTCTGCTAGCTCCAAAACCACTTTCAGCATGCTTTGACTACTTCACTGAGGTAGCTAAGGTAATAAAGAGGCAGACCTAAATGCTAGAGAAAGTGTTTAAAAAAACCCTTGAAATTCATCTTCAATGATTTATCTTGTCGATAAACAATCAGTTGACGTGTGTAGTATATATATATACCTGATGAAGGCTAGAGAATCTAGCAGAAAGGTCAAAGGTTATTCTTCCTTCGCATAACTTTCATACATAGGTCCATTCATCATAATCAATATACTCACAAGGTTAATGCTTGCCCACGACTATATACTCCATTTCATAAATACAGTGAGTGAGACACAAAGAATGACAAAAAGATAAATGCACTTGTACTAGCATGTTTATTGTGTTGATGATTCTTACCATATCATTTTTGTAATTTTAAAACAAGAAAGGAAACCAAAATTGACAACAAATGTTTTAGAGGACCCTTTACCTTTTAAAAATAATGGCCACCCAGTATAATAACATCCAAAAAATACATATCAAGTGTCCACCCACTATTTTTAAAGGTCCTATAAACATTTGATGTCTGCACTGGTAAATTTCTAATATATATATCTATTATATTATATACTCATAGTAATGGCTGCAGCTGATCGGTGCTTGTTAGTGCTTAACCACTTAAGGACGGATTTTTTTCACTATTTGAATGCCCCTGGACGGGATTATTTTGAGTTTTTTTAAATTTTTTTAATTTAAATTTTTAATGGCTTGAAACTGTGAAGATATGATCAAGGTTGACCAAAAAAGGATTTGAGTCATGAATTTGCACATTTCACCCCAATTTCACCCAAAAATTTCACCCAAAAATGATGTTATTAAAAAAAGACATTATTTGCTGAATAATATTTAGTCTTATAACTTGTTGGTATGATTGTTAGATGATTATAATTGTTAGATGACAAAGGAAGTTACATTATCTCCCAAAATTGCTTTCCTGCCATCCACTGCTTGCAAATACACCGTCGATGACTTGTGAAAGCGATCTTTTCTTCGAAGCCATGACGATCCGATCGACTTGTGCTGCCGTCTGGGCAGTGCAGAAGTAACCACCACTCATTATACATGCGCAGCTAGGTTTTACTAGCCCTGTGATTTCGATATATATATAGGTCGAACTGATTACGAGTATTTCGTCATCCGCCATGGTAGAAATAGATATCTGACGAGTATTTCGTCAACCGCCGCGGTGGAAATAAATATCCAGACGAGGATTTCGTCATCCGTCCGCAAATGGTTAATAAGAATAAGCCACGAAGGAGGAAATTGAGAGAGGAAGTATCTTCACTATTCAAACGAAAGTCAAAGATTGGTGCTTCCAATACTCCTAAATGTGTTTGGAAGCATAAGTTTGTGTGCTTGGCTTATCAAAGATACCAAGAACAGAAACTGAAAAAGATGACCTACTTCAGGCTGGTATTGGGGAGAAAGAAATTGTTTTTTATGACTTGCCAATCGATTCTGACAGTTTTAGGTCTATGAAAATTTTCCAACTTTAAGAGAGGGTGGAGGAATTGAGTTTTTTAAGTGTGCTCCTAATTCAAGGAATTTGGAAAAGTTGTCAGCAACTACACTATCATCTCCAGATGTGCTTAAAAGACAGGTTAGATTTTCTCGCACATAGCTATATTCGTCCTCTACAACGAGATTTGGATATCTCTCCCATATTTGATTTGCCTGGTGGGCTGAGTTAACATTTTTGTTTCAATAGATAACGTGTATTTCTATAAATATTCATTTATATAGCCTAAAGAAAAATGCTTGAAATGTGGAATGATGTTCAGTATAGAGAAGTTGGCTGCTCATGTGACTTCATGTTCCAGGTATATAACATACTAGTTATATGTAAATGATGGTAGAGTAATGTGTGTCTCATAGGGATGAAGTTGTTGATCTAACAAGTGGAAGTACTGGTACTCCAACATTTAGGTAATTTGAAAGTCATAACTTACATGCAAGTGGAAAAGTGTTCGAAAAAGTTTCTTTTGGGGAGGAGGGGGAGGAGGGTTGTTTTTTTGTTCCTAAAGAAGATTATAAGTGTCATAAGTGCATTATTTGTCAGAATTTTTTTTGGCATATAATTTTTGGCATAAATCTGCTATGAAAGATGTAGAACGAAAACTGCTTTATAGCAGTTTATACAAGCAACAAAAAAATGATTTTACTGATAAAAGGGATATTGAGATTGACTCTTCAAAAAAAGGAAACCGGAATTTGCCAATATTGATCACAAGTGTTTAGACAGGACATTACCACATCCATTATTTATGAAATCTGTATAATGTTGTGTACTTTATTTTAAAAGGTCAAAGTTCCTCCAAAAAATACTTATTGTTTCGTTTTGATGAGTCAATCAATCCAATTCACTTTTTGGTTGTTTTTTTAATAAAACATTTTTTGTAACTTTTAGCATCTGCCATTTAAAAAAAGTTGGTCAAACAAATATAGGGAGTAAATGTGTACTCTCTGATTATGCACAGCAAACTGCAATGCCAATCAAATTATTCCCTGTATAAATATATATGTAGGAGTGAGCAAGACCATTCTGAGGATAGTAGTGATCCTGATCTTCCAATGATCTCTATTAAGAAGTGCAAGAACAAGGTATGTGTCAGGATTCAGTGTCAGGATTAGACTTCTACCCACATTTTATTGAATGTTGCATAGTCTAGTGAGATAGAGAACAAGATGGTGGAGACTGCTATCATCCAGAGCATGGAAAGTGTTGCGTCGGCAGAAGCCGTAGTGGGGGGAAAGTAATTTTTACAACAATAGGAAGTCTTTGTAATTTTCAATCTATACATCTACTAATATTTAACCGATTAAGCGCCGACTTTCCTAGTACCCGCGGTAAAATTATTAACGATTTAATTACTAATTTTTCCCTCAAGCTTCTTATAGGACGTCAGCACAGGAAACCTCGTTCATATGGAAGCCCAGTGATTGCTCTACATCCTGATTTTTGAATGAAACCCAAGGACCAAATATACAGCATTTGGCAAGCTTTTCAAAATTGAACCAAGACTTATATACCATATATTTGGGCATATTCATATAATTTGACACAGAATCAAGACAATAACAATCCTAAAACTTCCTAAGACAAAACATTTTGAACAGACAATATATGAATCGAATATTTGAATAGAAAAAGTATGTGTGTGTGGGTAGAATGTGGGTGGGTAATTTGATGAAGAATGAAGGAGAGTGAGAGAGTAGCATTGTAATACATGTTGTGTGTGTGTGTGTAGAAGGGCAAGACCAGGCTCTATCAACACTTCCCAGGCATCTAGAACACAAAGACACAACAATAGAGAAAAATGCATTATTAGACACAAGTATCCACACTTTTTACCAGGAGGCACACACATACACCATACACAACTTATATTCTCTTTGTTCTTATATAGAACAAAGAGAATACATGCAACACTAATATTCCACCAAGGTATGATACGGTCAGATCCAATGCACAAATGAACCTACAGTAACCACACTCATTTAGGCTTTCATGCCTCGAACCATTTTTATGCACACCAAACAGAAGTAGAAGGGGGAAATGACCTAGTTGCAAATTGAGACGTTCTAGCTGAGATGTAGGAAACATACAAGGCAGCGAGAAGAATAGGAACCAATCAATGTTTTTACTAAGCTAATCCGAAGATCTAAATAACTATCCTGCCTCTTATGTAGAGAAGTGTTTGAAAAAAGGAAACATAAAGGCATTCAATAAAGGCGTTCAAAAAAAAAACTTCTACCAGAGCAGACCAAAGAATGGGCTACTATATACAATTTCGGTAGAAAATCAAAGAGATGGTGCAAGGGGGTGTTTGCATATTTGGTAGACACCCCTCATGAATGATTGATAATCAGGTAAACAGGGAGGGGGGCAAGATACATACAGTCGAGAACCATCAAGCTGATGATGTTTCACAGTTGGTTGTTGTTCTTGCCACAAAGCTGCATGCATATAATTATTAGTCATCATGTCAATCACACCCTTGTCTACCCACTAAAGCCAGGAGTGAACTATTTGATCTGTAATCATATTTTCCTCTATTCTTCCACTTTGTAAGTAACTCCTTAGGAAAGTTTTTCCTATTAGGCCTAGCTGTGCCACATGCACCAACCCCTCTAATATTCTGCGTGTGAAATAAATTAGGACTTGTATAAAAGTTATCCATGTATACCTGAAAGTTCTTGTGCTCAAATCCCTCCAACAAATCTAACACTACCTGACTACACAAACCTGTACTATCTCCTGTTTCCACATTCTTCCCAGTATAAATTTGTAATCGATAAATATAACCATTCCTTGCATCCAAAAGCACAAATACTTTTATGCCCCATTTCGTAGGCTCATCCTTCATATATTGCTTGAAGCCAAGCCTCCCTTGATAGGGAATCATGGCTTCATCAATGCTAAGCTCCTGATGCAAACAATACTCGCTTTCAAAGCTTATACAGCCTATCATAATTGGGATTACCAGATGTTACCTGTGAGCTAGCAATGGAGTTGACATGCATGTAGCCGCATCAACTGCCTAAACCTCCAAAGGGGCATTGCTCTACTCACCAAACTACATGACAAATCAGGATATTCACAAGACCAGTACATGTCTATAAGGGGAAGTTTTGAAATGCCCATAACAATCAAAAGTTCTACAAAAGCCTCCATTTCTTCTTCACATGTATCATGCCAATTATGGGGGAGCCCCACCCTAGAAACATACATATTAGTCTCTCTCACATGGAGGTCCCACACATCAACAGTAAAAAAAAAAGATAAAAAGCACCTAGTAACGAACTTGTTACACCGAGCAAAGTTGAGTTTGGGCCAGAATTGTCTCTTTTTTTCTCCAGCGACCTTCGACTTGATAACTAGTGCTAGATGAGCGAGCCTTACTACTACAAACTCGGGACTGGGCCTGCCTATTACCAGTACCTTGTGGTGGTGGACTACATGAACCTCTACTCTAGCAACACACCTCACATTCTCTGTAACACATAAATATGTATACAAACAAATATTCAAATATCAATTTTGATAACTTACTTATTCCAGAAGAGTCCCCTGTAGCAGATTGTAAGGACGGAGGGTCAGTAGATAGTAAGGATGGAGGGTCAGTAGATGGTAAGGATGGAGGGTCAGTAGATGGTAATAAGGATGGAGGGTCAGTAGATGGTAAGGAAGGAGTGTTCAAATGGTCACTCTCTTCTTCAGAGGCTGAAAGGAAATATATAATAGTAACTCTACAAAATTTCCTTTGTACCAACCTACACTAAGTCCAGAGCTCCCACAAGTAGATGGTAACAATGGATCACCTTCATCTCCAACGGACTGCCAAGAAAGAAAAGTTGATAACATAAACCTTGGACGAACGTTTTTTTTTGAAAATTCAAATTCAAATTTGATAAGTAATAAAAAAGCTCAACCTACATTTATGGCTATAACTAATCTTCTTCAACTGCTACGTTAGAAATATTTATATCCTCAAAAAACACAAGAATAGGCAACAGTTTGGTTAGCGAATTACCTCAGAAGATTGTGGAATACAATGGCAACCAAGCGCTAAGGTAGAAACAAACATACCATCGAGAAATCCTTCCACCCGAGCATTTTGACTTAGAGCCAGGGGATCCAGGGCACAACCATGGTAGGCATATATCTCTGGCCTTCTTTCCCACCAGAATCCGAGCCAGAGCCGCTAGTGTCGTCGTCAAAAAGAAGAAAAGTTACTTCGTACAAAACAAAGCATCCTCGCCATCTTGAAAACCGAAGTTATGAGCAAAAAGTGGGGCGCGGCCGACACATATAGCAGCACCTGTAAATGACGTTTTTAGAATGATTCAGCATTCTTTTGGGCATGTGCAGCAACAAGAATTTGGCACTTATTTCAAATATATATTTTTATATAATTTTTTTCGCGAGTCCGATTTCCTTTTGCGCCATATGGCGCTTATGGCGCTTAATCGGTTAATGTATTTATTCTCACCTTTGTTTGAGTTCTGCAATATTTTTGCTGCAGGGACAATCCTTTAGCCACTACTATAAAGAGGTTGAGAAGCAATATTGTTGAGTCTACATTTCACGTGGATGTGCGGCGAAGGGAATTCCTTCTAAAGGATACCTTGAGAGAATTGAAGAAGAAGACATTTATTCCTACTAAGACAATAAAGGTACTTGTGTTTGGCCTTGCGTGCATGACCATGGCATTATTGAGTTTCACTGCTAGTAAAATCAGAAAATTCATTCAAGTGTTGCCTGTACTTTTTTCTATCAGAGCTCTCATTTGAAATTTTAATCGCTAATTGAACATTATAGGTTACTTTTGTTGGAGAAGGAGCAGTTGATCAAGGTGGACCCAAAAGGGAGTTTTTCAGACTGTTAGCACAAGCAGTGTCTAGAGCATACTTCAGAGGGGATGATCAAACCCCAAAATTTATCAACTGACAATATATTTATCAAAAGTACATGCAGTAATGAATCAGGAATAGTGACCCTCAAGTTTGCAAAGTCAGAGTACACCATTCAAAATGTATCAAATGGTGTTGCTAAGTGTTGAAATATACGAAGCAAAATTGCCAGCGTTGTTTACCTGCACTGCTGTAATATTGTTATCCTAACTGGTCAGTTTGGCGTTGCCTTTCTAAAGTAAGGCTGTCACAAACTTTGAATCTAAAAATGAATAAGCCAATACAGTGCTAGTGCTGTCTGCATGATTGATAACTTAAGAAAATAATAAATTGCATAATGGGTTGTTGTTGTGTGTGTTTTTTTTTTGGGGGGGGGGGGGGGGGATGATGCTGGTGTAATTTGCTACTGATCAACAAGTTTTACAAACTGTGTTTTTTTTGTAAGACAACTAGTCATAGGCACGAGTTGTGACCAGGCTTTGTGATTATGATGACAATAATAGTTCCACGATTATGATGACAATAAAAGTTACGTGATTATGATGACAATAATAGTTCCGTGATTATGGCCATTACCAATAAGTCGTGCATTCTGAACGACTAATAATAGTGCTTAATTGGTTGTTATACTTGAAACATTGTGGCATGCTACTGTGACTATCTTTTGTCTTTGCTCTAGAAGCAAGAGCTCTTCTTCATGGGACAGTTCCTTGTTTTGTCTATTATTCATGGAGGCAATGGCTATCCATTCATGTCGAAAGAAGTATTCAAATATTTCGTGAGTGGAAGGTACTATTCTATTCTTGTGGAACCAGAAGAAATTCCTGGGATGCTCCTTCGATTTGTGGTGGGAAAGGTATATGTCAATGTTTGTGGGAAGCCAATTGTTTGTTCAACTTAAATCAATTTTATAGATTAATGCAGCAGAAAGTGATGAAGAGCTTCAAATGGTGTTTGACATGGATGAAGCTCTTGACCTTATCACTTCTACAGGGTTTCGTAAGGCTATTTCCTTTTTCACTCTGGACCTTCGTTCTGAAATTGTAGGAGCTCTACTTGACTACCACTTGATGGGTAAAGTGAAAGCAGAAATGGACCAATTTCGGGAAGGACTAAATCTATTTGGGTTCCTGGACATGGTAAAGATTATTCCAGACCTTTATGAGCAATTTTTCGTGTCGAGTTACTGTGCTCTAACACCAGGTTTGTCAATGCTGTTTTGGTGGGTTGACGAGTTATCATGTGATGTCTGTGTGTGTATTTTTTTAAGATATGATCAAGAATATTCTATGTGTTAAGTACTCAGTAAAAGGAAGTTACTATCGACCTGCAGAAGAGCAAACATATATTTATTTTGCTGATTTTCTGGATGAATGTGTTGGTGAGTTCTGCAATGTTTATAAAAGTGTTTTTTTCTCGGCTAAAATGCACTTGAACTACATAGCTTCTTATAAGCCTTTGTTCTCGGCTACCAATATTCTTGGACTTGTAATTATAATATATATATTTTTATGCTTGGTGTTTATGTAGATGATGACATTGGATGGTCGCTGGAGGATTTGTTTGTCTTTTTTTCAGGAGCTGATTGCATTCCTCCCCTTGGATTTAGCCATTTCCCTACACTAGTTTTCGTGCATAATCCTCAGTTGCCATCATCATCAACATGCGACTTGATCCTTCGGATTCCAGCTACTTATTCAGACTACAATGAATTCAAGGAAGGGATGGTCCTTGCCCTCAAGGGTAACGATGGCTTTGGTGGTGTGTGACTCCATAGCTATACTAGCTACAGACCAAACTGTTGCTGAGAGTTTGTAATGACGTTTGATGATGATTGCACTTGAGACTTAATTAAGAATTGTATCTGGCATGGCAGCTGTAGATGCATCTATGTATATACTATCCAAACTTTATAAAATATTCAACATAAAGATGGTGTATATTTATATCTACACACACACTCACTCACACATGCACCACAATGTCTAAAAAAAACACGAGATGCCCATTACCATCAAAAGTCTATGTTCTCAGACTGTACCAGCACAGAGGGAGGGTACGAAATAGTACTTCAGATGAAGGCTTGAAACTATATTGCTACAGATTCGATTATATGTTTTAAATATGTTGCAACAATATCCTGTTGGAGGAGTATGAATTGTCAACACATGCACCCCCTGCCAGCCGAAGAGACAAAAATGCTGCTTGCTAATCAACTTGCTCTATGATTCTCTCCCCCTGATGTTCTAGCCTTCAGGAATATGAGAATGGAAAGTAATTTTGTTCTTTTTCTTGGTTTTATCTTTGGGGTCTATATAGCAGCAGGAGTATGTTCTTAGGTTTAAAATAGCTTGGAGCATTGTGTCTTCAGGTAGTTGATCAGGATCAGGCAACATTTGCTTATAAGTAAATGTCACATCTTTCCTTTGACATGTGAGTCTGGCTACTAAGCTTATGAGTTCAAGTTTGTGAGAATTTCTTTTTTTCCCATAAAAATAATGACAGCTGTGTGTGTGACTTAACACGTGCAAAGTACTACATAACCATGTCTAATGGCAAAAACCAAAGTTGTTCCATCTTCAGGAAAGATGTCCTCATACATACTCGAACAAAGGCCAAGTGAGCTATATAGAGACATGAAAAATAATTTTAAGCAGGGCTCCAAATGGCTGCAATATAAACTCACAAACCCCTGATCAATAGGCTGGCATGGCACCTATGAACCAAAGGTACAGGATGGTAAGGGGAAGATTTTTTTTTTAATACAGGAATGATGAAGGGGTAACCCACAGCAGGGAGGGTAGGAAGATTAGGGGGTGGATGGGAAGAGTTGACACGTGGTTGGTAGTGAAACGATGCATTCTAGTAATAAAAAACTTTTTTTAACGTGTAGAGCTATATATACAAAAACACAATTAAGACCAAAAATGTGAAAAGAATTTGGAGTGTCATAATACCTATATAGTGATACTCTTATAATTGCCGTTCCCCTACAAATGATTTTGCTAGAGCAAATTGTGTCATCATCATTTGCTGGGAAAATATATTGGTGGACACAGAGGTTAAAATTGCTTTCAGTTCTGCCTTGTTGAAACCAGTTAGAACATCACATACTTGATCCACAGTTACTCTGTTGTCATCGTATGCTCCTGAAACCGGACCATCCCCATCAATTCCATAATTTGAGCCTGCTACCTTAATAAATCATACATGTATATAACTTAATTTTAATTATATTAACTGTCCAAGAGAAGAAAGACGATGTCCAGCACATGCACTTCCATTATGTCTATACCTGATTTACTCGCTGTAGTATTTTCCTATAGATGTGCAATGTTAATATTGCCCATATTTCAGGATAGTTATTTTACTGAAAATACACTTTGCTCTCCTGCACATGCACACTATTGACTGCGGCTATGGTAGAAGTATTATAACTGGATGATAAAGCAGTAATATTCAATGAGTATAACATTTATTACACTCGTCAGACTGGTTATATCCATTGCATGCTGTTGTTACTCAACTTCAACTCCTGAAAGTATACCCTGTGCTCGTGAAATAACTCTCCATATTCCATTCTGACTCGTGTAATAATTACAAGTTCAAGGAGAAATATGAATACTCACCTGCAACCCAGTTGCTACACTATCACTCTCACTGATGTCATGAAGACCTAGTTTCCATAATTGTTGAGGAGTTTTGTTGTTTTCAGTCCTCATTCGATGATGAGCCCATCCATGACGAAACATATCTAGGTGGTGCTGTATAAGAGGTGTGAAAACAAAGTGAAGTGTGTATAGTTCCAAAGGTGAGTCCACATCCAGAAGCCCAATATCCTCCAAGTGATAGAGGAGGTAATAGAAGAATGATATGCATCCAGTGAAGAGGTCTCGCCACAAACGTTCAATGCGCTGATTATGTGTGCTTCTCCCAGTAATTGCACTACTTCGATCTGGACCACGTTCTGGATGCTCTACCATATACCTGGCCACTGCTACATTTTCACCACCTCTGTCCATACGTACTCTAGAAGGAAGGCCATGCTCTTCTATAGCTTTCATAAAGGAATGGAGAACAGTACCAGAACGATTGTTAGTGGCAATGCTAAGATACATGACCAGTCCAGTCTACTGAAGCCATCTATGCCACTATGCAAAACAAATCTCCATCGAATCAATTTGTGATATCCATCAATATGCCATAAAGCATTTGGTGACGAGACATTGTATTGACGACGGTGCAATACATTTCTAATCCGTGAACTGACACCCGAAGCATCAACTCGATGTAAACAATCTCTGACTCTTTCACGCTGAACAACAATACCACAGCTTTTAAGCCTTCCACTCAGAGTTTTTTCACCACATTGAGGAAATAAGGTTGTGATTTGTTTTACTGCTGCATCAAGATCTGAATTTGTTATAGAACTGTATTTCTGAATGGAATTGTCGAACTGTCTTAGCTTTCGTTCAATTGTTCGCCTTGAGCAACCAAACAGTTCACTAATATTGACAATAGTTAAACCATTCTCAATAAGAAATTGTAATTGCTCTTCACTGATTGGTATTGCAGGCCTTCCCTTCCTTTTTCTCCTATTCTCCTTGTCATTTGCAATGGCCAAAACTAAATCCCTTAGGGCAGAGAATAATTCATTTTGTTGACCATTGAGCAGAATAATATACTCAAGTGATAGTTCAACTTGCTCCAAAAGGTGATCAAGTGTTTCTTCATTACAATTACGATAGTTACACTGAACGCATGTGACAGCTTCTTCAACAACTGAAATAACTTTATCCTCATTGTCCTCCTTAAAAGTTCCATTTGTAGTACATGATATTTGATGTTTTAGTATACAGATAAGCCTGCCATAAATATACATATAATTAGATTGCACATGTTCTATTAATTTCATGAAATGCCCCAACATTTAGATATCAATCAGGTAATAATAGCTTTGTGCATATATGTGTTGATTGCTCTTCATTCCAGGTCAGCTTCATCATGAAAAGATAATTAAAATCACAGATCTCTCCATCTCCAGTTTGGCTACCCAGTGGTGATAGCTGCTACATGCATATGCAGTGGATGCAGACATCTTATGCATCATTATCTTCATTGAAAGCAACAGCAATTGAGCCTTCATTAGCTGTTCCTCAGATAAATGTCTCTCGTCACAGATTTATACTCTGAGACACCAACATTTTATATCTCATAGCATTGGCTGCATTTCACTTATGAGCAATGGCATTTCAATACAATCATAGATGGGTAGGTGTGATGTCCATATGTACATAGTCCTTGAATTAGACTCAAATATCTGCCTGTTCTTTGTTCTGGTCAGTGCAAGGGAGAGGCTTAGGGGACTCAAGCTCTCTCCTTAGATATGCATGCATGGACTCAGTTTTAAGACCGAGGATAGGATATTGTAATGCCTTGGCTACTCATGATCAATAGAAACATTATTAGTTCGTGAGTGGAACACAATATAACAAAAATTCTAGAACTCACACAACTGGTGATTCAGTCTATGCTGCAACACAGCTAGCTAGTGTCATGTATTGCAGTATACATAGGATACTGCAACACAGATATGTTATAGCTGGCTAGTGTCATGTATTGCTAGGATACTGCAACACAGATATGTTATAGCTAGCTAGTATCTTGTATTGTTGTAGTATACATAGGACACTGCAACACAGATATGTTAGTATCATGTACTGTAGTTAACATAAACACAAATACGTTATTAAAACTAAACGTACTACACAGAGTTAGCTTGCATTCCAGCTCTGCCAGACCTCAGGAGCAAATGAAAAAGAGCGGAGTTCCTAATATTTTGGTTCTGTGAAATATCTGAAAATTATTTTGTTATATTGGAAATGGCAGACGGCAAAAATACAGCTAATATATCAGCTAAAATGCACATTGACAGCTTCTTAGCATACCCGACTGTGGTTTCTGCCTTAAGGGGGGGGGGGAATAATGTCAAAAAAATACACCTCGACAATACCAATCATAAGTAATCATAACTTCCACCCACTACCCTCTATCAACATAATTGTTGTACCAAAATGTAGCTTAGAAGATAAGCTATTTAATGATATATTTATCTTTTGTCAAGGAATGAAGAAGAATCGCGTCTTGTTATATTAGAAGAATTTCCACATATTTCCACTCTCACCCAAACTCCATAATTTATATATCACCAAAATGCTTATTGTGTGCTCTCTAACCTAAAGTAATTTATTTTCACTGTTATGAGAATGTGTTGGGTCTAGACCAGCATATCTGCATTTGGTTTGTATGGGAATTCCCCCCCTCTCCTGTGGTGCATTATCATACTTATTCAAATACTTTAGGTGAAACTACTACTTTTACTCTTACCTAACAGCATTATTAATGGATTTTTAATTCGAGGACAGGGCAAAAGTTGGATTGCCTGGCTGACACTTTGGCACACTTTGGCATAAAAAATATCTATGACAAAAGTTAAATACATCATTAAATAGCTAAGCTACATTTTGGTACAAAAATTATGTTGATAGAGGGTAGTGGGTGGAAGTTATGATTGGTATTGTCGAGCGGTATTTTTTTGACATTATTCCCCCCTTATGTTAGCTCCAAAAACACTTAAAAGCTTGCCCCGACTCTGGAATTTTTTTGAGTGGGAGTTTTGGATGAGGGAGGTGGAAGAGAGAATCTGCTGTGGCCTTGTATACTATCCTCTTTTCACAGTACCAGATGTCTTGCATCACCAGTACACAGATGACATGATAACCCAGTCACTTGCTTTGAGAAATTTTAGTAAAGCTATGAAAATATAATCTAAAACTACTGCACTTGCACTAAGCCAATTTGGATGTGGGGTGGGGGCAGAGGAAGGGTAAGAGAGAAGCTGGCTAGCCAGTGACATCACAAAATGGTCCAGTGCCTGCTGGAGGCACTATTGTGGTATATAAGCTGCTGGAGTATGATGAGGGAAGAGCAATACCTAACGGGTAGTGGGTTGGTGAACGGACTGCCTAAAGACTGTAGATCATCTGCTAGCCTTACAGGCAATAATCTTACCAGAGTTTATAGTCTGTCTTCCTTTTTCTTTTTCCCTCTTAGTCTTTCTCACTCTCCCTCAAGGAGTAAGTTTTTCTAGTGGCAAAGATTTTGCAACCGAGTTTTAAAGATTTTCGATTTTATCTGGCAATCGATTTTTTGTGAACGATTTTTTGTGAACGATTTTTGGTGAACGATTTTTTGTGAACGATTTTTGGTTAACGATTTTTGCTGAACCATTTTTGGTGAACGATTTTTGGTGAACGATTTTTTGTGAACGATTTTTTGTGAACGATTTTTTGTGAACGAACGATTTTTTGTGAACGATTTTTGTGACATTTTCACTTCACATTTTTGTCGCATTCCGCGTTCCATATCCTTGAAGGTAGGTCATCAGCAAATATTCTGCCAAGCGATAGCAGAGCTTCACGGTCAACACGGCTCTGGCCAACGTAGTATGAGATGCCATAGCCTTCTTGATCACTGCTTTCATCCTCAGAAAGTCCAAAATCATCGCCCTAAACCTGAGAAATAACTTTATCCAAGGACAATCGAACGGCCATCTTCAACACGATTTGAAATTCTGAATGGGTCCGACTTTTCAATATTACTACCCTAGTTACCGAACGTCTATTGCCTTTATATTCGGTACGATCGTAAGGGACAGCTAATTTTTTACCTATAATTATAAGGTGTCTGTGAACGGTACGATCGATTTTTTATGTTTTATTTTATTTGATAAAACAACTTTTTGCGTATATATATACGCTTGTGACAGTGAGTGGGTTAATGAAGTTCCAAAAACACTTTCCAAATATACCATTTTGGAGAATTTGTGAAGGATGCCAATAGTGAGCTTGTCCCAAGAATTGTTCTTGTCATTGGCTAGTAGAGACAATTGGACTCTCTGTAGCCCTAGCTGAACTCATATAGCGTACGTATGACCCTTTACCTAATAGACCCTTTACCCATTATGCATGCACTCACCATGCTTCAGTTACTGTGCACATTGCTAATGACGTGATCTATTTTGAGTCCAGTTTCGATCTGTTAGTAAATGTACAGTGTACTATCTTCTATGCGCACAGTAACTCAAGCATTGGCCCCTATTAGCCTCTAGCTATCTATAGCCATCTATTGAGTGAGACTCTGCTATCGGGGGAAATTTTTTTGGTGCCGCCCCAATTAAGGCCCATCCGACCATATGGCTGTGGAATGCCCCTTCCCGGACTGTACCTTCAGCATTCCAGCCGATTTAAACCCTGCTGTCGCAGCAGTGGTACTCTCGACCCACGCTATCATTCATAGCCGCCCCATGAAGGCCAAACCAACCCCTGTCAAGCGACCTGAGGTATCCTCCGGGGGCACCACTGAGGGATGGTCATATTTCCTCTCCCGCTGGCGCTCTTACTACTCCCAAGCAGTCGAGCTAACTGCCAGGGACACCACCATCCAGCTCCTTGAATGCTGTGACCAAAAGCTCAGGCGCGATGTCACCCGCAACTGCGTCGACCCTTTACCAATCGAGAATTTATCCGAGGAAAACCTACTCAAGGCCATCAGGGCTCTTGCTGTCAGGGAGGAAAACCCAAAGGTAGCCAGGGTGGCTCTGAGCAGGATGGTGCAAGACAGGGGAGAATCCATCCGCGCCTTCGCTGCCCGCCTACGCGGGCAAGCAGAAGTCTGCCGCTTCACCAAGAAGTGCACAGGCTGTGATCAGGTCTCCAACCAGGGGGAAGAAAGAGTCGCGGATCAGCTCTGCATCGGCCTAGCAGACACCGAAATCCAGGAGGACCTCCTCAAGCACCCGGACCAGGAAATGGGAGTCGAGGAGACGATACGATTCGTCGAGATCAGAGCAGCCGGCAAGAGATCAGCGGTAACCATGTGCACACCCACCTCCACGAACAGCCTCAAGGAAGATGAGGAAGGAGAGGCCATCTCCAGCACGTATCGTCGCCAGCAGAGACGCTACACCCCACGAGCGGGAACTAGCCCCAAACAAGCACTACCCAGAGGCAACAACCACCCCACACCGAGGAACTCCTCCACCAAGGGCACAGGTCCGCCTCAACCAGGGACCAGATCCACACCCAACAACCGCGGCATATGTCAGTACTGCGGACTCCCCGGACACGGTGAGCAGGAACGTACGGCCCAGCGACCGTATCTACTGCCCCGCCTTTGGCACAACCTGCTCCTCCTGCGGCAGAGCCAACCACAACGCCACCATGTGCTGGCAGACGACGGAACACGAGAGCGCGGTATCAGAGGAACTGGACACCATGACCGAAGGTGCCCTACACCATCAGACCTGGGACGCCCAATCAGGAGTGTGGAGCCAGAAGCGCTCACCCCCGCAACCCAACATCAACCTATGGATCTCGGCCCGCACAGAGGACTTTCGCCTACACGGACACACACTCCGAGTCGAGACCAAGCACCTCGCAGTCACGGGAATGGCCGACACCGGATGCCAGAGCTGCCTCGCCGGCCCAAGCCTCCTCACCGACCTCCGCCTGTCACCTGCGGACCTCATCCCTGTCAACCTACAGATGCGCTCCGCTTCAGGAACCAACCTACCCATCTTGGGGGCAGCGCTACTTCGTATCAAGACCCAACCCACTGGCGTTGAAATGAGACAGATGGTGTATTTCTCGCCCATCGCGAGTAAGCTATACCTCGGCCTTGCCACCTGCACGGACCTGGGACTGATCCCGCGGGACTTCCCTCTGAGCACGCCCATGCCCACCCCGGGTAACGACAAGGCGACGAGAGCAGCCCACCATGAGAACGCCTTGCAGCACCTCCCAGACCACCCAACCGGACCACCCCGCCTCGGAAACCCAACCAGCACTCCCACACCAGCCACGGGAAATAGCCAGTCCGGGACACCGACGCTGACCCCCCAACCAAGATCCACCGGACCTCACCCCACACCAATCAGGATGAGTCACACCCCCGGGGGGGAATACCCAAGATATGCTCATGCCCGACCAGAGCACCACCACCCTCCAGACCTACCAGCCTCCCGTTCCCGCCCACCGAAGCCAACCGAGGCAGGCTAGAACAACACCTCCGCACCCTTTATGCAGCGAGCTCCTTCAACATCTGTGAGCATCAACCCCTCCCGATGATGTCAGGCCCCCCCCTGAGCCTAAGCATTGACCCTATCGCCATCCCCAAACCCTGCCACGCACCCATTCCCATCCCCATCCACTGGCAGGACGAGGTGAAGGCCGGTCTAGATCGTGATGTCAAGCTGGGAGTCATCGAGCAAGTCCCCCTGGGCACCCCGGACACTTGGTGCCACCGCATGGTTATTTGCACCAAGAAGAACGGGTCGCTCAGGAGGACCATCGACTTCCAGCAGCTAAATCGCCACGCCACCAGAGAAACACACCACTGCCAATCCCCATTCCACCAGGCCAGAGCCGTCCCAAGCAATACAAAAAAAACGATCTTCGACGCCTGGAACGGCTACCACTCTGTGGCCCTTGCTGACGAAGACAGGCATTTCACCACCTTCATCACCCCATGGGGTCGGTATAGATACAAATCTGCCCCCCAAGGATACATCGCTTCCGGCGACGCGTACACCGCCAGGTACGATGCCCTCGTCTCGCAAATCACCCGAAAAACCAAGTGCATTGATGACACCCTCCTCTGGGCACCCACCATTGAGGAAGCATTCCACCAAGCCACAGAGTGGCTAGACGTGTGTGGACGCAATGGAATAACCCTCAACCCGAGCAAATTCCGTTTCGCGCAGGACGAGGTGGAGTTCGCCGGCTTTGAGATCACCATGTCTGAGGTCAAACCTTGTCGCAAGTACCTCCGAGCAATAGATGAATTCCCAATCCCCCAGGGCATCACGGACGTCCGCGCCTGGTTCGGCCTTGTCAACCAGGTCGCATACGCTTTCTCTATGGCGTCCGTGATGTCCCCCTTCCGTGCACTTCTCAAGCCATCCACCCAATTCTCCTGGAATGACGACCTACAGCACGCGTTTGACGCATCCAAGTCTGAGATCATCAGTCGCATCAAGGAAGGCGTCACCATTTTTGAGAAAGACCGACCCACCTGCCTGGCCACAGATTGGAGCAAGGACGGGATTGGGTACTGGCTCTTCCAAAAGCACTGCCAGTGCCCATCCCGCGAGATATTTTGCTGCAAAGAGGGATGGAAGGTCACACTCGTGGGCTCGCGATTCACCCACCCCGCTGAGTCCCGCTACGCCCCTGTCGAAGGCGAGGCTCTGGCCGTGGCAGACGCCTTGGACAAGGCTCGCCACTTTGTCCTCGGCTGCAGCGACCTCATTGTCGAGGTCGACCACAAACCTCTTCTGAAACTATTTGGGGACAGATCTCTTGAGGACATCCCCAATACACGACTAAGAAACCTCAAGGAGAAAACCCTCCGTTACCGCTTTAGGATGGTGCACATCCCAGGGGTCAGGAACCACACCAGCGACGCCCTTTCCCGTCACCCAACCGGCATCAGAGAACCCGAACGCCTAAACCTCCCGGATGACAGCACCGCCCCCGACACACCCTGCCCACATTACAGCCCATGGATCCCCACAACACTCCTGGCTGGTCTCTCCATCGACGACCACATCGACGGACACGAAGACAACGGCCTGGCTCACGCCATGTGCGCAGCCATCACGGGCATACCACTGAACTGGGAATCCCTGCAGATTGCCACAGCGTCAGACACCACCCTACAGGAGCTCACATCACTCATCGAGAGAGGCCCCCCAACATCAAAACAACTCATGCCCACCTCCATCCGAGAATGGTGGCCATACGTGCACGACCTGTCCACCATCGACGGTGTAGTGTGCCGGGGGGAGAGGATCATCGTACCAACGAGCTTACGCCCAGCCTGCCTCAGCGCCCTGCATGCCGCCCACCAGGGCATTAGCGGCATGACAGCCCGCGCTGAGTCCTCACTGTTCTGGCTAGGCATCACAAAGGACATCGCCGACACACGCAATCGGTGCGCCACCTGCAACGGCCACGCCCCATCTCAACCCGCCATGCCATCGACCACTCCAGTGGAGCCAGAGTACCCCTTCCAGCACATCTGTGCGGACTTCTTCCACCACGAGGGAGTCGCGTACTTGTTGCTGGTCGACCAGTTCTCTAATTGGCCCATTGTCTCCCGCTCCAGAGATGGGGCATCTGGACTCATGAGGGCGCTCCGTGACACATTTTCGACTTTTGGCATCCCAGACACGCTCACCTCAGACGGCGGACCAGAATTTGCGTCCCACGACAACCGAACATTCCTCCGAACAAGGGGCGTCCACCACCGCTTAGCCTCCGCATACAACCCCCACGCCAACTGCCGTGCGGAGGTTGCCGTCAAGACTATGAAGCGCCTAATCGCGGGCAACACCGGACCAGCGGGCGCCCTATCGGACGACTTCCACAAGGCACTCCTTCAGTATAGGAACGGACCCGACCCCACCACCAAGATTTCCCCCGCATTGTGTTTATTCGGGAGAGCCACCCGAGACCTCATCCCCGGACTGCCACAAAAATACCGACCCCACCCAGATTGGAGCGACAAGCTCGAACTCAGGGAAAGAGCCCTCTCCAAACGCACCATCTCGGGCCGCGCCCGATGGGACGAGGACGCTCAAGGCCTCTCACCACTGAAGTGCGGAGACACGGTGCTAGTCCAAAACCAATCGGGACGCCACCCTACCAAGTGGGACAAGACTGGCACCGTTGTCGAAGTGCTTCAGTATCACCAGTATGCGGTCCGCACAGATGGCTCTGGGCGACTCACCACAAGAAACCGCCGATTCCTTCGTCGGTATGATCCGAACCTCATGGAACCGGATCATACTCGTCGCACTGTTGACCCCCCAGCCAGCACAACCATCCCTGGCCCAATCCCAACACTCGACACGGACACGACCGGCCCATCAACTCCACTACCAACCTCGACCCAGCCCCTCCAAGCGACACCACCGAACGCCCCTGCACCCACCGGGCCACTTCCCCCCACCCCTCCGCCCGCCAGGCCAACACCGACCGCCTCCACTCCAGTGATACCCCCAATACCCATACCATCGCTGCCCAGGAACCCGACCGCCGCGCAGGATAGCAGCTCTCCGCCGCACACCACCACTACAGCCGACTCACAACCACGATCCTACGCCCAAGTCACCCGCACACTGGACACACCTAGCCCCCACCCTACCACCCCTGCCACGAAACGCTCTGCACTCCCCAGACGATTGCAGACCCCAAACCCCCCCCCTCCACCCCCCCTTACGAAGAAGCAAACGGGTCCCAAAACCCGTCGACAGACTCAACTATAAGAAGACCTGACTGCCTTCTTGGGGGAGGTAGAGACAATTGGACTCTCTGTAGCCCTTGCTGAACTCATATACTGTATTAACATTGCGTACGTATGACCCTTTACCTAATTGGCCCTTTACCCATTATGCATGCACTCACCATGCTTCAGTTACTGTGCACATTGCTAATGACGTGACCTATTTTGAGTCCAGTTCGATCTGTTAGTAAATGTACAGTGTACTATCTTCTAGCTAGAAGGAGCTTTTTATCATGTAGTGTGTTACGTAATAAACCTGTTTCCGAGGGGAAAAGTCTAATGCTAAAATGGCCATCGCTACAACAGACATGCTTCTTTTTAACTTTCCTCAAGAGACTGGGTCTTTCTTAAGTCTGGTTCGAGAAATTAGCTCCTCCTTCGACTAACTCGCACGATTAAGTTCCTTCGAAAGGAACATAATTCATTTATTCTCTATGATGTGCATTACTTAGTAACTTTTTTTGTTTGTTTTGGTGTTGTTTATATATATAATATACATATAATTATATATATATAATTATATAAATATATAACAAACCATTTAAAATATATACACCTTTCCCGAAAAAGCAGTCCACAGAACAAGGGTAAAGGGTCATCAAATTGTTCATTGTCTACATGGACACACACCTCCTCTTATGTGTGGGTTGTTGTTGTTTGTTTGTTTATTTATGAGGGAGTGTTGTGCCACATTTGGGTTGGTTCTACTTCAAAATGGTAGATGGCCAAAAATTAGAAGCTTGTATCTCGGCTAAAATTCACACTTACATTGCATCTTACGATCCTCAGCGGCAGTTCAAAGAAGAAATATGAAACAAAATTGTTTCCCCCATTCCTATACCCGGTGTACTTTAAACTCATTGATACCAATTTTAGTCCCGCAAGATCCTCGATTTGGAATTGCAACCAAAAAACGGTAAAAGGTCTTCAATATAATAACCACACTCCTATCATGGATGCTCAGTTTGGCTTTATTATACTGGAAACAATGGTTTGTTTTAATGTATTATTAGTAGTCGATTGTTTTTCACCGTTTTATTTAATTTATTTTTTTCTTATAGTATTACTAGATGTGTATTAAAATAAAATATCATGTTTTCTTCATGATTTCCCCCCTTTTTCATTGTTGCCACATGCAGTCATGTGCATTCATACATCTGTGAGGGTGTGTTTCACATAGCTAGCTACTAATGGTTTTCAGCCACACATGAATCTGATCAAAGGAAGACTATATAGAGCATCTATCAAAAACATCAAGTGAGCACATTTAAGTTGATTATTGAGAAAGTCTATACTCTATCAACTGAGAGATTATAGAAATGAAGCTATGGCAGTAATACCAAGAAATTGGTGATGCAATACGACAAGTTTTTTTTATGTAAGAGAGCAAAGTGGCATTAGATGAATAACTTATACCAGAGAGTTTAAGGATAAAGCCTCCCATTAAGACCAGGGAAGGGTACAGTTAGCAGACAGAGCGAGTCCTGTCTAAGTGAATTCACTAGTCTTCCAGGACAAGCAGTATTTACCCTAACAGCTAAGTTTCAACACCAGGGTAGGAGAGAATGCCATTATGACAATAAATGGATCAAAGAATTTCAGGGGATAGGCAAGAGTTTCCAAGGTATAAATAAAATATATATAATGAAATTGATTGACAAAGTATATAAGTAAGCATGGAATACAGCAAATACAGGTAAATAATAACAATACAGGGTAAATAATAACATCATGGGTACAGTGTGCTGCTTGTGTTCAATGCAATAGTAATGTCAGTAGTCTTGCCTTCATTTTAGTTCACTTGTATCCCGATGTACTCTGTGTGCAATCGACTTTGGTGTTACCCATGGTGGCCGTAATGATGTCACATCTCACCTCAAGAGCAAGAAACATAAGGATATGTCAAAGGCTGTGCTATCAACTATTCCAATCAACTCTCTCTTCCAACATCAGAGAAGTGATCAAGTAATCGAAGCAGAGGTCAGGTGGGCTACATTTGTTGCTAAGCAGAACATATCCTTTCTGTCTAGTGACCATGTCACCAAGCTTTTCAGCAAGATGTTCCCAGACTCTGAAATTGCAAAGAAATTATCCTGTTCCCACACCAAAACCACCGCCATAGTGAAGAAAGCTCTTGCTCCTTACTTCACACAGAGAGTTATGGAGTCAATGTCAAGTGGTCCATTCTCTTTGATGATTGATGAATCCCATGACAAGAGGGATAAGTCTTGCATAATTCTTTTGAGGCTTCTTGATCCACAGGTAGGTGAAGTACGGACGAGATTCTTGGATATGCCTGTTGTTATAGCTACCAACTTGTTTCAAGCCTTGAAGGAGTCACTGACTAAGAATGGGCTCAGCTTTGACAATGCAGTATCTTTCATGTCTGATATATACCACCAATGTTATGAAAGGAGTGAGGTCAGGTGTGCAGAAGCTGATTAAGGATGATATCCCAACTTTGTATGATGTTGGTTGCATCTGCCATTTGGCTGATTTAATAGTCAAAGCTGGTTTGAAGGTACTCCCAGTGAACATTGACCAGCTGTTCATCGACATATTCTACTACTTCCATAGCAGCAAGAGAGCAGCAATTTGTCATCCTATGGTGTTCACTTTTCACCACTGAGCCAGGGGTGATTTTGAAGCATTGCCCCACACGATGGCTCAGCTTGCTGAAGTGTGTGAATCGTTACCTCAGGCAGTATGATGGTTTGAAGTCATTCTTCTTGTCTTGTGAGGAAGCTGAATAGCTAAGGTCTGTAGCATTCTTTCAAGGCATGAGAATCCTCTGATGAAACCTGTTGTTCTTTTATCTTGCCCTCAATGGATCAATTCAACCGCCTCTTCCAGAAATCTACAGAGAATACTTGACGGTTAGTTAGGGCGACGTATAAAATTAATGGCACGCTAATTAGGGGGCGTGGTCGAAAAATCGCGCGGTATATGACCCGGAATTAACTTTGGCAAGTAATGGAGACTGACCATAAATTTATAACATCCATAGAAATGTGAATACGCAGTGTCTTCCTGCCCAACGGGGTTCTGTCCTGATCCCGCTCTTCTTGACTTCTACCACCCGTTTGAAATATTTCAGAAGACCGCTAGGGTTGCCAAACGGTAACTTTCTCTTGCTCGGCTATACATAGCTTCGGCGTGAATCACACCTTCTATTAGACGCGCGCTTGACACACACCCTGGTGGGTAAAAAGAACCAAGATGGTTACGAGTTGTGCTGTTGGCTGCAGAAACAGGAGTGGAAAACGTCCAGGGCTTGGTTTTTTCCGGTTTCCTGATTCTCCCAAAGAAATGGATACTTGCCATCAGAAGAAAATCTTGGATGCCCAAGAAACACACCAGGATATGTGGAGACCACTTTATCACAGGTACTAGCTACTAGTCTTATTATTGATAACTAGCCAGCATGATTATAAGCTAAGCTAGCTAGTTTATTAACGCGGCTGTTTCTTGTTATTTAGCTGTATTTTGTAGCTGTGTACAATGAACCGTTTTCTACCCTCTCTTTTTGTAGGCAAACCTGTGGATATGGCTGAAAATGTCGATTATGTGCCTACTGTGTTTACATTTAAGAAAGTTGATGAAGTGAAGAAAGCTACAAAGGAGGCTAGGGAGAGCCGGAGATATGCTCTCTGAATAATTCGAGGGGGGGGGGTGATAGAGGTCATTGATCATTGATTGCATTCAATAGTAGTTCAATAGTATGTTAGTTCACAATGATGGTATGGATGGTATATAGTTGGAAATACACAAAATGAAAATACACAATTACGTAGTCTGATGTAACTGAAGTGTATCCTAGTCGTACAGCACTTTCAACCTTGAAGAGAACAGCTGCAACATGAGAAACCCTCACCTAAGCTGAAATAACAATGTATCTATAAACATGCATATACACCACGTAATAATAGTTGTTTACCCAGCCATGCAAGTGCAGTGTGAAGATAGAATGTCACCTGCTTCCTTGATTATGATCCATGCCTCATGTGCATTCGTAGCTGCCTTCTGACCGGGCCTTCAACACACAATATTTGGCTCCAGAATGACTGAACCTCCACGAAAAGACAGTCCTACAGACATACCCAGACTGGAAGTAATTGTACGCATCAAGTTGTTTCCAAGATAGAAGCTGTTCCTGGGTGTATACTCCAGGTCGTTGAATGAAGTAAACAAAGATATGCCCATACTCTACCTTGGGCCAAGTGGTTATGTATCCTGCGAACTTAGCCTCATTCTCGGGCAAGTAGGGGTCATCTGGTAGTGACAAGTTGTTTCCAAGATAGAAGCTGTTCCTGGGTATATACTCCAGGTCGTTGAATGAAGTAAACAAAGATATGCCCATACTCTACCTTGGGCCAAGTGGTCATGTCTCCTGCGAACTTAGCCTCATTCTCGGGCAAGTAGGGGTCATCTGGTAGTGACAAGCCAACGCAGCTAAGTTTCTCAATATACCGCTTCTTTCCTTTCTCACGCAAACTCTCAAAATAGCCACTCATCTTAGCTACAGTGTTCAATGACAAGTTTGCTTTTTGCCCACCAAGGGGTGTGTCAACCGCGCGTCTAATGCAGGTGTGATTCACGCCAAAGCTATCTATATATATACCAACTCCGCTCAGAAAAACAAACGTGACAGAACGTACCTTACCAGCTTTTCTGCAAGGGTTTTTTTAATTAAAGGAACCCTCGAACCCCCCCCCCTGCGTACCGGCCCGCTTGTAAATATATGTAGCTAGCTTACACTGTTGCATCAATAGAAGAGGCTGGAAATCTTTACCAGCCATCCTATTCAGATTTCCCTAGCATGCTTGAGAAGCTCTTTAAACCTTGTCTCTTGACAATATTCTCATCACTATGAATGCAGCAGACGAAGTACTGCATGAACTTCATGTTGATCATGCCAACCTCTAATGCAGTTATGACTGAAAAGCTTACCTGATAATCTAAGCTAGTTTCAGCCCCTCCAGTATTTTCTTTTGATGCACATTTTCTAACTCCTTTCCTCTTACTCTATACAAGTCAGTACACACAATATCCAGTTGCTGCTTTAAGAGCCTTGGCAGAGGATCAGCTACAACCACTTTCAAATATGTGCTAACATTTGCACATGATAAATGGAGGACTAATCAATTGCAGAGATTTCCTGTAGGTCCTCTTTTTTTCTTAGAAGATTCTCAGTAAACCAAATGAGTGCTAACTATATAATGTGCTAGAAATAAATAGCTGTATTAGCCAAAGGACACTTGCAGAAGTCTTATAATTATATATATATAATATATATACTTAGAAGGTAGTTTGCTGATGAAGGCTACAAATAGTGCTCAATGCTGTGTTAAAGCAGAGCTATTGAATATAGTACTAATAGAAAAGTACTGGGATGGCTATAGTTTCATAAGTAAAGTTGCAGAGTATTTAAGCTGTATTTAGCACATTACAACCACTCTTTTAGCTGAAGAGGGTAATTTTTGAGTTGAAGTCATCAACTGGCTAAATCAGGAGGTTGCTAATGCACCTGTAGCTCTCCACAGAGTGAGCCTTTCATGAAAGCTACTAACCGTTTACTTCTTTGCAGGAAAAGCATGTAACTGCTCAGCTAGGCTCAAAACACACACGTACACAGTCATCACACCCTCATGACTTTTCTGTTGATACTCCTTACCAATTCTTGTGCTGGGCTGAATTAAGAGACGGCCATGGGATTCTTATAATATTTATGATGGTCTCCCACCATTAGGTTATCCTTGTTTGTTCAATACTGTGTGTGTGCATGTGTGTGTGTGTGTGTGTGCATGGTGTGGGGGTGGATACATAGATTGATAGACAAACAAGAACAAAAATATAGAAAACTGTCAAAATATACAGGAAGCTAATAAATGCACTTGCTTATGAACTCAACTATAGCTGTACACACAGGTAATGATTACATTTACATTTTTTAAGGCTAATTTACACATTATAAACAGGCAATATCCTAGTCCATTACACCTAATTAACTCGTGTGAATTATAAAAATAAAATAAAATAATATATTTTATTTAGCAGCCTGTCAAATGAATGTATGAATGATTCTGTGTTCACCACCAAAAGACCTGGAATATGGAACCCAGAGAATAAAAATATAAAAAGTTTAAATATTAATAATTCTAATAATAGTATAATAATAATAGTATAATAATAAAAAAATAATAAAAAATTAAATAAAAAAATAAAAAATTTAAAAAAAATAATAAAAAATAAAAAAATATAAAATTTTTTAAAAAAAGTATTATAATAATAATAATAATAATAATAATAATAATAATAATAATAATAATAATAATAATAATAATAATAATAATAATAATAATAATAATAATAATAATAATAATAATAATAATAATAATAATAATAATAATAATAATAATAATAATAATAATAATAATAATAATAATAATAATAATAATAATAATAATAATAATAATAATAATAATAATAATAATAATAATAATAATAATAATAATAATAATAATAATAATAATAATAATAATAATAATAATAATAATAATAATAATAATAATAATAATAATAATAATAATAATAATAATAATAATAATAATAATAATAATAATAATAATAATAATAATAATAATAATAATAATAATAATAATAATAATAATAATAATAATAATAATAATAATAATAATAATAATAATAATAATAATAATAATAATATATAAAATTTAAAAAATTAAAAAATTAAAAAATTTAAAAAAAATTAAAAATAATAATAATACATGTAATAACATTGGTATATAGTGCCTCCACAGTGGCAGGAGCAGTAGCGGCTTTGGCTGAGGAAAGATAGAGAGAAAAGTACACCAATTTGAACAATAAAAATCACTCCTTTGTTCCTGTAGCAATTGAAACTTCAGGTGTGTTTGGACCACAGAGTTTACTTTTTCTAAGGGATTTGGGGCGTCTCTTTCAAGCGACTGGAGAGAAGAACTCCCTTCACCACCTCCTGCAGAGGCTTTCTGTTGTGGTGCAGGGAGGTAATGCAGTTTCGGTAACAGGGACCACAGATCACCTGAATTTGGACTCTGATGACATTTTCTTTTAATTAAAATAATATATGTATAATTAATATTAAAAAATCATAATAATAATAATAGCTAGCTAGTTCTTTATTGGTAGTTATACGGCATATTATTGTTTGTTTATAATAAAATAATAATAATAATAATAATAATAATAAAATAAAAAAATAATAAAATAAATTTAAAAAAAAAAATAAAAAAAATTAAAATAAATAGTAATAGTAATAATAATAATAATAATAATAATAATAATAATAATAATAATAATAATAATAATAATAATAATAATAATAATAATAATAATAATAATAATAATAATAATAATAATAATAATAATAATAATAATAATAATAATAATAATAATAATAATAATAATAATAATAATAATAATAATAATAATAATAATAATAATAATAATAATAATAATAATAATAATAATAATAATAATAATAATAATAATAATAATAATAATAATAATAATAATAATAATAATAATAATAATAATAATAATAATAATAATAATAATAATAATAATAATAATAATAATAATAATAATAATAATAATAATAATAATAATAATAATAATAATAATAATAATAATAATAATAATAATAATAATAATAATAATAATAATAATAATAATAATAATAATAATAATAATAATAATAATAATAATAATAATAATAATAATAATAATAATAATAATAATAATAATTTAGAGAATTCATACCAATTTTTGATGCAACAATTGTCTGTGGCGGTACAGAGAGGCAATGCTCTTGCAGTCATGGGGGCAATGGGAGGCTCGGGCATGGACAGTCTTGTGTAATTATTAGTGTTGTTGTTGTTATTGATATATATAATAATAATAATAATAATAATAAAAATAAAAAATAAATAATAATAATAATAATAATAATAAAATAAAATAAAATTTTGTAAAGATGATAATAATAATAATATTAATGCAACAACAATAATAAATAATAATCTTAATAATGTTAGTCAATAATAATTATATTAATTTTAATATAGTAATAATAATAATAGTATAATAATGGCGTGATTTCCCAGGACCCCCCCCCCCCCCCCCCCCCCCCCCCCCCCCCCACCCCATATCAAGTGGAGCTCTATGCAAGACACTCTTTGTGCCATGCCCTTTGGAATGCAGTGATTGGGTAAAGGGTCAAATACAACTAGGGAATTCATCCTTTGACCTGTGAGATCATGTCAATGTCATTTTGATTGATTATTATCATTTTAACCAGCTTGCAACCAGCTTGCTAGTGTTTGAGAGTCTGTCTAGCAAGACTGACCCCTACACCTTACCTATATATGTAGCCCAATGTCTTGTGCACAGACCCTTTACCAATTTACAGAATTCAGGCAAAATGCTCGGAATGCCGAGATTTCCAAAAATGCAACAAGGCAGAGCTCCATCATTGATAGGACCCTTTACCTATCAAAATAGGGTAATTTCCTTGGCAGAATAGTTCATGCACTTCATGGTGAGAGAAGACTACAATAGCAAACCCTTCACCAACTTTGTGAGGGAGGGGCTCACAGTACTACATGATTCATGTATTACTGTGAGTCCCACCCACACCAAGTTGGTAAAGGGTCCACTCACGAGACATACATTTCATGAGGAACATACTATATATCCACAATGTGAACACACCCTCTCAGCATGGCTCTAGAGATATCACTCCTAGTATTGTGAATTGTACTGGACCATTAGCTAGCTAGTGATTTCTATTCCCATGCCCTGTTTCCCTACTTTAATAAGGCTAAAAGGACAACTTGCATCCAGCACCTGCAACTATGCCATGAATCACTCCACCTCATAGCAACAGTAGAGCACAATCTTCCTGAGAACATGACCAGCTATATTATATGCCAAGACTTCAGCACCTCCCACAACAAAACACACCTGCTGATTTTGAGTCTCTGTGGAGCACTGCAGTTGCTCGACAGAGACACTCTCCCAAATTACCTTATACAACGGGTGCTGTCTATTCAAACCACACCTTACTCCTGAAGAATTTGCTATTGTTAATTTTTTCCCTTCCCAAACTGAAAAGAGGCGCAGTCATCAGACACACATGCAGCAAATGCACCATGAATCTTTCCCCACAATAATTATTACAGACGGATTGCCTCAAGGAAACTATCCTCCATACAGTAATGATAGCAACATTAATTACAAAGGCAGTATAATAGTGGTGCTCAGAGGTGGAGGAAGCTATTGAAAGTATATAGGGGGGGCACAGTATTAAATCATATTAAATCATCCACCCCCCCCCCCCACCCCCCCCCCCCCCCCTCCTCCTCCTCAGGAGCATAGGAGTCAATACAAAATTAACATACTGTAAACTACTGCAAGTGCAAGACCAAATTTGAGAGGGGAGCCCCAAGATGCATTTCTCAGCAAATTACTATTGTAATAATCAAGTTTTGGGGAGGGGGGGGGGCCTCCTGTCTACACCCCTGTTCCTCTCCAGTGTTATGGTTACATTTGTCACATGATACTATATAGCTATTTGTTATATCCAGGTTAACTGTGAAACCTACAAACCTACTCCAGACTGGACCATGGATCATAATATTGTATGGACTGAAGATGGACGTTAATTTTATATATAGCTATAACTATATATTTTGTTATATGCTGCAAGGTCATTTTACATTAATGAGTTGATTATATTAATAACAAAATGCCGAAGTAAACAAATAAAACAAATCTTTAAACATGTAAAAACATCAGTGAGGCTCTTGTTCCCTTCCAAAGCCAAGTTTCCCACATTTGTAAAATATTAAATGTCCAACCTCAGTATATATGTACAAGTTTTATAGTTACCCTTTATTAGGCTACAAAAAAGACATACAAATCGATCGAGCAGCAAATTTTATTCCAATATTCAATATAGTCAGTATTATTATTGTATACATTACACAAATGTTCCAAAAAAATTCATCCACTTTGTGTTAGCAGACGTAAACAAATGAGCAATTTCTGTTAGATCCAGGACATTTGTTTCCTCTTTGTGTGCATCAACAATAAAATGTTACGCTCTTCGGTCATGGTGGATCTGCTCCTTATGTCCACAAATAGCCAGGCCTTGTCGCAGCAAGAATTGTAGACTAGATAGCTGTTTTAACAATAGTCTATTCTCTGATTGTGTCTTCACAGCTTGCAGTTACAGTTGCTCGATCACACTAGGAGCCTGGAAACATTTGAGTCTAAGTACAACCTCTTTATAGCACTCACTAACTTGATGACGCTCAAATCTTTCCCATGCTTTCTTCCAGTTGCTGAATCCATCAATTATAAATGCATCTTCATACTTTTTAGTCATAGTCAGTAGGCCTTTGTTGTTCCCTTGAAGACAATACAGGCAGAAAATTTGCACAAAAACGAATCCATTTGAAGTCTTTGTACCATCTGGGATTTAAAAACCGGAACTTCTGTCCAACTTTCTGTCTGGTAGAAGCAAGGTTGATATGGAATTGACTCTTCCACCACACTACAACACACACTTGTGCAGGGTATATAAGCCTTTCCAGACCCTATTTAAAGACAAAAAAGGTTTACAGTGATACTCAGCTAGCTGTAGTTTAGCTATCGATATCAAGTGTATCAAATAGTTGCAGACAAATAAAACTTACTCAGTTGACTGAGATGATGTCTCGATGTCAGCTTCATCAGCATCTGCCTCGCTAAGGTCACTGCTAAAATCTAAAGATGGTGAATGTATTTTTCTGGGACGAAGTAACTCGTTGCCGGACTCAAGCATCTTCCCTCCTTTTTCATCGCGCACGCAATGGACAAATTTTGTGGGGGGATGCCCCCACATAGAGAATATTGTGGGGGCACGTGCCCCCAGTGACCCCCCCCCCCCCCCCCCCCCGGTTCCGCCGCCTCTGGTGGTGCTCTTATAAATGGTTGTGGTCTACTAACACTTTCTATCTTGTTTCTATTGCATAGTCAAGCAACTGCTTACAAGAAGTTACGTGCAGTTTAACTCTAGAATTACCCAATCATAGATGCCACACTTTACCATATATATTACTAAAGGAGACACATGTCCCTAAGCACACACACACACACATACACACATAGATACATGCATCATATGTCCCTATGTATTTAATATACACACATAGATACATGCATCATATGTCCTTATACACACAGTTACTTATTATAGGTATACATGGTTATAAGACTTCTGCAAGTGTAGCAAAACCTGCAGCTTAATACAGTGCAACCTCACTTATTATAGGTATACGTGGTTATAAGACTTCTGCAAGTGTAGCAAAACCTGCAGCTTAATACAGTGCAACCTCACTTATTATAGGTATACATGGTTATAAGACTTCTGCAAGTGTAGCAAAACCTGCAGCTTAATACAGTGCAACCTCACTTAGTATAGGTATATATACATGGTTATAAGACTTCTGCAAGTGTAGCAAAACCTGCAACTTAATACAGTGCAACCTCACTTAGTATAGGTATACATGGTTATAAGACTTCTGCAAGTGTAGCAAACCTGCAGCTATATTTATTTCTAGCACGTTATATAGTTTACACTCAGTTGGTTTACTGAGAATCTTCTTCTAAGAAAAAAGAGGACCTGCAGGAAATCTCTGCAATTTTACTTGTAGGCAGCTATTGAATAGCATTTGATTAGCCCTCCATTTATCAGTGCAAATGCTTCCACATATTTGAAAGTGGTTGTAGCTGATCCTCTACCAAGGCGCTCTATTCTTCCTCTACGCGCATATCGTAAGACTTCCGGTAACTATGGTAAAGTAATGTTTGAAAGCTGACCGTGCAAATGTTTTCCAGGCGTATTTTCTCGACTTTTTGACGACGATTTCGGCTTACCCGAGGATGAAACAAGCGATGAAGATGATGAAGGCATACATTCTTACCTTGGGAAGAGCAGGACCGATCTTGAAGCCGTTCGTTCAATTGGTAGAGAGGTGGCGCCCGACTTATTTTCTGGCGAACGTGAACTGGAAGTTATGAATGCAAGTGTTCTAGTGACGAGGAAGGCTTTGACAGTGAGTCTAGCCATAGTTTGTATGTAGAGGATGATCTGCAAATACTTGTTTTTCTTGGATAGTTCCTTGGAAATATAATACATGTATAAATTAGAGGGCGGTATATAGGGGTAAAGTATGGCTTAGTGTTTTATAGCTGGTGTGCTTGTGTTATGTGAAGAAGCATATTTGCAGTGTGATAGACGTACAGCAGCTTCTTCCTCTCTCATTGTGAGTTCGACAACTGTACCTGTACTGTTTCCAGCAATTTCTGCTTCCCCATTGACCCCACTCTCAACCAACCCTCCAATACTAACAACCTCAATTACAATGTCTAGTGCCATAACTCCTTTGTGACCAGTTACTCGCCGTAGTCGTGAAGGTCGTCTACGTAGGCCTACGACTAGAAGTACTTCTACTGGTACTTCTGCTGGAACCTCTGGTACTTCTGCTGCCAGTACTTCTGCTCTTGTTTCTTCTGCTGTTCCTCGATTCAGTCCACATAGCTCCATTACATGTCCTGCACCTACTTCTTTGGCTCACCCATCTGTTAGATACCACTTGGACTCAGTGGTTGGTAGTTGGTCAAAAGAGGAGTCATGTGCAACACATTACACGTACACAAAGGTACCAGGTCCTACATTACTGTTATATTTGTTGTCTTATTCTTTGTCTACACATTGTGTGTCGCACATTGAAAGGGCATCATGTTGCAGCAACATGCTTGTCTGCACACAATGTGTAGTGAGATTTTTTAATTTTGTTGTTGTGATATGATTTATGTGTTTTATGTGTGTGTGTGTCGGGCAATATAGCCATACCTCCTCGTGGTGCTCGATGGTAACAAGAGACGCTAGTTCCTTGGCTAAATGGCTATAAGTTATTCATTCTCAATAACATTATCCAGCCAAATCCATTATACAGTGTGTCATATATATATAATAATAGTCACATTGTGTCAAATAATAGCAAAGAATATGTATGTAAACAATTTACTCAGGATTATAAGCTATGTTCTTATGGTATGGAGACAGTGCACCTAAAATGTCTCTTGGAGTATGATGCTCACTGGGTTGCTATCCTTGAGGAGGCAGCTTTGTATCTCAGGTCCGTGTTCAACTGGGATCTGTTGTATTGATAAATAAGCATAATAATATTCAGTTGTATTCAGCATGTGGGTCACATAATCTTGACCGGAGTATTATAATAATAAAAATAAAAAATAAAATGCATTTATCATCATAAACAATGTTTTATGTTGATAAACAAGCATAATCATATTCATATGCTATGATCAGAATGTGGTCACAAACATTTGACCACGTTGTTTCAAGTACAGTAGACCCTTGCTAACCCGGACCCCGTTAATCCAAACGGCATTAGTAGAAGGGGAAAAAGGAAAAGAAGGAAAAAATCAAAATGCGCGACTTATTGAACTTTGAACCTACCACGAGCGATGCAATATGGAGAAGAAAAGAGCACACAAGAGTCTTACCATTGAGAAGGTCGAGATCCTGGCCCAGCTCGGGAAGGAAAGCAACAAGTTACTAGCTAAACAGTAATGGAGTTGGAGTCCTCCACTATCTCAGACATAAAGAAGAAGGGCAGCGGAGTTGCGAGGATGCAAAAGGAAGATGACTAAGATGGGATTCCTGAGTTCTGCTAAAAGAATGAGGATGGGAAGGGAACATAATGATTAAAAATTACTTGTACTCCCAGTATTCAACCCACAGGTGCCAAAAAATTAACAAATTTAGAGTTCAATATAATGATATTCATACATTTCACTAATCCGAACTACTCGGATTAGTGAGGGTCTACTGTAACAGGAAAATATTTATGTAAAAAACGTTAGAAGCAATATTATGTTTATAAATACATAATCATATTCATTGGCTGTGGTCACAACCTCCTGACCACATTATTTGAAATACAAGGCAAAAATTATATTCAGCATCATAATCAATGTGATTAAATCCATAATCATAATTTGTGGTCAGTGTGTTTTTACACATGTTTATCAACAATAATGCTATCCCATAATATATGGTTGCCAGGGACTATTGCATTCCTGATTTTATTTTAATTTTTAACTGTAGCTGTGTCAATTTCCAACACTTTTCCTCTCTTAAGTAACTTATAATTGGATTCAACACATTGTGGTTTGTAACTATGGCAACAGTTGGTAACCACAATGTTGGTATAACAAGGGCTATCGGATACACTAAGGTTGCTATGGACTTTAGTCAACCCATGTTGAGATAAAAGGGCATATGTTCATGGAGGCCTTTTTTTCTTTCTTCAAATTAAAGTCACCGGGGAGAGGGTTAAAATAATTCACACCTTCTTTTTAGCCGACACAAATATCGCGACTTCCTTGGAGTAAGAGTGGTTGGCCACTTCAGCGAGTTTTATATTATAGCCAAGACCTTTTGTGTTATGGTTTGTTGTATTCTGACATTCTATCTAGATAGTGGACTTCAATACCTCACAAGACGCAAGCTGTCGTTATTCAAGATGCTATAGTAAGTGGCTTCTTAGCATTTGTTAAGTCATTAGGTTGTAGCTAAAGACGCCAACTTTAACCAATCATATCAAGAAATATCGATTGATTTTATTGTTTTTCCTCAGATCAGTATGTGGAATAGGAAACTTCAGAACTTTTAGCTATAAACCACCAAGTTACATCCTGATGTGTGGAGCTGTCTAACTTTGGGGGTCATTGCACAACATGACTAAGGTAGTAACAGCAGACAAGTATGAATATGTAATACATTCCTACATATGCCTAATATATAGAATGATACAATAATGATGACATTTGCATATATAATATACTACTGTAGTTATTGGTGTATTGTATTGTTAGATATATTACTTTTTTTGAGTGTGATAAGCTTTGAAGCAATCGGATGGGCACATTGCAGGATGGTTTTCACAAGTGCTACACTCATATAAGGTTAGGTGACGCTTGCCACCATCATTTCTTTTGCTGCAAACAATGCAATCCCTTCTTTTAGTAGACTTTCTCAGGAAGTGACGTAATGGTTGAAGGCGCTCCATACTTGTGAGTCTTGCCATCGAGGTTGACCTTAGTTGGACACTGCTGCGGAGAGGTTCTGATAATCTGCTTATCAACTTTCGTCTGTACGACAAGTGAGTGAGTGGGTGTTGTGATGGTCAACTTTCCTTGTAGAGTATGTATGAGTTCACCAGTCACCTCCAGCACCCAAAAGAATACTTTCCTCCCCCATTTAATACTTTTGTGGACAAAACTGGAGTACCCGATAAGCTGGTCCATTTTATCCACAACCAACATGTATCGATTGTACTCATTGACTACTATAGGCTTCTCTTTTGTTTGTTTAGTATGCCTGAAGGAATAATAGTAGGTTAATTACATATAATACAGTAACAATGGTGCACTCACTTTTGTTTGACACAAACCATTCCAGTAGAATGTTTTGTTGACAGCATCTCTTGTCTGTCCAGGATAGTGCAAAATGGTTGCCAGACCTGAAAGTGTTGACTGTTCCACGTGGCTTCTTTGTTTTGCAAGAAATGGGGCCGAGGAAGCCCTTTCCTATTGGACTGCACTGAACCTGGTGGAACTGGATGATGAGGAGGAAGGGTAGGAGGTGACAGTCATGGAAATATTGATGTAATAATTTGTCTATAAATGATTTTACCTGTCACTGTCAATCCAGCTTTGCTCAACTCCGATGCAAGAAGGGGGCTATTGTAGAATCTGTCTACATAGAGGTCATAGCCCTTATGGTGCAGGTCCTTCACTAAAGTAGTAACAACTCTTACTGTATGGGGTAAGTCTGGTCTTAGCAACTCTGTTTCTTTTCCATAATAAATGATCATATCAACAAAATAACCTGTTATACTGTCAGCCATTACAAATGCTTTAATTCACCAAGGATGGGGCTTTCCTTTGATATACTGTCTGAAGCTCACCCTACCCTTGAATGAAATTACTGATTCATCTATGGCCATCTGCTGTCCAGGGGTGAAAGCTGCTTGGAAAGATGGAAGGAGGTAGTCCAGGAGTGGCTGAACCTTGTCCTTCTTCTTCTGACTCTCCATATGTCCAACGTGAAGGTTATGAAAAAAAGATTATTGGTTACAAAGTCCAACCAATGACTTACCCTTCTTTCGATCTATATTCACCAGAGACAGATTTTGTTTTTCATATTTTATAATTGGTGTATGCCCATGTTCAAAATAACAGCTATGAAACCCTTCATTCTAATTGCACAGGCCTCCAATTCTTGTACAGTGAGTGATCACTGATCTATATATACATATAAACATATATATAATTATTATATATATATATATATATATGAGATTATAATTTTATTGTAGATGTAATGCCTTATACTAACTAATTTTACTTACATTCATTGCTTGGATTTTTTTGGCAGCATATTCATTGGTGTTGTCCACGAGAAACTGAAAGAGCTGGACAGTAAAAAATACTGAGAAGAAGTCCTCTGGTGTCCTGACTGCCTTTGATTACTTCCTGACACAACAGTAAAGGGTGCTGGAGTAGGAGCTGTGTCATCTGTTATAATAGTTTTACAGTAGCTTATACTCACAAAATATTTATGAACAAAAATTACCTGTTCCAACCTCTGTCCAGGTATATATATTGCTGCGAACTGACTGAGGGTACTCTCCCTTTTCCTCGTCCTATTCCACACCGACTTCTTCCAAGACCCATACTTCTGCCTCTGCCACTGCATTGTACAGCCAAGCTACTGCTACCTACTCCAATTTCCATTCTACCATGACTAGTGCTACTGCCTTGACCTCCTATCAAACTAGACACACCGTCGTCATCTTGATCACTCTCACTACTTTCTCTATAGCTATCACTACTGGTACAATCAATTGCACTAGAGGTTTCACTAGTACACTCATTCTCACTCTCTACCTGATCAGTGTCCATATCAGACATCATAGCTATGCACTCCTCCCTTGAAAAGAATTTTCTGGCCATTTTTACTCGATCAGGAAAAGTTTGTTTGCTTACAGCTGCACCATGGCACCAGTGGGGCTCTCAGTTGTGGTCATGTTCAACTACAACCTTTTGTGGTTCTAGTACACTGATAAATACAAGGCATCCCCTGTTTACCTAAGAGCTAATTAAAGTACTAGCGGCAGCCTATAACTTCAAGAATTGTAGCATCGGATGACATCCATGTACTTGGGGATGGTGGTCACACCTCCATGAGTGTGGCTTGTATTGGGTCGTCTCTATCGTATATGTAAGGGATCATGCCGCTGTACCATAACTGCACATTATCCAAGTCCTATCCCAGAACTACTGGTGTTTTGGAACATGTTAAGGGCAACAGGGCATGCTTCCCGTGCCACATCAAGTCATCAATGTCGGCTTTGGAGTCCTTCAGGAACGTGCTGTAAGGCATGAGGATTTTTTTAATAAAGTCTTTTGTATCATTTGGTTGGACTCATGCTTTTGAGTTTTTTCTCAGCTATTGGCGTGTATTCCGGGTCCAGTTCCAGTGCATGAAAATATATAGTGGGTATGTTCCATTCAGATCGAGTAGTAGGTGTGGCTTGTTTGGATTGAGTAGTGGGAGTTGTCTGTACAGATGGAATACTGGGAGTTGCCGAGTAGTGGGAGTGGTCCGTACAAGTGGATTAGTGGGAGGGTCTGTACAGATGGAATACTGGGAGTTCTCTGGAGAGGATGTCTGTATAGGTGGAATAGCGGAAGTGGTCTGTACAGATGGAATACTGGGAGTTGTCTGGAGAGGTGGAGTAGTGGGAGTGGTCAGTATAGATGAGTAGTGGAAGTGATCTGTACAGATGGAGTAGTGGGTGTGGCACAAACAGATGGAGTAGTGGGTGTGGCACAAACAGATGGAGTAGTGGGTGTTATAATTAGAACATCAGAACATCAAAGCTAATACTCAAGTGAATATAAATGGTGGACCACGATTCTGTATATTCACTAAATCTTTTTTGTTCATCTTTTGTAAGTTATCTTGAGAGCAAATGTAGTGCATTTGAGGCTCTTTCTAAATGTATATTTAGTTTGTGCATAGCTACTTCCTACGTCAAGATATGGTAACCTGATGACCTCGCTTCTCTGTGCTTGCAATGAATACAAGTTGAGCTTAAGGTTGACCTCCCATAAGTCCAGAACAGTATATAATGTGTTTAGTTGTCAATGCAGCAGTGGTTGTGCTAACCACAGCCTGCCAGGAAAGCTCTCTTACTCACGAGACTTACTTGGGCCACTCATGGAGCCCCGACTCTTTCTCAGTGGGACCATACACACTCAGACTACAACTTATCCCTCCCTGAACAGTCTGGAATCCTGGTTAAACAGTAATATATTGTTACAGCAGACTACACTACCACAACAACTATTACAGCATGCAACAGTCACTAGACAGACTTCAATACTCACTCACATCCTATTCTTCCAACCAATCCTTGTTCTATCCACTTCTCTCTTTTTTTATATACTCCCACTCACTCCCTCTCTCGTCTCCCGTCCTCGTAAGCGGACTACTCCCTCCAATCAGAACGCTTGTTGCCACCTGCTCTGGACAATCAGAATCTTCAGAAGCTTCAAGACAGTTCTATTCGTGCACGGAGATGTGGTCAGGTTATTTGTACAACAGATGTTCGATGCCTCTGTTGTAATGTTTCTCACCTTCTGGTGTCCATTTCCGGTAGTCAGGAGTGGCATTCCTGACACTCCACATTCCTCAAGACAAGAGCAAAGCTCTCGAGACAAGCCAACGGCTTTTCCATGCTGACTTCTGGGTTTATGCACTATCGTTTATTGGTAGGGCTGTAAGGCCAACGCCCACCTGGAAATGTGGCTGTCCTTTAGACGGGCCAAATATATTAGGGGGTTGTGGTCCGTTTGAATGATGAATGGTATTCCTTCCAAATATACTTTGAAATGTCTAAGACCTTCCACTATTGCTAGACCTTCTCTCTCAATAGTGGAGTATTTCTGTTCTCCAGGTAGTAACTTTCTTGAGTCATCCGCCACTGGATGTTCATCACCAAGTTCGTCACATTGGCTCAAAACATAGCCAATTCCAGTATTAGAAGCCTCTGTTTATAGAACAAACTCCTTTCGCCATACAGGAGTATATAACACTGGGTAAGCAGTCGATGCATCCTTCAAAGACCTCCAATTCTTGGTTCCATGTAATCTGGTTTGGCATGACTTTCTTAGTGAGTTCCGTTAGAGGTGTGGCCATTGTGGCAAAAGATGGTGCAAATCGGCGGTAATATCAACATAGGCCTAGGAATGCCCGGACATCTTATTTGGTCCTTGGTGTTTTAAAGTCCTGAACTGACCTTGGCTTCCATGGGTCTTACTTTCCCTCCCCCGACGACGTGTCCCAGATACATACAGGTGTTACAGGTGAAGCAACACTTTTCCTCTTTTATCCCGAGTCCAGCTTTCTGTAATCTTGTGAAGACTTCTCTAAGTGCTTCAGATGGTCTTCCCACGTCTGGCTGTGGATCACAATGTCGTCAAGGTACACGACCGCATATTGATGTGTGTCGCTCAAAACCAGGTCCATCAACCGCTGGAAGGTCGAGGGTGCTGCTACCAATCCGAAGGGCATGGTCATGAATTCATATTTGCCCCAAGTCGTAACGAAGGCTGTTTTTTTCTCGGCTTGTCCGTTCCTTTGGAACCTGCCAGTATCCCTTGGTTAGGTCCAATGCAGTGATGTACTCCGCCTCCCCAATCCCATCGATTAGGTCCTCGATCCTGGGGATTGGGTAAGGATTGGCTTTTGGCACCACGTTCAACTTTCGGAAGTCTATGCACTATCTTTAATGCCACAGGGAGGCCCAGGGACTTCTCGAAGGTGTGATGCTTCCCAGTCCAACAGTTCTTTTCTCAGAAATTCGTGGGATAAGTGTGGGAGTCAGTAAGGGGGTGATAGGACAGGAGAGGCATACGCTGTGTCAATCGTGTGTTCTACCCAGGTCGTCCTCCTGGCACATCACTAATGACATCCTTGAACTCTTGTTTCAGCTGGTCGAGTTCCTTTTGTCGGTTTCCCTCGAAGTTAATGGGTGGGGTCACCTCAATCTCAGCCACATCAGGTAAAAGGTCATTCAGTTCCTCGACGACCACGGTGAGGAATACGGCTGGGACTGGAGAGTTCCATCTTTTTATACAATTGACATGGAATATACGTCTCCGCTTCGGCCCTGTTCCCATGTCAATTTCATAGATAACATCCATCAACTTCTTCGTAATCACCACAGGTCCTCTGCATTCATTTTGCAGTTTGTCCCGTTTCCATGGTTGAAATACTAAGACATAGTCGCCTTCCTAAAACTCCGTCTATGGCTTTTGGATCACGATATTTCTTGTGTTGGGTTTATCTTCCCCCTCCTGTGCCTGTGCCATTTCCACGACCACGTCGATCCTTTCCTTTAATGTACTCAGATAATCGACCACGTCCAAGTTCTGCTGTCTCCTCGTTCCAGTCCTCAACCAGTTCCTCGAGCAGGGTTCTCATCACCCTTCCATACAAAAGTTTAAACGGTGAGAAACCTGTCGATTTATGGGTGCTCCTTCGGTAGGCCCAGAATTATACGGTAAACATTGGTCCCATTCTCTTTCTTTCGGGTAAGTTTCCTAAGTAGTCGTTTCATGGTTGAGTTAAACCGCTCAACCATGCTGTCTGTTTGAGGGTGGTATGGGGAAGTCCTAATTTGGTGTATCCCCGTCAGTTTGCAGAACTGGCTCACGGTTTTGGAGACAAAATTACTCCCATTATCCGTCAGAATCTCACATGGTACCCAGTCTAGAAGTCAACTCCAGACAATCCACCACTGTCTCCATTGTGGTATTTTTAGGGACAACCCTCCAGGCCACTTAGTGGCGTAATCCATGACCACAAATACGTATTTATTACTATGTTTCGTCCTCTTCAATGGCCCGAAAACGTCCATGGCGATCCTCTGGAATGGAACGCCTAGAATCGACAGGGAGTGTAGAGGTGCTTTTGTTATGTCTGATGCTGTTTGTTGGCAGATGGGGAAGGATTCGCACATCGTTTTTACGTCCGTTGTAAGGCCTGGCCAATCCATCCTCTTCCTGATCGTATCAAGGGTTTTCACTTGCCAAAGTGTCCAGCAGTCAGAGAGTGGTGGGTCCTCCTCAGAATCTCTGTTGTACGACACTCTCTAGGAACCACAATGATGCGATCCATTCCTCATTTTGTGTAGGGTCTCCTCAGCAACAGACCCCGTGCCAGAAGAAATTACCGTCACCCCCGTCAGTCTGTTTTCTCACGTCCTCTAGCGACGGAACCAACAGCTGAAGAGAGCGAAGCGGATCTGGCGATATCCTCTCGGGTTGGATCTGCGCTTCTTCCTTTGGCTTTGTTTTCGATGGCTCCAGTGTTCTGGTTGTGAACAACTCGTCGTCGAACGGGAGCAGCTGTTCCATCCCTGACTCTACCCCAACCTTGGGTACGTCCTCCAAGTCACGAATGACTGCTCCATCTTGTTTTTGAGTATGCTCCATCAACTCATCTTCTTTCCTTTTTCTCAATGTCTGTGCTCTCATGGTGATCAGTCCTCTGTTCACATCCAGTGTTGAGGTGATGGTCACTTCCTCCACTTGATATTCCTCGTTTCCCAAAACTTCCTTGTGTAACTTGTGAAACTTTGGTACATCTCGTCCCAACAACATATCTACGTTGAGGTGTGGCCAACGGCAAGTTCGTGGGTCTTCCCGTCCATATGGAGACAGATTCAGGCGGCAGGAAGCCACTTTTTCCTGGACTAGCAGTAGTGTAGGGGATCTTCCACCTAGCCTGTTCTTGTTGTCAACAGACCGTGGGTGTACCACTGACTTAGTACATTGACTATCCGACAGGGATACCAACAGCTTGTCATTGACCCGTACCTCTCGAGTCCACTCAGGTAAGTTGGCCCGTTCGTAAGTGGCGCTCCCAAAATTTGCACTCTCCAGCTTTACACTACAACGTCACAGGGTGACCTTCCATGCATGGAAACTTCAAAGGCTCTAGCAAGTTAGAACTTGGAGAATATCATGTGTATGCTAGTATTAGTGGCAGGGGGGGGGGGGCAACTGGAGGAATCTGGATATTAAGGGAGGGCATGATGTCAAGCACTTATCAACATCAATAAGAATTTTAATAATACAATTTCCAAGGGGGGGGGGGCAAAAAGGTTCCATTGGGGGGCATCCGCCCCCTCCCATGTCCACCCTAAATGAAACCCTGTCAAGGGCAGCTGTTTTACTCTGCAGCAGTGGAGACCCTTACCCGATTTTTGGCACTTGCGTGATTCAGAAAGAATTCTGATTATCTTTCAGTAACGATATAAGCTTAAAGTATTTACCTGGTGGTAGTGTACTGTGTAGCTACTTTCAGTGATTTAGTGTCTTGGGGCATCCTGTGAAGGGACACCCTACGACAATTGGTGGCAGCAGTGGGATAAATGTATCCAGTGCTATCTTGAGTTAGCTAGAGATTAGCTAGCGCTGTTTAGAAATAATTGCTTCGATCGCAAAAGAAGTAAGAGGACAAAAACCTACCGGATGAAGTGCATAAGTCACTGGTGCTTCAGTGTAGTGATTGTGTGTGGTGCTTCAGTGTAGTGATTGTGTGTGGTGCTTCAGTGTAGTGATTGCGTGTGGTGATTCAGTGTAGTGATTGTGTGTGGTGCTTCAGTGTAGTGATTGTGTGTGGTGATTCAGTGTAGTGATTGTGTGTGGTGCTTCAGTGTAGTGATTGCGTGTAGTGATTGTGTGTGGTGCTTCAGTGTAGTGATTGTGTGTGGTGCTTCAGTGTAGTGATTGTGTGTGGTGCTTCAGTGTAGTGATTGTGTGTGGTGCTTCAGTGTAGTGATTGTGTGTGGTGCTTCAGTGTAGTGATTGCGTGTGGTGCTTCAGTGTAGTGATTGTGTGTGGTGCTTCAGTGCAGTGATTGTGTGTGGTGCTTCAGTGTAGTGATTGTGTGTGGTGCTTCAGTGTAGTGATTGTGTGTGGTGCTTCAGTGTAGTGATTGTGTGTGGTGCTTCAGTGTAGTGATTGTGTGTAGTGATAGTGTGTGGTGCTTCAGTGTAGTGATTGTGTGACTGAGAAAGAATCTTATGATGTCTAAGTCGAAATCTAGAGGTGCACAGGACGATCCAAAGTCCGACGAAGGAAAGCCTCCAAGCCTGGGTAGCCTTATGGCCGCCAACAATGTACTGACAATACTCCAATTCATGGAGGAAGGCAAGAGGGAAGACCAGAGAAAAATGGAAGAACTGAGGTTGGAAGCCAAGGAACAGAGGAGGGAAGCTGAGGATAGGAGAGAAAGGAGATGGGAAGAGTTGTTCTCACGGGCGAGGGGAGACAGTCCCCGTTTGGATGATTCAAGGGAGTCAACAGTGAGTAGTGCAGGTACAGTAAGGAGAGAGAAGGTCGACAAGTTTCAAAGGATGGTGCAAGATGAAGACGTAGAGATGTACTTTGCTGCATTCGAAGCACATATGGACACCTACATAGTAACAAGGCCGAGTGGACTAAGTACCTGGCCCTGTTGCTGGACACTGAGTCTAATCGAATATATACCAATCTAGACACCAGATGAAGGACCGACTACGACATGCTGAAGAAGGCTCTCTATGCTCATTACTGGGTGACGAAAGGCACCGGTAGGACCAAACTTGACCGAATGAAAAGGCAGGCAGGAGAGACGTGGTACACTGGGCCATCGCTGTAAGAGCCCCGACAAGACAATGGTTGGCTGATTGCAGCAGATTGCCTCCTGAAAATGATGCCACGCCAGCTGGAAAACCATGTCCAAGATCGGAAGCTGAATACCATGCAGGAGCTGGCTAGCATAGCAGACGATTTCATGGTGACGAGGGATTTGTGCTACGACACCACTCCGGATGTGGAAAAGACACCAAGTAGACACTACCGGCGGGAAGACCGAAGCCAACCGCAAACCGAAAGGCAGATACACCGGAGAAGTAGAGATGAGAGGAACAGCAACTGCAGCCCAACGAAGGGAGATTCCACGAATGAACAAGGAAGCAAAGTTACCGAGAAGGGAACCCCAGGCCAGACTTTGGCTAACCCACCGAGGTTCGATCGACAGCGAGGACCAAGATGTTACAGATGCCAGAAATTTGGGCACTTCGCTGCGGAATGCCATTCGAACAGATCACCAAGCGCAAGACAAAGTCGGAAGGAATCAATTCCCTTGAACTGGTGGATCCGACCAAGATAGAAGACATCAACTTAGCCGAGCCGCTAACTCACAAACAGGAGATAGATCTGGTGAAGACGGAAGTTGATCGGAAGGTAACAGTGGTTGCCTGGCAGACCAGTACAGACATTCTGCTCGACACAGGGGCTGGTCAAACGTGGTGAATAGTAAGGTCATCAAACCCGAACACCCGAATGGGTAGCGAAAATTTGCAAGGGCATTTGATGGAGAGTGCAGATCCTATCCTTTGGCAGGAGTTGAAGTGCAGGAAGATGGAGTAAAAAGAGATTTGGAGGTGTTGGTCTCAGAAGGATTGGAGCATGATGCATTGCTGGGAGGGGATGTGCCAGAGTTGTAAGAGCTGGGCAAGAGACTCCCACATGACAAGATGATATATATGGTGACGACAAGGTCGGCAGGGGTGCAGGAGGATGCTCAATGCTTGCCAGACAGTTTCAGGGAACCAGTTGCAGAAAGCTCAACAGAAAAAGAGACAAACTCCGAAGAAGGAGACGATATACCCTCACCCCAAACCATGGGAAGACACCCCAAAGGATACAGGAGAAGGAGCTGTAGAGACTGATTCATCAAACAGTGATCAACCCACTCGGAACATTCGAGCCAAACGTAGGAAGACCAGAACTGCTTATGCCAGCAGCCATCCACTGGATGTTGACCGGATGAGTTGAAACAAGAACAGAAGAAAGATAAGACCTTGGGAAAATTATGGGAGAAAGCTGAAAGGGGAGAAAGCTGAAAGAGGAGATGGAGAGTATATAGTGGTTGATGACCTACTATGGAGGAGAACAGAGGATTGATTGGGAGAAGACGCAAAGCAATTGTGCCTCCCAAAACGATTCCGAACCTTGGTGCTATCACTAGCACACAGGCCAGGACACTTGGGACGGGACAGAACTACCCAGCGCATTACGGACGAATTTTTCTGGAAAGGGGTTCGTGATGTACGAATGCTGTGCAAGTCCTGCCAGGAATGCCAACGGACAGCCCACACGCACCAACCACCTGCACCACTCAGACCCCTTCCTATCATCGAGGTTCCTTTCGAGAGAATTGCAATGGACATGATTGGACCTAGATGCCTCACAAATACGGGAAACAAGTATGCATTGATCGACTCAGGGTCGACTATGCCACTAGATGGCCTGAAGCTTTTGCACTGCTCAGAATAGGCAGTGAGACAGTTGCAGATCAACTTATGGTGCTGTTCACTCGTACAGGAGTACCTCGCGAGATACTAACCGACTGTGGAACAAATGTCACTGCTCTCCTGATGAAGGAGCTTTATCGGCTCCTAGGAGTGAAGAGTTTGACCACCAACTCCTTACCATCCTGCTTGTGATGGGATGGTCGAAAGGTTTAACTCGACGTTGAAACTCATGATTCGGAAAACACTCAAGTCATGGCATGGTCAATGTGACCTGGCCCTACCATTCCTACTAGGAGAACATCGGAGAGTGCCTAATGATACAACTGGCTTTATCCCATCCAAGTTATTATTTGGTTGCCAACTTACGGGACCACTCCAAACACTCAGGAGCAGACGGACAGGAGAGAAAAGTACCCCAACGGACGTTGACCTACCTGACGACAATCCAGGAGAGACTGGACCTGATTAAAGAGATATCAAGAGAAGGAAAAGAACAAGAAAGACGAGTATAAAACATGTTATGATCGGAAGGCAAAGATTCGAGAGTTCAGAGTTGGAGACATGGTGTTGCTGAGGACGCCAGCGTTGAGTCCCAAGATGAACCGTGGTTGGGAAGGACCGTACGTCGTAACTGAGAAGCTAGATGAGACGACATACCAATTGGCTATGCCAGACCATCCCCGCAGGAAGCTTAAACGACATGTTAACCCACTAAAAGAGTTTGTCTCGCCTACAGCCGCATGGCTTGTTAGTTCGAACAGAAGAGGATGACGACTTTGGCCCTGGAGAAGGAAAAGAGGAAGGCATGCCTGCCATTAGTGATCAGCTGTCTGAGGAGGAGAAAGTGAAAGTGAAACAGCTGATGGAGAAGTACAAAGAGCTGGTGGGTGAACTGCCAGGCCTGACCATGAAGACAGACATCCGAATTGAGGACTGGTTCTATATACTCCATTAGCCGACCACCGTACAGGCTCGACGTTCGAAAGGCAGCTCTCACGAGGGAAGCAATGAGAGAACTGTTGCACTTGGGTATCATTCGTCCATCATAAATCCTTGGGTGTCTCCGTAAAGAAGGATGAGAGCAGGAGACTATGGAGATTACAGGAGGCTAAATGACATCACTGTATCTGATCCTTTCCCGCTACCCAGGATCAACGAACTCCTGGACTAATTAGGCAAGGCGTCTTTTATCAACACACTTGATCTCGCAAAGGGATCCCCCCAGGTACCAGTGCACGTCGATTCAATTGCGAAAACTGCCTTCACAACTTCGATGGGAAAATGGGAATACACCCGTATGCCATTTGGGTTGCCAAATGAAGAAAGCACCCTCGACATTTCACCGTCTCATGAATGCTATCATGGCAGACATGAATGAGTGTGCAGCTTGCTACATCGATGATATTGTGGTCTATAATCATACATTTGAAGACCATCTCGGACACTTCGAGACCGTGTTTGAATGTTTGAAGGAGACTGGTTTGAAGCTCAGGGCTACCAAGTGCGTTATAGCCGAAGATCATTGCCAATATATCCAGGTCATCAAGTGGGCAAAGGCGGACACTCTTGCACAAAATCCGAAACCAACTAAGAAGAAGGACATGCGCGCCTTCCTGGGGCTAGCCAACTATTACAGGCGATTTGTGCCTGACTACGGAACAATAGCCATTCTGTTAACAGAAGCTACAAGAAAGACCGCACCCGACAAGGTTGTTTGGACCGAAAAAATGCGAGCAGCCTTCAACCATATCAAGGAAGAGTTGACACATGATCCTGTACTAATCAGCCCAAATGAAGAATGAGAATTCATCTTACAGAGGGATGCATCTGGCATTAGTATCGGGGCTGGCCAAGAGTCCGACGATGGGACTGACGGCCCGATAACCTATTTTTCCCGAAGACTTAAACCGGCAGAGACAAGATTGCCGTCACTAAACAAGAGTGTTTGGCTGCTGTGGAGGCAATTCGCCGTTTCAGAGTGTACATGAGATTGGTGCACCTTTCACGGTCGTAACCGACCACAGCAGCCTGGCCTACCTTGATAGGATGAAAGACGAAACCGGGAGACTGACTTGCTGGTCATTGGTATTGCAGTCATACCTATTCAAAGTCGCGCATCAACCAGGACGTAAGCATCAGAATGCAGATGGACTGTCAAGGCGGAAGGAAATCGAACAGAAGGGACGGGACTCGTCCTCGAGACGGGAAGAGGGGGATGTGACAGGGTGACCTTTCATGCATGGAAACTTCAAAGGCTCTAGCAAGTTAGAACCTGGAGAATGTCATACGTGTATGCTAATATTAGTGGCTGTTAAGGTGCTAACTAACTGTAGACTGCATAACATGCAAAACACTGTGTGACATTCCATTGGACAACTAGGGATCCGTGTAGTTTTTACCATTTATGGTCATACCGACTAAGGAGGTACTATTGAAGGACACTTGTTTTACTCTGCAGAAGTGGAGACCCTTACCTGATATTTGGCACGTGCGTGATTCAGACAGAATTTTAATTATCTTTCTGTAACGATATAAGCTTGAAGTATTTGGTAGAGTGAATCGACCTGGTGGCAGCGTGTGTAGCTACTTTCAACGAGTTAATGTCTTGGGGCATCCTGCGAAGGGACACCCTGCGACATACAATCTCGCCTCAGCAGGAGCGGATCCAGGGGGGGGGGGGGGGGGGGCTTTGGGGGGTGAAGCCCCCCCTCCAAGTTAATGATATTCATTATTATTTTTCTCTTCTAGTACCGTATTCACTCGAATATAAGTCGCGACTTGTATTTATTTCAGCCAAATCAAGTTGTGATCTTCAAGCACTGCGAGCCAGTCTTGCGCCATTGTGCTGATGCAATTTTTGTGTGCGCCATTGTGGTTGTGATTGTTTCATTTCAAACATTGAGCTAGGTAGTAGTTGGCTGGCAAGAGTTCCTAATCGCTATCGTAATCTACAATGAGTTCGTTATGTTCGATCTGTTCTTCATCCTCTTCGTCCAAGGAAGCAAATGGATCTTCTCCACCGCTGTCACTTCCTTCCAACAGCTGGCGAGTAGCTTGAGTAATGGCTGGGATAGCTAAAGCTGCTACTTTATCAACTTTGAGGCAGTGAATTTCTCCATCTTCAGACCCGTCCACCTTCACAGTGATGCCACAAGCACGGAATGATTTCTTGATATCGGCAGACAAGCTAATGATAAACGACTGCGTGTGTGCAAGAGCGGTATATTAACTTGGTGTGCTACATTTGGAGTGCAGCTTTCAGAGCGACTTCTATTCAGTGTGCGACTTATATTCGAGTGAATACTTTGTTTTTTAGCATAATAATATTTACGAGGCAACAGGTAAAATACAACACACAGGCATCAGCAACTGTAATCAACACCTGATCAACACTTAGCACAAAATGAGAAAATGAGGAGTACATGTGTCTGAGGCCAGACCTTTTTCTTTTAACCTTCAAACTACATACATGTCAGCTGAACATCAAGCATACAGTGTGGCTTTCTTATCTGAGCATTGTCAGTGAGTCTTGCACCAGTTGAGTCAGATCATGTCTAAAAGGTCCTCTATCTCATGAATGATAACCTCCTGTAAAGCGAATGGTCAAGACCGTGGATCTATGCCAATATTTTTCTAGCAAGAAGTAAGCTATAGCTAAGTTTATTACCTATGAGACAGAGTGATGTAACACGACCGGGTACTACCTGGTGGCAGTTCCAGCAGTACCTATCTGCTTCATACATCCCATTCAGTATAGAGTGGTGGCTGATTCTTTATCAGAAGATGACTCGACTAACTCTCTCGTAGCTTGTGCTAAAAGCAGTGCAGTTGTGTCGGTGAGTAGCAGCAAGGATAGTGATGGCATGTGTACCAATTCTATTGTCGATGTTGAAGAGAGTGGTACAGGAGGAAGCAGTGGTGTTTTCAGATTCAAGTGAAATTCATCCTGATGTACATTCGGGAGACTTAGGCCAGGTAGCAGGTAGCACAACTAAGATCCCTGAGAAACCTCAGCAATAACTAGAAGTTGTTTCATCTCAAAATCCATTTTATTCCAACCAAAGGATTTCAATTCCCCACCCGTACCTTTAAGGGGGGCCTTTTGCAAACTTCAATTTTTATTTTTTTAACCTGTGGTTACAACTTTAGAGCTCAGTAGATTCTGCAAACTTCATGGTATGGACTTGATATATAGCTCAAAAGATAGGTCTCTCTGTGTGCTCTCTTTTGATACTAAAATATGTTTCATAGGTATAACTACTATAGGCAAGTTACTAGACCCTAAAGCGGAGGGACCTCAAAAAATTGCACCCGAAAAGCGCCGTCCAAAACCACTCCGAGAACTTTGTGAAGTGCAAAAAAATTAAAAATGGTACGGGTGGCAGCTCTAGAGCATACAAGGACCGTTTTGAGTAGGCGTTAAAAATGTATTACCTGGTCAAGCGCGCGGGTAGAAAATTGAAGGTGTTGATTTGTCGACGCCTTCAATTTCAGCTTTTGAGCTATATATCAAGTCCATACCATGAAGTTTGCAGAATCTACTGAGCTCTAAAGTTGTAACCACAGGTAAAAATTAAAAAAATTAAAGTTTGCAAAAGGTCCCCCTTAAAAGGCAGTTTCAAAAGAGTTGGCTGGACAAGTACAAAGGCCTAACACATTCTGGATCACAAGATGGTGGACTTTTCCTGTTTTGTGTACTATTTGTGCAATGTGAAGCATCTGTAAAACAGTTTGGGGTTCTAGTCAATAGGCCTCTGACAAATTTTAAGAATGCGATTGAGAAGTTAAATGATCATTTTCTTTCGAAGAGTAGGAAGTCCCATCAGCTAGCTATGGAGAAAGCAATGGCATTTGCTGCTGTGAAGGAGAACAGAGTGGCTCTAAGGGTTTGGTTGGCTAAAGCTTAGTGCTGGGCAAGGCTTGCCATATAGTTTGAGTCGGCTCAAATAGTTTGGTTGGCTAAAGCTTAGTGCTAGGCAAAGCTTACTATATCGAAAAGCTTAGTTTGAGCCGCCTCAAAGGGTTTGGTTAGTTTTGTATATATATATATATATATAAAATACTGAAGGCTAAGCTTCTAGTTGGAAGGAAGAGACTACTACGTAGGTACTCTGGGATTACTAGAAGTACATGAGCAAAAGTACTTGGCAAGGAACAAGCCTTACTAATACTCTCTTTTGTCAGCAATGGTTTACATGAGAATGATCGCAGTGGCAGCAAGATGAAACAAGGCACGGTATCAGCTAGAAAACGAGGCAAGACCTACGACAAGGTTTTCCCCGTCCACCCTAGAATTACGTCACAATCGACTTAAGGGGGGAAAGAGAGCTGAAAACACATATTTTTTCAAATTTTTCTTTTTTTGGCCCAAAAGGGTTCATAATATGTCTGGAGTTTGAGTTTCAAGTTTCAGAGCAAGTGAATACTTGCATCAGAAGATATAGCCATTTTTATACAGTGCATTATTATTCCATTTCATTTCATTTCACTTCACATTGGAAGATGTTCTCTCCCAGTCTTACCTGGCTACAATCGGGCGGTCGGCGATGATCGCCTACCCAAAATACAGTTTTTATATATCAAAATGTTGCCAATTTCATGGAGACCCTTACCAGTCGTTTGCGCAATGAATTGGCCAGGCAGTAGTGCGCAACCTCTAAGATGAGCACGTTTTTTTTAGGTCACATGTTTTTTAGTCCGTTCGCCAGAATCACTTGAAACTTTCACACTGTTGAGTTATGGGGAAGAGAACAGAGAAGCATTTTAAAGAGAAAGGCCAAGGATTCAAGAAGTGACGACAAGAAGAAGAAAGCCCTACAGGCGGCTGTTGTTGAGCCTGTCACAGTAGCCGCACCAGGCAAGTTTTAATGTTTATCTCCGTACTAAAAAGTTACTAGCTGTTTCCTTCCTTTGTTAGTGAGTCTCTTGGATCCTGTACATGTAGGTGGGGTAGCGCCTTCTGTGAACCTTCACTTACCTTGCAATCAATTGCAAATGTCTGAAGAGAGGCCAGTTCCATTTGTGACTAGGACCAGTGACTAGGACCAGTGACTATGACCAGGAAGAAGTTGGCTCTCATGGATCGTTCAGCTGCTTCTGTGGCTGTTGCTACTGGATCTACTGGCTCTACCTCTTTGGACTCGGGTGGTGTTGGAGAACTAGGTAAGGGTAATCGTATAATAAACTTAGATAAGCTTAGAGAGGTCATAGAAAGGTGTAATAAGTGTATTCAATGTGGTAACTGAGCTCCCTTGCACGTAGGGCAGGCATGGTGTCTAATTTTTACTTTTTGTTCAAATTGTAGTAACACTCAAGACATCTCAAACCCTGTATCTGTAGAAGCATTCTTTGAACATCCAGTCAGTACAGGGTGCTCGCATTGCTGGAATTAGTCATTCTGGTCTGGAAGACATCACTGCAGTCATGGATATTTTGCCCCCTCTTAGTTCCACTTGTTTTTATTTTTTATTTACTAGGTCAATAGGGAGTGACGCAAATGCAGTAACAGAGTATTATGTTGGATGCCGCTCATAGGTTACATGGAGTGACGCAAATGCAGTAACAGAGTATTATGTTGGATGCCGCTCATAGGTTACATGGAGTGACGCAAATGCAGTAACAGAGTATTATGTTGGATGACGCTCATAGGTTACATGATTTTTATAGGGTTAGGCATGAAGACATCATTGATGTTAGTATTACTGTTGACGGCACATGGCTTAGACAGGGCCACATATCAAATTATGGCTTGGTTGCGGTGATGTCTTGGGACACTGGAGAAGTTTTAGATTATTATCTTATGTCTAAGTTCTGTCAAGCTTGTGTGCGAAGACCTGAAGATGAAACAGAAGCAAGTAACCCAGAATGGTTTGAGGGTCACAAGGTAAATTGTGAAAATTTTGAAGGCTCTTCGGGTTCTATGGAAGTTGTAGGAACACAAAAACTTTTTTAGCGTTCAGTGGAGAGACTGAAGCTTAGGTACACACACATTAATTATTGATGGGTATACAAATGCACATAAACGGTTGTTGGAAGTCGAGCCTTACGGTCCTAGTGTCTTTGGGTGGTGCTAGGGGGTTAGTCGTGTGTCTATAGTTAAAATGCAAACCTACTATAGGGGAGCAATTAGAAATAATAAGATAAATTAATGTCTGGGGATCTTTTGTGCAAATGTTTAGGTGGCTATACACAACCAAAATGAGTTTAATTCTGTTGTGTCGGGTAAGACAGAACATATGAGTGCAACAAGTGTCAGGCTTGCTGTCGAGAGGCAGCAGAGTTCAATGGAGGGCGGAGCATTGTATGGTCCTGGCATGGGGGACCTGTAACATTTTTATTTTGTTTATGTGTCTTTTGCTTTCTATTGTCAAACAGAGATTACTGGAAGATACTTTTGTTTATGTGTCTTTTTGTCAAGCTTAGGAATTAGTGGAGGATGACTTTTGTTTGTGTTCTATTGTTTTTCAGGGATTACTGGAGGGTGTCGGAAGACATGTGTGGAGGGTGACGATGGATGGACGAGCCCTGCAAATGATGACGTGTTTATGTTTGCTAATTCAATATTAGCAAAGCAACATACATGTAACAAGTCTGATGCGTCTTTAATTTATGTGTATGTATGTATGTATATATATATATATATATATATATTGTTGGTTTTCAGGTTGTAGTTAGGATGTAGGATACTGCTGTTGTTGAAAAAATAAAGGACTGTGAAAAGTCAATTGGTTGCTTTCAACATTTTGTTTGTACACACACAATTCTAGTATAATGAGGGGATGTATTCTGGTGAAGCAGGGGGTGTTTCTGGCAGCTGGGATGTGATTACAAACTGCTTGGACTTCAAGGCTCAATATCTCTGAAGTGATTTTTGAAAAACCGTTCAAATGATAACTTGAATATTTTTTATCCTTTCATTAAAAAAAATATATCATTTGAAAGCAATTTTTATATTCTACAACTTGTGCGAGAGTTTTTGTTTGATAGCATTACTAAAAAAAGACCTATAGATGAAAATGTAACGTGATGTCATAAATCTATGTTCAGAAAATGAGACAAAAAAACTTTTTTTCAAAATTTCAAGACGCGCAGTTTGTAGTGCTCATTATGATTGACTAATAGACCGAATAACAGCCTCGCAAAGGTCGTTACTGCAACATGGTTTACTTAACGGCTTACGGTCCAGTGCGGTCCGCACTGGAAGAGCCTATAATGAGCGAGGAAAAAATTATGGCGAAACAAAATAACAAAAGGGACTTACCATTAGAAAGCACAGACTGCAAGCTATAATTTGATATATAAATCGGGAAACTAGAGTGAATGCGAGCAAAGATATGGTACTTTATATGAGACTACGCGATACGCAGCCCTCTTTCCCCCTTAAGTTCCCACCATGTGTGCACACCAATGACCAATGTCATTTTGGCATGTGCAAATAAAAAATAAAAAATACACGTGAAGAAAAATATGGGGAGAAGAAAAAAATCAATGTTATTTCGGACTTGTACTGGCCAGTATCAGACAAGTAAAATATTCCATTGACTACTATACAAATTTCAACTATGAGCAGTGCCTTGCATGAATTTCATTATAAACCATTTTATAATCAATTGACATCACATACGTGTGAAGGACATCACGTATGTGTGAAGAATGGTTGTCGCCAATTGCCATCAATAGCAATTATAATGAAGACAGGTCCACTATAAGAACAGGTAGTTGGTTTCTCATTTGGCAGTATATTGCATGTCTAGAAAAGAGGGCACTGCTTAAAAGAATCCATTACTAAGCATGCCTAAGCCCTATAGCTCTATATAGCTAACTACACAATGAAAATGATTCACATTCAAAATTAAAGTTGGCTTTTTCTTCATGCTAGCACTAGACGTCAACCACGGACTAGAGCCTCCCTAAGCTCAGGCAAAGTTTCTACATTCCATCTCTGCATGTTTCTATAAGAGCAAGAGCATCACAAAACACGATCGGTGGCTCAATATTGCCTTAACATCGAAGATAGCCATTGCGGTCGAGAAGCAAGAACTCCTACGGTCACTAATTTGTAGCAGACTAGATTGTTTCCATAATCTTGATAGCCAGGATACCGTTTTGCCTTAGGACAGAGGATAACGAAGCTCATCAAACTCTAGTCCAAGCTTCAGGCACTTTTTCCCCTCTCGTACTGAAAGAGGCAGTCACTTTGAAAATAACTCCGCCCCACAATTTATAACAGAATATTTTAATGATGCAGCGGTTTGATGCGGTTTAATAGATAACAAATATTAATAACATGCTCCACTCCCACTCAATATGCTATAAATCAACTAATCCATGCCACAAATAAATTTTGCACTATCAAGCTTCAAACCAGTTTTGCCACAATTAAATCTCACCCTGTTTTAATAAGCCATTCTGTGTCCCTCTGCGCAACAATTTTTTTTGTAAGCAATTAATATTCACTGCCTTACAAACACTTCAAAAGTGGCAAATAATAAAATAACAGGCAAAAAAAAAGGTTGTTTTACACCTACTAAATAGCTTCCCAACAGCAACCTGCCATTACATTTGCCTCACTTACTGAGCCTGGCAAGCTCCTCATCCAAGATGTCGTCATGGAGTCTTGTGTTCTGTCGCAGACTGTCCACTAGCAAGTGGTAGTTATGCGGGTCCAACACGACTGCATCGCCAATACATCCAAGTAGCTGGTCGGACTTATCATCTACAGTGAGCATTGATGTAGGCCATAAGAGTTCATCGTATACACGTTGCTCAATGAACCCTGCGGCCTGGTAGGCAAATAATCTCATGGTGTGCAATATTTTGAGTAGTTTATTGATGTTATTCTTGAACTCAGATATCCTTGCACTGAGATGGCAGACAGGAGTGTAGAGCATCGCACGCTCCGCACGCTCGTAAATTCTGAGAAACATTACAGTTAACCATAAAAAATGATCAATCACACAAAAAGTAAAGAGTTTTTGTAATAACATTGCAACAAACACTTAATAGGGTTGGAAGCTTATCAGAGTAAGAGATAACCAACCAAGTTTCACCATATTTGCATGCACAAACACTTGATAGAGAAATGAAGCTTATCGGCAGTAAGAGCTAAACAACCAAGTTTCACGTGATACGATCTGAAAAAAGGGCCCACTTCGGTAAAAAATAATAATCTGCGTTATTGTCACGAGGTTAAAGTTCAAGGATAGCTAAGTGGAATGGTACTGGAATTGTGCCTTGATCTAATGCCATTCCAAAGTTATACACAGTTTTGCTTCCATTCTTCACTACACTGTCAAACGTGTCCAGAAATTTCCCTTGTGTTGTTATACGCGAAACTCCGCGTCACGCATTGATGACGTCACATTTTTAATCATAAGACGACCCGTACCAGAAGTAGTTTTTGGCAAGAGTATATTTTGTGATCTAGGCAACGCTAGGCCATGGCGCTACCCTGTTAAATAGCTGGGACAAAGGGAGAAGAACTTCTTGGCATCTTGTGAAAGGTATGGTGTAGTCTTAGTTTGTTATTAGCTACACACTGGCTAGCTACAAGTTAACTGTTTAGAATTTTGTTTATTGTTTTGAGGGCTAGCATCTTCAAGTTATAGGCTTAGCTATCTATAGTTTTATCGTCGTCTCTATAGGGTCCAACTGAGTTTTTGCACCTTTACTACTTTTGTTTAAACTAAATTACACCCTAGCCACCCTAGCTACACAAGTCAAGATTTTTTTGTTTGTTTTGAGAGCTAGTATCTTCAAGTTATAGGGGTCCAAGTGAGTTTCTGCACCTTCACTACTTTATTTTACCTTTGGTTTTGGATTAGTACCTAAGCTAAAAGTGTAGTTTGATTGAGTGGCTAGTACTGACAGCAGTAGATAATCCTGGTTATCTTTGTAATGGTTATAGCAAGGACATAAAAATAATATTAGCAAGGATAAAATTAGCAAGGAGAAGGTAGTGAGTAGCTAAGTGAAAGAATGCTGACGTCATGGTTCTGGGCATGACCTGCTGTTGTGTCCTACTTTCTTGCAGGTCGTGCACGTGCGGACCCTTTTTGTCGGTGGTGCTGATGTGGTCGAGTTCTCCACATCCTCGTCAACCACTGGTGAGCAGCTCGACTGGATGGCTTTAGAAAAGATGATGGTTTGGGGCATGTTATGTCTTTGTCCTTCTCGGGACAGAACTGTCGGATGCTGTCAAATAAGTACCACTGTCGTTCTGGAGACAAACCTTTGGCGGGAATGATGTGTGGCATATCTGTGACTGTTGGTGTCCAGCAATGTTTGGCAAGCACAAACCGGTGTTGTACAGTGTCTGAACGCTCCTTTGCTGTCACTGTGCCTGGATCGGATGAACTGAATATGAATTGGTGGAAACACTTTATTCCTGAGAACTTCTTCAAATGCGAAGCAAAGAAGTCGGTCCAATTGAAGCAAGGAATGATAGTGGTCAATTCCCACCACTTCTGCTTCAAGTCCTACTTGACATCAAACACACACACAATATCTGATTGAAATCACCATTTTTTTTGTAAGCATGATGTTTTATTTGTATGCACCTGCATTTAGCTCACAGTCATCTTCTATGTCACTATCATCTGCATGATCATCAGGTGTACAGAAATACTCGTCCAATACTTCCAAGAGGGGTTGCTGTCTTCATGGCTCAAGTGCAAAAGAGAGTTTACTGCGCGAGCTGCTTCAGAAGAGCTACTTGTTATCACCACGCTGTCTATTTAGGTTGCTACGAAAACTGAAGGGCATGCCCGCAAGAAAACTGAAGGGAAATTCCCGTGTGCCCGTATTTTCATTCCGTGCTGCACGCGGTAGCTTCGCGTGGCTTCTCTATTCTTTAAACTTTTTCTAACTGCTCGCTTGAATGGAAGGAAGCGCTTCTTGGGCTTAAAACTTTGCACAAAGATAGAGCAATGACCGAAGATGCCTCTGAGGTAATTTATGAAAATATCATGAATCATAACCTTGGTAGCTATTTCAGGTCAGTGCAAAATCAGTTTTCCAATCAAGCTATTTCAGGTCAGTGCAAAATCAGTTTTCCAATCAACGCCCTCAATTTTCTACCCCGGCTTGACCAGTTAATAAATTTTTAACACCTAATGAAAAAGGTCATTGCATGCTCTAGGGCTTCCTCTAGCCACTCATACCAATTTCAATTTTTTTCCACTTAGCAATCTGGAGTTATTCTGGATGGGGACTTTGGGATGCAGGTTTTTTAGGTCCCTCCACTTTAGGGTCTAGTAACTTGCCTATAGTTATACCTATGAAACATATTTTAGTATCAAAAGAGAGCACACTGAGAGACCTCTCTTCTGATATATATATATCAAGTCCACACCATGAAGTTTGCAGAATCTACGGAGCTCTAAAGGTGTAACCACAAGTAAAAATTAAATTAAAATAAAAAATGCCCTCCTTCAATTTTTCAGTTGAATGAAGTGTAGGCCTGGATAATATCCACCATAACTTGAGACTTGTGCTTCCTAATGTTTCCAAATTTGCAAGACAATTTGTACAGATCAGACAATAACCACCCTTACATGTATAAACATTGCTACGTACGGCCCTTTACCTCACACACGACTCCTTTACCTCGCGCATGCATACTAGCACACATTCATTCGCTATACACATTTCCTACTGATAACTTGTTGAACTCGTCCAGTTGCATCAGCTAGGTGAATAGCTTACTGAGCTTAACTATGTGTATAGCGAATCTTCGATAGTGATTGGTAGTACCTAGCCCCGCCCGAAGAAGTTAGGAGGGGGACCGTTGTTCGATATTTCCAATTACCGCCCACCCGCCTAATGGCTGTTGACTGCCCATACCCCGGCTGCGACTTCTCGACACCAGCAGAGTTGATCCCCGTGGTGACTGCGGCCGTGCTGAATGGACACATGCTGATCCACAGCCAGGCGACCCGGGCTAAGCCCACCCCGGTCAAGCGCCCAGAGATAACGGCCGGGGGCACCACTGAAGCCTGGCACTACTTTGCCACCAGATGGAGGGCATACTCCATGGCAGTAAGACTAACGGGCACTGATGTGGCCATCCAGCTGCTCGAGTGCCTCGAGCCGAAGCTAAGAAGGGACGTCACCCGCAATGCGGTTGGCCCTTTACCCATTGAAGATTTTTCGGAGACAGACCTCCTCGCTGCCATCAAGGCCCTTGCAGTGCGGGAGGAGAACCCGAAAGTGGCCAGGGTCGCCCTCTCCCGCATGGTGCAGGACCGGGGGGAACCCATTCGCTCGTTCGCTGCCCGCCTCCGAGGCCAATCTGAGGTGTGCAGGTTCACACAAAAGTGCTCTGGCTGTGAAGTCGTCAACAGCCAAGGGGAGCAAAGAGTTGCCGATCAACTCTGCATCGGCCTGGCAGATGCAGATATTCAGGAAGATCTCCTAAAAGACACAAACCAAAACATGACTGTCGAGGAGACAATCAGGTTTGTCGAGGTGAGGGCCGCAGGCAAGCGGTCCGCGGTCACCATCACCACACCCACCTCGACAGACTCATTGGGTGACGACCGTGACCAAGGGGATGCTATCAATAGCGCGTACCGACGCCAACAGAGACAGCCAAACCCAGTCACACCAAGGACAACACAGACCTGGACCCAACGCCGCTCACCCATCTCCCACACACACCCCCGGAACCTGCCCCAACAGAACAGAGGGCAACCCAGCAACACCACCCGCCCCAAGATCAACCCGAAGGCAGTGTGTTGCTTCTGTGGCCACCAAGGCCACGGTGAGAGGGAACGGACAGCGGTGCGAAGGCTCGAATGCCCCGCCTTTGGCCCCACTTGCTCCTCCTGTGGTAGACAACACCACTACGCACAGATGTGCTGGTCGAGACAGGCGGAGCAAGAGAGCGCGATCTCCGAGACAGTGGCAACCATGACCGAGGGATCGCTACCACACCAATCGTGGGACTCCAGCACCATGACCTGGACCCAACGCCGCTCCCCGCCCCAACCCAACATGGAGGTGAGAGTCTCGTCCCACCGAGAGGATTTCAGGGCCCACGGCCACACCCTCAGGGTAGAAAGGCACAATATCGCCACCACAGCCCTAGCTGACACGGGGTGCCAGAGCTGTCTGGCAGGCCCAGCCCTCATGAAGGAACTGCTCCTTACTGACCACGACCTGGTCCCGGCCACGCTCCTCATGAGCTCCGCCAGTGGCAACCCCCTCCCCATCAAGGGTGCCGCTCTCCTCAGAATATCGACCCACTCAGGCCGTGAAACGCGGCAGATGGTATACTTCAGCGACCTGGCCTCCAAACTATATCTCAGCCTGGCCAGCTGCATCGATCTGGGACTGATTCACACGGAGTTTCCCCTCTGCAAGCAGACGCCACCTTCGAGAGACGGCACGGATGCATGGGCGACCCCGAATCGGCCCCCACCCCCTGAAGTCGCGGACCTGCAGACCAGAACTATGGACAGCCCCTCGACACCTGTGGTGAGCAAACCTTCCCATAACCAACCCAGACCCTGCTCATGCCCCACCCGTGCCCCGCCCCCTGTCAGACCCACCTCCCTGCCATTCCCTGGCACTGAGGCCAACCGTCACAGGCTTGAACGTCACTTGCTGGACTTATACTCAGCAAGTGCGTTCAATGTCTGTGAGCATCAACCCCTTCCCATGATGTCAGGACCCCCACTCTCCCTCAACATTGACCCCAACGCCATCCCCAAACCCTGCCACAACCCCATTGATATCCCAATTCATTGGCAGGACGAGGTGAAGGCCGGCCTTGACCGGGACGTCCGCCTCGGCGTGCTGGAGAAGGTCCCCCTGGGTACGCCCGTCACTTGGTGCCACCGTATGGTCATCTGCACCAAGAAGGACGGGTCACTCAGGAGGACCATCAACCTTCAACCACTCAACCAGCACGCCACACGCGAGACCCATCACTGCCCATCCCCATTCCATCAGGCAAGAGCCGTTCCAGGCAACACCAAAAAGACCATCTTCGACGCCTGGAACGGCTACCACTCCGTGGCCCTCAAAGAAGCTGACCGCCATTACACCACCTTCATCACCCCCTGGGGAAGGTACCGCTAATGCTCGGCCCCCCAGGGGTACATCGCCTCAGGTGATGCCTACACGGCCAGGTACGATGCCCTCGTCGCCAACGTGATGTCGAAGACCAAATGCATCGACGACGCTCTGCTTTGGTCGGACGACATCACGGGAGCATTCCACCAGGCGACTGAGTGGCTCCACATCTGTGCCGTGAACGGCATCACCCTGAACCCACGCAAATTCCGCTTTGCCCAGGACAGAGTGGAGTTTGCCGGGTTCGACATCACCCCCTCCGAAGTACGACCAGCTCCGAGGTTCCTCAACTCTATCACCGACTTCCCCACCCCAGCAAGCATCACGGACATCCGCGCCTGGTTCGGCTTGGTGAACCAGGTCGCCTATGCATTTTCCACCGCCACCATGTTGCCATTCAGGGCCCTCCTGAAGCCCACCTCACCATTCCTCTGGACACCAGCCCTGGACCACGCGTTCCAGGCATCCAAGTCGGAGATTGTAGAGAAGATTCGCGACGGGGTGGCCATATTCGACCGAAACCGCCCAACCTGCCTGGCAACAGACTGGAGCAAAGACGGGATAGGGTACTGGCTATTCCAGAAGCACTGCCAGTGCCCATCCCGGGAGATCCTCTGTTGTCGGGAGGGTTGGCGCGTCACCCTTGTGGGTTCCAGGTTTACCCACACTGCCGAGTCCCGCTAAGCCCCTGTGGAGGGCGAGGCTCTGGCAGTGGCGGATGCCTTAGACAAAGCCCGGCACTTCGTCCTCGGGTGCAGCGACCTAGTGGTAGCTGTAGACCACAAGCCCCTCCTCAAACTGCTCGGGGATCGCTGCCTCGAGGACATACCTAACCCACGCCTCCGCAACATCAAGGAGAAGACCCTCCGGTACCGGTTCCGGATGGTGTACATTCCTGGCGTTAAGAACCTCACCAGCGATGCCCTCTCACGCCACCCATCCAGAACCCGGACGCCTCCCCAGCTCCACCTCCCCGATGATGTTGCGAACCCCAGCCCAGCCTGTCCGGGCAGCCCTGCCTCCACACTCTGCGCCATCACCAATACCACCTCTGCGCATATAGACGAGTCCGGCCTCTCCACCGCCGTCTGCAAGGCAATCTCTTCAATCCCCATCAGCTGGGAGCACCTCCAGACAGCCACCGCCTCCGACGCTACCCTTCAGGACCTGATGTTTTATATCGAGCAAGGCACACCCGACAACAGGCAGATGCTCCCAGCCCCCATCAGGGACTACTTCTCAATCCTCCCACACCTCTCCATCGTAGACGGTGTGGTATGCTACGGGGAACGACTTATCATCCCCACATCCCTGAGACCAACTTGCCTATCCACCCTCCATGCAACCCACCAGGGCACGAGCGGGATGACTGCCAGAGCCACCTCCTCCCTGTACTGGCCGGGTATGCCCGCAGACATCGCTGCAACCAGGAACAGGTGCCCAGCATGCAACGGCAATGCCCCCTCTCAACCTGCCATGCCGTCAGTCACCCCAGAAGAGCCAGAGTACCCCTTCCAGCACATCTGTGCGGATTACTTCCACCACGAAGGATCCGCATACCTTGTGCTGGTGGACCGGTCCTCTGGCTGGCCAATCACCAAACCGGCCACCAACGGCGCAGCAGGCCTCGCCACCATACTGAGAGAGACATTCAGCACCTATGGCATCCCCACCACTCTAACCTCGGATGGCGGCCCAGAATTTGCCGCTCATACCACCAGGGAGCTCCTCACCTCTTGGGGCATCCACCACCGCACCTCCTCTGCCTATAACCCACACTCCAATAACCGAGCAGAGACCGCGGTCAAATCCATGAAGAGGCTCATTTCGGGGAACACAGGACCAGGAGGCACACTCACCACCAAATTCCACAAGGCCCTCCTGGTCTACCGCAACAGCCCGAACCCAGACACAAGGATGTCACCCGCCGAATGCGTATTTGGTCGCCCCATCCGTGATGCACTACCCGGCCTCCCCACGCGGCTGCGACAAACCCATGCATCAGAATCACAACTCCACCAGAGGCAACAAGCCAGATCCCATCGCCAAACCCTCGGCAGAGCACGCTGGGACGAACACACCCACGGCCTCTCCCCCCTTCGTTGCGGTGACAGAGTATTCATCCAAAATCAGACAGGCCGCCACCCAACGAAGTGGGACAAAACTGGATTGGTCGTGGAGGTGCTCCAGTACCACCAATATGCGTGAGGATGGACGGATCGGGCCGCCTCACCACAAGGAACAGATGATTCCTACGTCGTCAGACGGAGACTCAACCAGCCCAGCCGACTCACCCGCTCAGCCGTCCGCTGCCTGGCACTCCTCCCATTGCAAACCCCCCTCCCATACCACCAACCTATATTCCACCCCCCATTGAATACCCCCCTCCCATACCACCACCATCTACTCCACCCCAGATCGCCCCCCCACCGCTCCCGCCCCCTCAACCGATACCCCAGACCAAACTGCCCCCTACTACACCGGGGACACCTGTACATCCACCATCAACATCAACAAAGCCAACCGGACGCAAGCCCGCCCTGCTGGCTACCCCGGCAGATGGACGATCATACGCCTCCGTCGCCGGCACCGGAACCCCGCCTCATCGCCCCACCCAGACAACCCTGGCCTTGACGCCCGCCATCAACCCCCCCAAGAACCCCAACCCAGCGGCCGCGCTGAGACGCAGCAAGAGAGGAGCAAAACCAGTCGTACGCTACGGACAGAGAACTATCAGTCCCCCTTAAGACGGACTTGGGGGGGAGATAGACAATAACCACCCTTACATGTATAAACATTGCTACGTACGGCCCTTTACCTCACACACGACTCCTTTACCTCGCGCATGCATACTAGCACACATTCATTCGCTATACACATTTCCTACTGATAACTTGTTGAACTCGTCCAGTTGCATCAGCTAGGTGAATAGCTTACTGAGCTTAACTACAGATGTTTAGAAATTATATAAGCACACACCAAAAAAAGGGTCAAATATTGAGGAAAAATGGGCCATACTGGCCTTAAAGATGTGACAAAGTTTGTAATGAATTTTAATAATACAATTTCCAGGGGTGGGTGGGGGGGGGGGGGGGGGCCAAAAAGGTTCCAAGGGGGGCAGCCACCACCCACTAAATGAAACCCTGTTATAGAAGATGTGATGGCAGAAACCTGCTGCTTAGGGGGATGGAAGGAGATACCACAGCTACACCCTTTCCCTACCCCATCCACTACCACAAACACATTGTGTGTGAAACAATAAATTATACATATATATATACAGACAAAAAACACACGATGCCTTTGGACCTTATTATGTTGCTGGACAAAACAACAGCAAAAACTCTAAACCCCATTGATTTCACTACAGCAGAGGACCTGAAAAATGGCTAAGGGGGGACAGCACCATTTTTACTTGAGGTTACCACTTTATAGCTCCATAGATTCTGTAAACTTCATGGTATGGACTTGATATATAGCTCAAAAGATAGGTCTCTCTGTGTGCTCTCTTTATGCTAAAATATTTTTAATGGGTATAACTATAGCCAAGTTACTGGACCTAAAGTAGTAGTCCAAGAGCTGCCGAAACCCCCCCCCCCCCCCTAGTCTATATAACTGCCACTGTGATTTTATGTTAGTTTAAACCCAGGTGTTTACAAAAATGCTTGATATACATGCAATTTTTGGTTACAAGTATGGTAAATGAGCAATCCAAGATGGCCGCTGTGCACTGCAGGCTAAATTTGATACAAAATACTATTTTTTAATCGAATTGATGTAAAATATGTGTAATATAATTTAGGATTGGAGAAATTCATTGGAGACATAATTTGTCAATTTTGAGGTCTTTATTGTAAAAAAAATATGGCCACTGGTGAGGTTAAAAATAGCAGTTGATTAAGTTTGCATAGATTCGTAATTAATTAGGCAGTGTCAATTGGATAGTATCAACTTGCATCTTCTTATTTATGATTTTTTCGTGTACTTTTCTTTTTATTAGCCTTTGTTAGGCTAGTAACCTGTTCATTGTTAGCCAGCTTATTGTGTTACCAGGGCCCTTCTCTGTGGACTAGTTGTATATAAAGGTTCAAATATACAGATAATTAATTGTATAATTGTTGTTGCACTTATAACCTTCAGAATTCATTGCAACTTGAAAGCAAGGTGAGGCAGCCATTAGTTAGCTGTTGTAGACTAGCTACTAGAGTTTGTGTAATTTTTAATTGCTCTTATTTGTTCCAAGTGGGTAATAATGGCTGATAAGAAACCACTGCAATTGAAGAAGGATGTCAAGAAAAGGGGAACACTTGATTGTATTGTCTGTTATACACCAGGATGCAAGGATAAAATATATTCAGTTAGCAAAGCAATCTTTGAATCAATACAAAAAGCTGCAAGGACCCGTCAGTTAATTAGCAAAACAGACTCTGAGCAGTGTGGCAGTATATGTGAAGGCATCCCTGATAGCATTGTAAAAGGCTACCATCCGTAAGTGTTATCAGCATTTCATATCAACTTCAAGAATTACTAAACGAAAACATAGTAGTGAGATTAAAGATCAATGTGATGAGGTTAAAAATCCTCACAAAAAAAGCAAATCCAACACATCAACTCTACTTCCTCAGGATCATTGCTTCTTGTGTTGAGAGGGTGAAAAAGCATAATGATAAACTCACATGAGTCTGAAATTAAAGAGAAAATTATCTTAAATCAAGACCCTAAACTGATGTCTTTACTTCATTTGGATCTGATTGCCAAGGAAGCAAAATATCACAAATCATGCTTTGAGTCATATATATATCCCAACCGAAAAAGGATCATCTGCCACAACCAGTGAATCAGTCGATTCCAAAGAAGCCTTGGCTGCACATAAGGCTGCATTTCACCATGTATGTGAACATGTGGATAATCAAAGAACGTATCACAATGTTGAGGGAGAGATACCTTGAATATTTGCTATGTTATCATCCCCTAGATTCTATAATCAGGACTACAAAACATACAAACTCAAGGCTAAGCTAATAAAACACTTCGGCCATACCATCAAATTCTGGCAACCAAACTACTGCAGTGAATTAGTATATTCCAGTCATGTTCCCCAAGGTGCTGCAATTGAAGTTACATTTGAAGCTGCTCCCATTCAAGGATTCTTGACATTGTTGGAGATTGCTGGAATGCATGGAAAAGAAGAGTCTAAGCATCTCCACAAAGATGTTAGGGCAGCACAAATTAGGAAGTCTGAAGAGGCAGTGATAAGGATTATATATGAACACGATCAAGAGCTATATCAATCCATTTGACTCTGAGAGACAAAACGTTATTGTATGCCTTTCCTCTGGAATTCCTGCATCTCAAGAACTAGTCGTTGACCTCCTTGATGATACACCTGGAGAAAGAGCATTGAAAGACTTCCTGGAACTGCGAGTATCTGGAGGCTTTGTAAAATTTCATGAGCCAATCAAGAAGAGGAACCATCTGACATTCCAAAAGCAAGCGGAGAGAAAGACTGTCAAGGCCAGGAACAAATGTATTTCTATACATGCTCAGCGCATTTTCTTGGGCAGCTCATCCTTTTATCTGCTCAACATAATATCAGTTTGGAGAAAGCATTGTCGTTTGAACTTGGAGTGATTCCTTGGAGTGATTCCTTGGAGTATGGCAACTGCAGATGGATGCCCACTGAAAACAGACAAATCAACACTCCTGCATCATCTTGAAGGGGACTTCCAGATAAGTGAGTGGCCACATAATGCTGCACACATCCAGGCTCAATCAATCACAAGAACCTTTGGGGAACTAGTAGAGAGCAATTGTGGAATACCTTGCCTAAAACTCACCGTGTCGATTTTGTAAATGACACCTACATTCAGGCATCAATTAAGTCTGTTGAGGTTTCAAAGGCTTCTTGTCGAACAATCAAACCAAGAGCCAGCTCTCAAAGTTTATCTTGAAGGAATGGCAGTCTTCAAAATTTGCCTCTAGGCTAGAGGGTCACCAGATCATGTTCACTCTAGGTAAAGAATGCTGGGAATTGACGAGTGATGGTGTTGAGTTGTACTCACTGACCTACGATGATCTTATCAGCAATCAGGTAAACAAAAGGAGGAGGATCGATATCAATGCAGTGCGACATCACATTGGTGCCAGTGTTAGTGAAGCAGCCCTAGGCTTTCATGCGTTCACCGGGTGTGACACTTCCAGTGCATTTATGAGAAAGGGGAAGGTCAAGCCTTACAAGAAAATGCTGAGTGATCCTGCATTCATTAACACTTTTGGCCGGCTGGACATGATGAAATTGTCACTGAAGAGGATCATAAGGTGTTAGAGAAATTTACATGTTATATATATGGCTCGAAGATCACATCTTTTATTAATAGCTGCCGGTTTGATGTTTTCTTCCAACGCTTTTCAACAAGGAAATCTAAAGGACTACTGAGCACTGACATTGGCATAGATATCAGCCTACTCCCACCTTGCCAATCTAGTCTCAAAATACACATTCAAAGAGCAAACTTCCAATCATACATTTGGTGAAGAGCACTGATCAAATCTCCACAAATTACATCTCCATTGAAACATGGTTGGGTCTTAGAGCAAGGCTCACTGCGTTTCCAGTGAACTCACAATGAGACGATACCAACTGACCTAGAAGAAATCCTGGTTAGCTGCCAGCAGTCAAACCAAAATGAAGATGAAGAGTCACCAATATGTAGCTATGAGGATACTTACTGTGAATCAGACTAAGTTTGAATGCATCCATGACCACATCATATAATTTTACAATGAAGATGACCTTAAAATGGATAAATTGTTTTCTAATGAATTCCTTGGCCCAAAATTAGTTAAAATTGATATTGCACATGGTTTTTTAATCGATTTGATCAAAAGAAAAAAATTTGCCCAAATTTAGCCAATGGCGCACAGCGGCCATTTTGAATTGCTGATATACCATACATGCAACCGGATAATGCATGTATATCAAGTCATTTTGTAAATAACTATGTTTGAACTAACAGAAAATCAGAGTGCAGGTTATATAGACTGGGGGGGGGGACCTTTTCAGTATCTAGCCACTGGTCTATAGAGGGAACTTCAAAACCACCTGAATGCCTGATTTTTCCGCATAAATATCTACAGATTGCAAAGTGCTAACGAGTTGAAATTTGCACCAATGGCTATTAGGAAGCCCTACTCTATGCAATGAGTGTTTTCATTGGGCGCTAAAATGTAAGTACATGCGGTCAAGCGCGCGGGTGGAAAATGAGTTTTATGGATTATTAACGAAATACATTTTCCACCCGTGTGCTTGACCGCGTTACTTGCATTTTAGCGCCTAATGAAAACACTCGTTGCATAGAGTAGGGCTTCCTCTAGCCACTGGTGCTAATTTCAACCCTCTAGCACTTGGCAATCTGGAGATATTTATGCGGGCATTCAGGTTTTTGAGGTTCCCTCTACTTGTAGCTCCGGTAACTTGGGTATAGTTATACTTATGAAAAATATTTTAGTATCAACAGAGAGCACAAAGAGAGACCTATCTTTTGAGCTATATATAAAGTCCACACCATGAAGTTTACGGAATCTATGGAGTTATAAAGTGGTAACCACAAGAAGAAAAAAGGGGGAAAATACATGTGCAGTAGCCCCCCCCCCCCAAAATGCAACTGTCACCCCTTTTAAATAGTTTACTCCAATCATAGGCAATTTTGACTTCACTTATTTCAGGCTTACAGTTATGGTCAATACCAATATATCCTTTCTAGACAGCCCATCACATTTCCAACATATCACTGAACCATAGAGAGACAGGCCATCAAAGCTCCTACACATCCATGAGCTACAGGTACACCAACAGCAGGAAAGTAGTCCAGCAGAGCACGAAGAATATGTGCTCAATGAACATGTTTCAATTTTAAAATATTTCGTACTTTGTCCATGAGCAACGAACTTGAAGTGATCATGAAAACAGTCATAATGAAGTCTTCCAAACGTCATGCTGAACATCAAGGATGCCACCAGGAAGAAACTTCCCTTCCAATCTCCTCAATTATTAGGAATTAGGTGGTTAGACACAATTGCCATCTAAAATGCCAATATGGAATACCTCCAGTCATTTCATCTGGTAACCAAGTGTAGTACAAACACTCATGTCTTGGCTCTCTGCTAGGTCTAGTACAAAGTCCACCTTTTGCACAAAACAAAGGAATTGCCGGCATCAACTTCTCTTCTCCTTCCCACAGAGAGAGAGAAAATGGTATACTATTAGGAACTACCAACCTTGGGAGGAGGTATCCAGGTTCATAAGGGCATCGTCATAGCAACTCCGTTATCTCCCAACTCCACACACACCTTGTTGCAACGTACCAACTCAATAGTTACTTCTACTGATTGACCACCAACTTCGCTCGCGTACCTCACCCAACCGGAAGTAAAGTTTTACAACTATGATAGACAGTTTACTAGGCATATAGGTTTTTATGTTGAGATTGAACTTGAACTGTTCATAAAAAAAAAAGTGAATGATTCCAGAGATCGCATCTGTAATGGAAGTGAACCAGTTAAGGACTGGAATTCCCAAAAGTGGTTTTATATGGTCATTGCTGGTATGGCAATTTCTATGACATAGTTCCCTGTGAACTGCATAGAATAGTTATCCCACAAACTAACTAGCTTATATATTGACAGATGATCTCCATTCCTTAAACAACACACAGACACACATTCACAGACAAACATAAAGAAGACGACATTTGCTTCTTTTTTTAAATAATAATAATAATAATAAAATCTTACTCATTCAATGGATCTGATGCATGAATATTTCACTGTAGCCCTAGCCCTTGCCTAAGGATCCATGGATGCCATTGGTGCACCATTTACATTAAAAACAAAACGAGGGGGAAAAGCAACATGTATCAGGTTTGCCTGACCACCACAAAGTTTTAAAAAATTATAATAAAAAAAAAAATTGGTATCTTGGCCAGCATAAAGAGTGAAGCGGTAATAATTTATGACAGAGGTATGAAAGGACTATGTAGCTACTAGTAATTACTTCATGTACCAAAACAAGGAGTATACATATATTTTTACCAGGTAGTCAGGATTGGGTGCCAGCACGAATGAAAGCGGAGGAGGTAACTTTGGGGCTAACAGACGTGTGAAGAGCTAACCAAGTGGCAGGTGCGGAGAGCAGAACGGCCGAGAATGAACAAGAGAACTCGCCAAACTTTGACAATGGACCTGAAAAGGCGGGAAAAGCGGTGCCTTGTGCTCACGGCCGGTCGTTAGAAGTGTTCTGCAGGAAATCGTAATTCTGTCCCTGCACAAAATAATTACTAGTATGCTACCCTCCACCCCACCCACCCTCCGGAAACGTCTGGGATCTCGTGCCCATTTCGTTCTTTCAACCGCAGTCTGCCAATCAAGCTCGGGGAGGATCTGTGTGCCTGAAAAGACTTACCCAACCGGTTGCAGTCAAGACAAAAAGAGAATAATTATGCAAAAAGGTTATAGGACCAATTCACATATACGGCCTGTAGCCGCGTGAAATTCGTGCGCGTGTAATTCACTTAAAATAAATAATTAACTAAAAGCATAGCACAACCAGGTGTTAATGGACTTGAAGAAGTATTACTGAATATAGACTCTGGACTATCATCCTTTGAATGAATATACACTCAGCATTAGTCCTCAAGATGCATATGTTTCTTGGTTCTACATAGATTAAAGCTCAGGCAATGGGTCCTGCTAATGTATCTGTGGTCTCGGGAGTATCCTGTATGCGAGGCAAGCCGAGATGCTGGCATCAGTCCACAGAGAGGGTGGATATCTACCAGTGGCTGAGGGAAGTCTGTTCAACTAAGCTATTGCAAGCGCTTGGAGGGGTGGTGCAAATCGATGAATCGCTCTTCCTAGATAAATAGGGACAACTCCCATTTGCGTATCTACGATTAAATGTTCATAGACCATAAATGATAGTATTCAATACTGAATGACATAACAGGTAAGGGGTCCTTATACTACATTAGTCTATTATTCTCTATCTCCCCCAAGTCTTTGCTACATCTTGTCTGGAGATTTGGCAACGACTGAAATCAAGTAGCAATCATGTCTCGTTCGTCAAGGAGCAATCGAATGTTGTGCATCAGTGGTTGGGAGCATATATCGTATAGGACATGTCATAGTCCCCAGTAGTCTGCCATGCAGGTGGTATGCTTTCACGTGTAGAGCGTCTAAGTGGGGGCGGCGAATGGTTTAGTGGTGCAAGGGAAGGCGGAGGTGGCTGGGGTAGTGGTTTTGGCGGTGGGTGGGTCTGTGATGGTGGGGTGTTCTCATCAAAGATAGGTTGGGGGAGCCTAGCATTGAGTGTGGGTCTTCCCGTAGTGGGGGGCAGCAGACCAGGTGATAGGATGGTGACAGTCATTGGTGACATGGTGGGGGGTGTCACAGGAGGTGTTGGCATCTTTTGTTGTCCATGTGTAGGCTGGGGGGGAGACTTAATGACGTGGCTGAGTCTGAGGGCACTGTTGCTGAGGTCATCGCTGATGGTTATTCTTGGTCTCTGTGGGTGGACTGGGACATATTTCCGCAGGAATTTCCTGTTGCGCAAGGTCACTCTGCCGGAGCCATCGACCTTCACGACATATTGGTCAAATTGGCGGACCTCTATGACTGAGCCAGTCTTGTCCCATTTTGTGGGGTTGTGGCCAGTTTGGTTCTGGATCCTCACTTGGTCTCCAATGACAAGGGGTGGCAGTCGCTTTGTGTGCTCTGACCATCTTTCGTTAGCTAGCATGTGTCTGTTCCTCAAGGCCTCTTCTCTTGCAATTAATGTAGCATGCCAAGTGTCATGCGGGTGATATTTTCCTGGGAGTATGGGGATGAAGTCTTTGATTGGGCGGCCGAACACATACATGGCTGGGGACAGTTTAGTGTCCTTGTCTGGGGTGTTGCGGTATTGTAGTATGGCACGCTGAAAGTTGTCTGTATCGAGCTCACCATTTGGTCCAGTGTTGTTGGTGATGAGTCTTTTTACTGTCTTCACCGCAACTTCAGCACGACAGTTGCTATGAGCAAAGGCGACAGAGGAAAGGCGGTGGTGGACACCCCAATTCTTCAGGAATTCGCGGGTCTGTGCAGCGGTGAATTCAGGACCACCATCAGACGATATTTCATCTGCTATCCCATATGTCACAAATGACCTTCGTAGGCTGTCGATTAGCCCGGTTGCACCGCCTGAGGTCCTTTCAACAATCGGCCAGTTGGAATATCTGTCAACAATTACTAGGTAGTTGACACCTTTGTAGCTGAAGAAGTCTGAGCAGATGCATTGGAAAGGGTACACTGGAGAAACAGTTGGGGTAGGAGGGGCACTAGGTTGTGAGGGAGCCATACGGTTGCAGTGATTACAGCTGTATCTGAGGGTTTTGATGGCGGGGGTGATGCCAGGCCAAAACAGGGATGCTTCAGCCCTCGCAGTCATTGAGGATATGCCTTGGTGGGCAGCATGGAGTGCGGATAAGCATTCTTGTCTGAGGGATGGGGGAATCACGACACGGTCTTTGTAGATCACAACGCCATCTGCGGTGTAGAGATGCTCACGGAATTGATGATACTCGCGAAGTGGCTCTGGTAGCTCATGGCGAAACTCTGGCATGCCCACCTTGATGATCTTGACCAATTGTGACATGTCCTCATCGCTGGTGGTTGCAACACGGACTCGGTCCCAGGTGATGGATTGAAGTGAGCTTAGAGATGATATGGCAGTAGCACGGGCGATGTCCTCGATTGCATCTTGTGGCTCCTCAGCACATCGTATACCGGCAATAAAGTTGTGGGGGATATACAGGTGGGATAGTTGCTGAATGTCTCCGGTAGCTGCAATGTCATCCTCTAGGTACATCTTGGGAGGCTGGTGGTTGCCGGTAGGGTGGCGGGATATGGTGTCGGAAGCTTTATTTTTCGCTCCTGGTATGTGGACCATGCGGAATCTGTAGCGAAGGGTCTTCTCCTTGAGGTTTCTGAGCCGAGAGTTGCTGATGTCATTAAGTGACCTATCTCCAAATAGCTTGAGGAGCGGCTTGTGGTCAACTGCGATGATAAGATCCTCACACCCCAGGACGAAGTGTCTAGATTTATCTAGAGCATCGGCAACTGCCAGGGCTTCACCCTCAACTGGGGCATAGCGTGACTCAGCAGGGTGTGTAAAGCGACTCCCAACCAGAGTGATTTTCCAACCTGTGTGGCAGCAGAATAGGTCAGTACCAGGGCATCCACAGTGTTTCTGGAATAGCCAGAACCCAATGCCTGTCTTGGACCAATCAGTGGCTAGGCATGTTGGCCTTGATTTGTCAAAAATACGGACACCCTCTGTGATCTCATCTACTATGACCAGTTTGGACTCTTCAAATAGGTCATTGAGGTTATCGTCCCAGTGGAAACGGGTGCTGGTTTTCAGTAGTTGGCGAAAGGGGAGCATCTTCTCTGCCATGCTGAACGCATATGACACTTGGTTAATGAGGCCGAACCATGAACGGATATCGGTTATGTTTTTTGGCTTAGGGAATTCCATAATTGCTTGGAGGTATTTCTTGCAGGGTCGAACGCTGTCCATGGTGATCTCAAAGCCAGCAAACTCTACTATGTCATGGCCAAACCGCAACTTTTCTGGGTTTAGGGTTATACCATTCCTGCCACAAATGTCAAGCCACTGAACTGCCTGATGAAAGCATCCTTCCAGGTCATCTGCCCAAAGTAGTGTGTCATCGATGCATTTGGTCTTGTTGGGTATGTTTGACACAATCTCATCGTAGCATCTTGAGTAATCGTCTCCTGAGGCAATATACCCTTAGGGTGCAGTGCGGTACCGATATCTGCCCCATGGGGTGATGAATGTGGTCAGGTGGCGATCTTGCTCACGGATGGGGACACTGTGATACCCATTCCAGGCATCGAATACAGACTTTTTCTTGCCGTGGGGCACTGATCGTGCTTGGTGAAATGGTGACTGGGTGTGATGAGTCTCTCTGGTGGCGTGGGCATTCAATGGTTGAAAATCAATAGTCCGTCGTGGTTTTCCATTTTTCTTGGCACATATGACCATGCGGTGGCACCAAGTCACTGGCTCACCAACAGGGACTGGCTCTATCACGCCCAATCTCACGTCTTGGTCGAGTCCTGCCTTGACATCATCTTGCCAATGAATTGGGACTGGTACAGGGGAGTGGTAGTCAACAGGTTCAGCATCAGGGTTGATCATTAGCTTCATTGGGGGGCCTTCCATCAGTGGGAGTGGTTGGTGTTCGCATGTGTTGAGTGTGCTTGACTTGTAGTAGTCAAGGAGGTACTGTTGGAGTTTCTCGCGATTCTCTTCTGTTGCAGGAAATGGTAGCTTTGTTGGGGGTGGAGGTGGTGATCTACATTGTACATGTACGTCTTGGGCAGTTGCAATCTGTTGTGAGGCCACTGTCACTGTGGGTGTATATGCCATGCTCAGCTCTCATGACAGCGCCAACTGTATAGGTATGGCTGTTTACAGTCTCTTCTATAGTGGGGAATTTCTCGGTGATCATGCCGAGAGCGATGCATGCTTCTCTACTGAGGAAAAGTTTATCTGAGTTGTTGGTCACATTCTGATTTGGCGAGTCTCTACCAGGTTGCCCAAGTTGTCTATCCCGGAGAAGCGCAAGATGGCAGCACCTAAGATCGTGATGCCTTTGTTGTTGGCAGCATGCATCTTCATTGTGACAGGGATGAGATCATTCCTTTTTAGGCCAAGTCTGTTGATGATTTTGATGCTGGTTAAACAACTCTGGCAGCCTGTGTCGGCCATCGCATGGAGGAGGGTGGACCTAGGTGTGGGGGTAAAGGTGAAGCCAAAATGCTCATAGTCCTCACGTAATGCCTTCACGGTGAGCTTGATGAATGGCTGGGGTCTGGAAGGCTGCTTAACCCATGTGTCGGAGAGCTGGTTGTAGAGGTGATGGTCGAGGGCTATGGACCTCCTACCCCAGATTGGGCCCGGGGTGGCGAGTACGCAGAGAGAGTCAAAGACTGCGCTCTCACGCTCGTCATGTGCCGCTGGTGTCTCAACCTTTGCAGCATCCTTGCTCCTACACATACTCTCAGAATGGTTGTTGCGACCACAATGCCTGCAGGTCATACCGTAGGCTGGGCACTCCTTTCTGCGTATCCTGGTGGGTGCACTCTTCCCATGTCCCTTCTTGCCAGAGTATGAGCATACCTCACGCTGGTCCTTAATTCCCGGGTACTTCTGGTGAGAGGGTAGGTTCTGGTGGCAGACCTTCAGCTCATCGTTTCTATGGTGCCTGTAGGAACTGCTGGCGAGTGCATGAGCACCCTGATAGGCCAGGAGGCGTAAAGCAGAGTGCTTTCCGGCTTCCTTGGCCTCAATGAACTGGAAGACTTGTTCTAGGGTCACGTCTTGGTTCTTATCGCCCAGTAGGTCAAGCTGAATCTCAGGGTCGGTTAGGCCACGGCACAGCACATCACGTACATGTAGGATGGCTTCAGTGTAATTAAAGTCTTCCTCACAGTTTGTGAATTTGGTTACAAACTTACACACTCCAGCCTGACCACGGAGGCGAGCGCCAAAGGCACGTATTGGCTCGTCGTGGTCTTGTCGCATGTTGTGTAGGGTCACCCTGGCCACCATCGTGTTCTCCTCCCTGACAGCGAGGTTCTTTATGGCTGCAAGGACCTCCTCCTCTGTCATACCAGTAAGTGTGCCACCAGCAGTTCGGGTGAGATCCTTTCGTAGCTGCTCATCGCAGCATTCTAGTAGCTGGATTATCCTGTCCATCCCGGACACCTTGGTAGCTCCGACATAGTCTCCCCATTGAGATTTGAAGTACGACCAATCTTCGCTTGTGCCCACAGAAGAGATGGTTGGTCGCTTCACTTTCTCCACCTTCGCAGCAGCCGCATTCGTCGTGGCAGGGCTGTGGATCGTGGCATGTGCGGTGATGAGGGCTGCAGCCAGGACAGCCTCGACATCCTCAGTCATATAGGGGCACGCAGCGATAGGGCAGCGAATAATCGGCATCTTGAGGCAGTGGCGGGCACTAATTGGAGGTCAACGGAGTCAACGACGCAAAGTAGGCAAATAGCTAAGCTAAGCTCTTCTCAACTGCGAGCTGGCTGATGTGTCGATTTTCGGTATTGAATACTATCATAGATAAATAGGGACAACTCCCATTTGCGTATCTACGATTAAATGTTCATAGACCATAAATGATAGTATTCAATACTGAATGACATAACAGGTAAGGGGTCCTTATACTATAGTATATCACATTAGTCTATTATTCTCTAACACACTCCTGGGAAGAGGTCACACACACACACCTGGGAAGAGGCCACACACCCCTGGGAAGAGGCCACACACCCCTGGGAAGAGGTCACACACACTCCTGGGAAGAGGTCACACACACTCCTGGGAAGAGGTCACACACACTCCTGTGGGAAGAGGCCACACACTCCTGGGAAGAGGTCACACACACACCTGGGAAGAGGCCACACACCACTGCCCCTGGGAAGAGGTCACACACACTCCTGGGAAGAGGTCACACACACACCTGGGAAGAGGCCACACACTCCTGGGAAGAGGTCACACACACACCTGGGAAGAGGCCACACACCCCTGGGAAGAGGTCACACACACTCCTGGGAAGAGGTCACACACACTCCTGGGAAGAGGTCACACACACTCCTGTGGGAAGAGGCCACACACTCCTGGGAAGAGGTCACACACACACCTGGGAAGAGGCCACACACCCCTGCCCCTGGGAAGAGGTCACACACACTCCTGGGAAGAGGTCACACACACACCTGGGAAGAGGCCACACACCCCTGGGAAGAGGCCACACACCCCTGGGAAGGAACAAATATGCCTGGTTAAGTCCAAATAGGATATGCTGCATGGACAGTATGTACATGTATGTTCTTAAGGCAAAATGCATCACCATCAAATCAAGGCTGAAGCATTTTTTACTTTGTGCATGTGTGCAGGCCTAGTAATCGAGCATGGCATGTATACAGGCCTAGTAATTCAGCATGTCATGTATGCACACAGTAGTAAACCAGCATGTCCTGTACATGTAGTGTACGGCAGGCCTAGTAATCTAGCATGTCATGTATACAGGCCTAGTAATTCAGCACGTCATGTATGCATACAGTAGTAACCCAGCATGTCTTGTACATGTAGTGTATGGCAGGCCTAGTAATCTAGCATGGCATTTATACAGGACTAGTAATCTACAGCATGGGATGTATGTATACGCATAGTAACCAAGCATGTCCTGTACATGTATTGTATACAGGTCTAGTAATTCAGCATGGCATGTATACAGGCCTAGTTATCCATCATGGCATGTATACAGGCCTAGTAATCCATCATGGCATGTATACAGGCCTAGTAATCCAGGATGGCATGTATACAGGCCTAGTAATCCAGGATGTCATGTATACAGGTCTAGTAATTCAGCATGGCATGTATACAGGCCTAGTAATCCAGGATGGCATGTATACAGGCCTAGTAATCTAGTATGGCATGTATACAGGCCTAGTAATCCAGGATGGCATGTATACAGGCCTAGTAATCCAGGATGGCATGTATACAGGTCTAGTAATTCAGCATGGCATGTATACAGGCCTAGTAATCCAGGATGGCATGTATGCAGGCCTAGTAATCCAGGATGGCATGTGTATAGAGGCCTAGTAATCCAGGATGGCATGTATACAGGCCTAGTAATCCAGATGGCATGTATACAGGCCTAGTAATCCAGCATGGCATGTATACAGGCCTAGTAATCCAGGATGGCATGTAAACAGGCCTAGTAATCCAGGATGGCATGTATACAGGCCTAGTAATCCAGGATGGCATGTATACAGGCCTAGTAATCCAGCATGGCATGTATACAGGCCTAGTAATCAAGGATGGCATGTATACAGGCCTAGTAATCCAGGATGGCATGTATACAGGCCTAGTAATCCAGGATGGCATGTATACAGGCCTAGTAATCCAGGATGGCATGTATACAGGCCTAGTAATCTAGGATGGCATGTATACAGGCCTAGTAATCCAGGATGGCATGTATACAGGCCTAGTAATCCAGGATGGCATGTACACATGCCTAGTAATCCAGGATGGCATGTATACAGGCCTAGTAATCTAGGATGGCATGTACACAGGCCTAGTAATCCAGGATGGCATGTATACAGGCCTAGTAATCCAGGGTGGCATGTATACAGGCCTAGTAATCCAGCATAGCATGTATACAGGCCTAATAATCCAGGATGGCATGTACACAGGCCTAGTAATCCAGCATGGCATGTATACAGGGCTAGTAATCCAGGATGGCATGTATACAGGCCTAGTAATCCAGGATGGCATGTATACAGGACTAGTAATCTAGGATGGCATGTACACAGGCCTAGTAATCCATTATGGCATGTATACAGGCCTAGTAATCCAGGATGGCATGTATACAGGCCTAGTAATCCAGGGTGGCATGTATACAGGCCTAGTAATCCAGCAAGGCATGTATACAGGCCTAATAATCCAGGATGGCATGCACACAGGCCTAGTAATCCAGCATGGCATGTATACAGGGCTAGTAATCCAGCATTGCATGTATACAGGCCTAGTAATCCATCATGGCATGTATACAGGCCTAGTAATCCAGGATGGCATGTATACAGGCCTAGTAATCCAGGATGGCATGTACACAGGCCTAGTAATCCAGGGTGGCATGTATACAGGCCTAGTAATCCAGGATGGCATGTATCTAGTAATCCAGCATGGCATGTACAATACAGGCCTAGTAATCCATCATGGCATGTATACAGGCCTAGTAATCCAGCATGGCATGTACAATACAGGCCTAGTAATCCAGGATGGCATGTATACAGGGCTAGTAATCCACGATGGCATGTAAACAGGGCTAGCCATCTGACTCAGTCCAGCGCCACTGTTTGAGTTCTCATACACCTAACACATATTCAGTCTCCTGTGTGGCCAGTCATGCCCTCACTGTCTACCATAACTGGTGTGGGAAGAATGGGTGATGGAGTCTGGTCGACCTCCATATGCAATCTTGTTTGAAAGGCAACAGAAAAATGACGGTTATGACATGACCTGGTGGATTTGCCTAGTGAGCATGCTCAGTGGAGTACGAACACAATGATAAGAACAGGTACCACAGTCAGGCAAGCTGATGTAGTCCTAGCCCTAGCTACCACAGTCAGGCAAGCTGATGTACGTAGTCCTAGCCCTAGCTACCAGTCAGGCAAGGTGGTGTAGTCCTAACCCTAGCTACCACAGTCAGGCAAGCTGGTGTAGTCCTAGCCCTAGCTACCACAGTCAGGCAAGCTGATGTACAGTCCTAGCCCTAGATACCAGTCAGGCAAGGTGGTGTAGTCCTAGCCCTAGCTACCAGTCAGGCAAGCTGATGTAGTCCTAGCCCTAGCTACCACAGTCAGGCAAGCTGATGTAGTCCTAGCCCTAGCTACCACAGTCAGGCAAGCTGATGTAGTCCTAGCCCTAGCTACCAGTCAGGCAAGCTCAGAGCCCTACTACCACAGTCAGGCAAGCGGAAAGCCCTACTACCACAGTCAGGCAAGCTGAGAGCCCTACTACCATAGTCAGGCAAGCTGAGAGCCCTAGCCCTACACCACAGCCAGGCAAGCTGAGAGCCCTAGCCCTAGCTACCACAGCCAGGAAAGCTGAGGGCCCTAGCCCTAGCTATCACACAAGCTGAGAGCCCTGGCTCTAGCTACCACAGTCAGTCAAGCTGATAGCCCTAGCCTCAGCTACCACAGTCAGGCAAGCCAAGAGCCCTAGCCCTAGTTACCACAGTCAGGCAAGCTGATGTAGTCCTAGCCACCACAGTCAGGCTACATCAGCTTGCATGATTACGGATAGGAAACTCTCAAAAGCTATTACGCTAACTACAATTGACAGTTTACAGAGCAATAAATGGTAGCCTAGACACACTTCATTGGAAAGTTATTTTCCAGTGCAATGAATGGTAGGAACTCTCAATAGCCATTGTGTTAAATACATTTCATTGGAAAGTTAGCAATGAATGGTAGGAACTCTCAATAGCCTTTGTGCTAGATACATTTCATTGGAAAGTTAGCAATGAATGGTAGGAACTCTCAATAGCCATTGTACTAGATACATTTCATTGGAAAGTTAGCAATGAATGGTAGGAACTCTCAATAGCCATTGTGCTAGATACATTTCATTGGAAAGTTAGCAATGAATGGTGGGAACTCTCAATAGCTCTTGTGCTAGATACATTTAGAACTGCTTCTCACCACCACCATCTCAACTATGGTGCTGTATAGCAAGAAGTCAAGTTCCAGCTATTTACCCATGCCTTGGCATATCCTTGACCCTTGACCTTGGAGTAAGGATATCAGACAATCAGAAAACAAAACAGATCTCATTGTAAAATCATTTTCACGTCTTGTGGTCATGGTTACCTTAGGTGTTACTCTGCTGGGAGGTTGGCCCAACTGAGCACCTGCGCTACAAGAATGGGTTCAGGGAAACACGCGCACCTCAGCGCTGCAGGCTCCCCTGCCATCCGGCTGCCTGTGGCTTAGAGCAATATAAGAACTTCTGATAACCTGTCTTGACAAAGAACTGACATTGACAGTAGTTGTTCCAGCTAGAGCAGCTTGACCATAAACAAACACATATATACATCACAAGCATGCACACACACGCACACACATAACCTGAGGTGGGCTTGGCCAAAATCTAGTCATTTACAGATCTAGCTTGTTGGACTGAGAGGGCCAAATGATTTTTTAACTTTCACCGATATAAACTGAGGAAAAACACTTCAACTTGTCCAAACTAACAAGTAGACTTGCCTGCCTACACGTTGTGGGGGTGGACGCCTCAATTACATTACCTCGCTTCATGCAAGTGCAGCACAAGGTAACAGGGACTCCCTGGGCAGCTACACAACTAAAGGATCTCCCGCTCCTCCTGTCTTCTCGAGGCTATCGAGTCCAGCTTCGCCTGCTTCCAATCCCAGCGAAGGCTTGGAAGTGTCTTGATAATGGATTATAACTTGTCGCTCTGGATCAACTTAAAGGAGCTATGGTACGGGTGTATAGTACACTTCAGGAAATGTCTAGTATACTACAGGAAATGTCTAGTATACCAAGGGAAATGTTTAGTATGCTACAAGAAGTGTCTAGTATACCTGTACATGAAGTGTCTAGTATACTAGAGAATGTATTGAAATGATATTCATAGAGACCTAATCAGTGTACGTTTTCTAGCAAGTATTTAACTATACAATACCTGGGAGTCGCCAAGATACCTCCCCCCCCCCATCCCCCAACCCAAAATCTTATATGAAACCATTGCTTTTAATATGAGGTCGTTAGAAGAATTGATTTGAATCTTGTCTCAACGATTTAAATCAAAACTTGAAAATTGGTGGCTAGAAATCTAATGACTTTTGTTTGACCTTGCCAACTCCGTGTTGGTGATTGCAGTGTTTCCTGCTTGGCTCCTCCCTAGACTTGCAGCAAAGTTGGTGACTTAGCAACTGTTGCTCACTCGCCATAGGCTTCATCTCTGCACCAACGGAGAGCCACACTCCACTCTCACCAGCATGCTCCATGGTCGCCCATCTCAAGAGCAATAGGCAAGCTACAAACTTTTCTCGCTTATCCCGACTTTCAGTCAGATGAAAATTGCGAAGACACATCTTCGAAATACACAAAGTGACATCAACCTTGCTGGGCTTATGCGAATCACAATTTCACAATTGAAGGGCCTGAACTGACTTCAGTGAATTTCAGTGAAATTGTTGGACATAGTGTATTCGAACTGAACATCGTCACAATGAACACCGTATTATAAATAATACTGTCTACCTGATTGCCAAGTTCGAATATTAACTTTAGTCCGCCACTGTTCGTGTGTACAGCTGCTGTGAATTAACTTACAGCAGCTAAAAGAAAATCTCAATGCATGAAATATTATCAACGTAGCTTTTGAAAATCTTGGAAGGAGGTGAAAGGAAGGAGGGAGGGAGGGAAGTCCCCGGTAACTCCACCCCATGTATGAACTAATTATGTATAAAAATCCTGCTTGTTAGCCGATGGTTGGAGTCAGATCCTCGTTAGCCTCCACAAGCTCAGGGGCATTAAAGGGGGGAGGGGAGAAAACAAGAGTCAGAGTTCATAGAGGGAGGCTTGTGCCACGAAGTAAGTGCCCAATGGTCTGTTCTACTGCTACTTAGCATTGGCTGTGGAGCAACTCAACAGCTACCTGTAAGGAGTGCTCACTGCCACCCAGTAACCTGTATAAGGAGTGCTCACTGCCACCCAGTACTGCCTGGCTGACTGGCCATGACACTGCACTAAGCACTGGCTGTGGAGCAACTCAACAGCTACCTGTAAGGAGTGCTCACCTGTCTGGCTGGCCATGACACTGCACTAAGCATGGGCTGTGGAGCAACTCAACAGCTACCTGTAAGGAGTGCTCACTGCCACCCAGTATACTGCCTGTCTGGCTGGCCATGGTACTGCACTAAGCATTGACTGTGGAGCAACTCAACAGCTACCTGTAAGGAGTGCTCACCTGTCTGGCTGGCCATGACACTGCACTAAGCATTGGCTGTGGGGGCAACTCAACAGCTACCTGTAAAGAGTCATTGCCACCCAGCACTGCCTGTCTGGCTGGCCATGACACTGCACATGGAGAATGAAGGAACCCATTTTTTTTTAGTTGGGAGGGGAGAGACAGCATATGGCTTTGTAGTTTCAATTTAAAAGCCTCAGATAAGGACTACTCCACTTCTTTACCTTACATGCACAGGTGGAGTAACCAGTGGACACTACCTGCTAAAAGGATACTAGTGAAGTTGTAAGTTGGAGGAGGTGCCCCTCCCCCCTCTCACCCCATGGGGTTTTCCTGCACTAGACCCCCAATGGGGTTTTTCTCACTAGACTATTCAAGCACATAAAGAGACTGGGACTTTAAATAATATAAAATCTTGCATTGAAGATAATTGGATCTGCTGTTCATCTGCCAGACACACCTCACAGGCAGACCATAGTGAGTGTAGGATGTGTGTGTGTGTGAGTGTAGGATGTGTACATGTGTGTGTGTGTTGTGAGTGAGAGGGGTTGTCTGGCATAGCTAGAGCCCATTTGTGTCTGTTGTGAACGAGTCTAGTGTTGTTTGCATCTTGCACACAACACAAGAAATAAACACGGATAAGCATTGATGCTGGGAAATCCCGTGGGAAAATCCCATGGGAAATCATATCACATGATCAAGTGGTTTGTACCAATTGCTTGGATGAAAACCCGGAGCATTCTTACATTTAGAGCCAGGAAGAAACATTTCTCTGCAACAATAGCTAGCTATAGAAGGTTACTGCATTGAAACACCAAAATGTGTTGCAGTGTCACAAACTGGCTTTGAGAAGCTATGTTTACATCGTGCCACAAGCTACGAGCAATTCCGCTCCGAACATTTGCTTGGCACTGTTTTCAAGGAATACCAGTAGTGAAAAACAAAGTATATACAGTAAGTTTACCTTGGGCAGAAATGAGAACTAGTAGAACAGCGAAAGAAGACAACTCTATCTTCCATCTCTTCGCACTGGTCATCTTGGGACAAAACAAAACAAAAAACAACAACAATGTTCCAGGGGTGATAGACCCTTTACCAATAGTAAAAGTGTGCGCGTGGACGATATAGTGTGCGCGTTAAGCATGACCCTTTACCTGAAATTTAGTTCATATTTCCCCCCCAAATTACTCGCCTGTATCCAAATTTTTTTGGCAACAAAAAATCCAAACAAAATCCATGTCTAGTTCAGTGTTCGGTTTAAATTCATATATTAGTGTGCCGGTGGCGTCCTCTAGATGCAGGAGACTGAATTACTATGACGTAATTAAAATAGACCTTAATGTTTTGAACTTTACCCAATAGATATTCAGTATTGATGATATTCAATTGCTAAATGGTGACCCCGACGAGGAAAACCCCCCTCTGCTGACTTAGCCGACTGTCTCACGACGTACAGCGGCCTTCCCGACTGTCCTCCACTGCTCCAGTAAAAACTAAACAAACGAGGACCTAGACATCAGCGTCCCTTTACCTATGGATCTCACAACTCAAGCAAAGCTCGTCGGCGATCTCTCAGCCGCAGTGCCAGGCAAGGGTGACATTATCGCCGCAGTAGTAGCTGCACAAGCAGCCCACGATACAGCACATCCCCCGGCCCAGGCTCCACAAGTAAATCGATTGAGCTTCCTGAGCTAGACCACGATGACCCTGATTACTGGTTCCTCGCTGCTGAGGCGCAGTTCCACCTTCGAGGCATTACAGCTGATATTACTAAGTACTACTATATTGTAGGCCAGTTCGATAAGACAGTACAGAAACGCATGCGTCTAGGCTGCAGAATGTGTGTGAAAACCAACTTTATTATTCAAGTAAAGTGAATACATACACAGCAGTAATGACCCCAGAACACAAGGAGTCCTGGTTCTAGGAAGCACCTAGAGAAGGGGCTTGGCAAGGTATTGTGAGACAATAAACAAATAATGACAGCACAATAATAAATAGTAAATATATGTATAGTTAAAGCAATGGTCGAGAAGAGTTCCATGACACAGTCTCGCACGAAACAGTTGGCTAGAGGCCGAAATTGCCACTTTTGCAGCAGCAGCATCTAGCAGTTTGGATGCTTGTGGTTTTCCAATACTGGCGTCAGGGCTTGTCGGCTAGACGGCAACCAGTGACCTAGAGCTCCTATCTCGATTGTGTGTACAAGGAGGAGTGGAATCCTTGTGCCTCAAGGTCACTTAGGGCCAGTTGGTAGATCACTTTTGACTCCTTTCGTTGTTTAGCCTTTAAGATGGACTCCGGTGAATTGAACGGAATGGTCAGTTCAATCAAGAACATTTCATTGTTCCGCCTTACTACCACGTCTGGTCTAGCTGAGGTGTCTAGAATATTTGCAGGGATAGTTCCAGGGGGGTTGTTACTTGCCCTGTAGCCAGGAAGATCTGCAAAGCAGGCACCATGAACTTCTCAATCCCAGATATCACCACTCTCAGGACAGAGTCGTGCCTCCATGTGTACCTCGCTTGCTTCAGAGCCTCTGGATAATTGGATAGGATGTGGTGCACAGTAGGAGACTGATTCTTGCACAGGGGACAGCGAGGATCAACACGAATATGCCAGCATTTGAGATTGAGAGGGGTAGGCAAAGTGTCTGTACCTGCTCTCAGAATAAATGACAGCTGTCCAGCTGGTAGTCCATCCATGATGCGTCTCCATAGCCTATTTTTTTCTTCTAGCTTAGTTACACCAAGGTCTTGTTTTGTACCGATAACTTTGAGAGTTTGGCATTGCATGCACTTGCCCTATTATCCTTCAATACTTTACGGCACTGCTGTCCTAACATCTTACTGGTGATGGTATTAAATAATTGAGGACTTTGCCCTGAGTAGAAGTCTCGAAGCTTCATCAGGGATACCAAGGTTGACACAGCTTTGATGGTCCAAAAAGATGTTTGAAAGTTCTTTGATCAAAGGGTCATGTGAGGTTGAGATTGTACACAGCAAGGAGAGTTTAGCTTTGATGGTTTGATCGGTTAGAGATGGACTCCAGACACCGACAAGTATGAGTACATCAAGACAGCTGTGCTAAAGATCTATGGACAGACAGCTCAGAAGAAGGCCATGGCCTTTTTCTCCAGCTGTGAAGCCTGCAACCTAGGTGACAGGCGCCCTTCTGACCTGCTTGACCACCTTCGTGGCCTCTTCAATGCCGAAGACATCTTTCGCCAAGGTTTCGTCATGCACCTACCTGAGCATGTACGATGCAGCTTGATGGCAGAAGAGGCACCCTGGAAGAATTGGCTGAGAGAGCAGATGCCATCATGGAAGGTGAGTCAGCATTACCAGCGATTACCGCATTCGTTGGGAATCCAGCTATATAGAATGACGAAAACAGTCAATACCGAAGACATCTTTCGCCAAGGTTTCGTCATGTACCTATATATATACCTGGAGATGCCAAAATCATCATAAAAAAGATGAACGTCGAAACGACATCTATATTTCAAAACCGGAAGTGAAGTTTGACGTCACGTTTTTCATGGTTAACTACATTATACATATCTTATATTTTAAATATTCATAGAGCAAAGCTATACGAAAATATGTTTATTTTATTTTTTGGTTGAATAATAATAATAATTTTTTTATTTTTTTGTAGCGATAATACCATTTCGCGCCTACAGGCGCTTGTGCCGGTGAGAGGGTTAAGGCATTTCACCTACAAACAGATACGAAAAATGTTTATTGCAACAAGTTATCCTTCAGTTCCTTAGGGAGGTGGAGGGAAGGGAAGGCAAGTGTGGCCAGGATTTCAAAAGTGGTGGCAGGATGTATCCTTCAATTTATCTCACCAGCGTGGCTGAGTTTTCAACATCACCATTTGAATAGGCAAGAATGGGCTATGTTTTGCAAATTTTGAGCAAGCACAAATGAAAAATATCACGAGGTGAAAACCGGACAAACCTCAGCCAATGAATGCCATACACACTAACTGCAAGCTAATACTTCACAACAACAGGAGTTGTCTGATTCAAATACTTATGCAAAGCAGCAAAAAGAAAGGCAACGTTTATCTGTGGTCGTCGAAAGTTGAGGTCGATTACATGTTGCAGGTATGAAAAATTTGGCATTCCTAAATTACACTTTGCTGCACGAAGAATCAACTCAGCTGTATGCAGTGTTGGTCGTAGATGTGCAAGATGGTCGTCCCACAGATAGGCCAGTGTATGGACTTGAAATTCATCGAGGAGGTGGTCTATCAGATGCTGAAATGTAGTAGGACTCCTTTTAGCCCAAACAGCATTGTCACACACCTATACTTTCCGAAGGGAGTAGCAAATGTCGTCTTGTCTCGGTCCTTTTTATCAACGGGTACCTGGTAATACTTTTTTGTCAAGTCGAGGGTCAATAGATACATTGCATGTCCAACTTTGTCAGTGAGGTCATCCACATGGGGCATCTGGTGAATTGACAGTAGTCAAACATTCTAATCAGGCCATCCTTTTTACGGATGGGTGAACTCTGCTTTGTTCAATCACTCATGCTTCTAACATTAGTGAGAGCTCAGCCCATACGTCATCTTCCCAGCTTTAGCTATTCTGTATGGTGGTAGTCGAAATAATGGTGCATCACCAGTGTTAGTGAAAATGTGTTGCCTCTGTGATAGATGTGGGTGTGTCACTGAAGAGATGCAGTCGTTTATCGGGGTTGCTGAAGTTGTTGTGTCTGAGGTGGGTCAAGCTGTGCCTGAGGTGGGTCAAGCTGTACCTGAGGTGGGTCAGGCTGTGCCTGAGGTGGGTCAAGCTGTGGCTGAGGTGGGTCAAGCTGTACCAGAGGTGGGTCAAGCTGTGCCTGAGGAGGGTCAAGCTGTGCCTCTGAGGTGGGTCAAGCTGTGCCTCTGAGGTGGGTCAAGCTGTGCCTCTGAGGTGGGTCAAGCTGTGCCTCTGAGTTAGGTCAAGCTGTGCCTCTGAGGTGGGTCAAGCTGTGCCTCTGAGGTGGGTCAAGCTGTGCCTGAGGTGGGTCAAGCTGTGCCTCTGATGTGGGTCAAGCTGTGCCTGAGGTGGGTCAAGCTGTGCCTGAGGAGGGTCAAGCTGTACCTCTGAGATGGGTCAAGCTGTGCCTGATGTGGGTCAAGCTGTACCGAGGAGAGACAAGCTGGCTGCTGATGGTTGGTTTTCAATCTTGGCCAAGTTTGAGTAGCAACATTGCTGAATCATCATTGTCCCAAGAAATGATGGTGACTGCTATATAGCACAGTTGCTGTTGGGCTATTCCAAGGGGTCAACATAATTATTAATGTGGAACTGCCGTTTTCGTTTCTTGTCACTGAGAAGACAGTTTGTTGGCCACATCTGGCATAAGGACAGTACCTGGCCACCTTTGTCATATGATCTGGAGAGGGCATTTCTTTCATACCACTCCTTCGAAGCTTGGTTGGCGTCAGTCTCCTTCGAGGAGAACAACCACAAATTTTGACAATAATGTTGAGTTAGCTGTTTCTAGATAAGTAGCTGTCACCTGTGAGGGGACTAATATGCACACACTCTATGCTATGCTATCAAGTTGAAACACGAAGTCAATTGGCAAATGTTCGAATTTGTATGTTGTGGAAATGCTTGTCAGGGTTCAACTATGCTCCCTAGGCCACCCCATTAGCTGCTACATAATACTATCGAGAGATTACGTTAAAGAAGGAATCGAATTCGACGAGCCACAAGCACAAACACAACTATCACTAATAACAACTATGGGAATGCAACTCGGACTAAACTAGCAAGGGCTAACCATGTGTACAAGAACAGAACAGTTATTTTTATACTCGGTTTAACATTTGTTCACCCACAACGACACTGAATTACAAGTAATCATTCTATCTACCTAGTTCATGGTTCACACTGTTGGCTGTTTGGCTGGGGAGGGCATTTTCCTCTGGGCTGCTTGGGCTTGGCTGATGGGCATGTACCAACAACATTTTATCAAGAATTATGCAATGATAGCAGCCCCTTTGTCAGATATCACATTAAAAAATTTTTGGCAGATATAGATTTGCTGGAATAAAGCATGTAAACATGTTTTTGAGGAGCTCAAGAAGATGATGTGTGAAACACTGATGCTGGGGAAACATTCTTATTACAGATAGATGCCTCTAACTGTGGAGTAGTTGAGCCAGTTGGATGAAGGTGGAACTGGATTGCGTATTTCAGTCGTAAACTTCTACCCAGAGAATAATAATATTCGACAGTAGAACAAGAGTGTCTGGCCATCAAACTGGGGGTTGAAGCTATTGGGAGGAAGTTCATGATGGATTCAGATGGACTAGTTTGGGTGGAGAGAAAGAAAATAACAATCTATCACAAGATAGAATATTGACCATGCACCTTCTTCCTTGGCAGTTGAGTTGGGACAGCTAATAGAAATGCTGATGCTCTCTCTCTCATTCCACAATGGATGCAACACTGAACACATCTGTTGCAGGAGTAGGGAAGAAGTGTGAGGGATTGAAGTTATTGCCATGGTAATTCTCTTCATGTAACTTTGAGCCATTTTATCTAACATTTTATTGCAGATTCAATGCCACAGGGCTCTGGAGGGCTGGGCATGTCTTATCCTTGGCCGTGTTCTACTGTGGACCAAATTGTAAATTGTGCACTGCTGTTCTCACAGGGACTGCCTGTGAAACCCTGTAACTTGTGCTGTCTTGCCACCAAGTTACTATATTTTCTGGAATTAAGACACTTATACACGTGGATAAAGGCACAGAACATTGCAGGCTCAGTCATGGCAGAAAAGAATGAGTCGGAAAAGAAATAATAGTAAGAAAGACATGCACAAACACAAAATAAAATGTGGATCCTCCTCCTATAGGAATACAATGTCACTCCTCAGATCCCCATTTAACACACAAATCAATTCATGAAGGACCACCAGCTCCCTAGCAGGTTCCAAGTCAAACTGACATAGCAGGGAGTAGTTAGCAGGGAACAGATAGACCTGGAGCAAAAACAGTTACGTTTATTTACACAGTTACAGCATTGTCAATACTTTGTAAACTCTATCTTCATAGTGGCAGTGTGTATGACCCACCAAGAGGCTACAGACAGCTGGTAGATGCTCCCCAACCCTGCCAATATCTCCTCAGAGGTTTGTGCGACACTCATTGTACACTGACAACATTTGCACCAGCACAATGTTGTACCTCACACTATACAATGTTCCCTCAGTGGGTTATGTGAACTTCACCCTAGTAATGCAGAGAAAAGGCACAACAAGAAGTTTTGGAAGCACCTAAAGATCTCAGAGTGTGAATGGATGAAGATTACTTGATTAAGGTGAAAAGGACAGTGAGTGATAATTGGAGAGGTATAATGACAGACTGTGATTTATGTATGTAAGAAATACATACAAATGTGAGCACTGATGAGTATACTTTTCTTGGTACTATTTTTTGTACTAATAAAGGAGATGATATCTGAAGTAATGATGGAACTTATCAGGACTATCTGTCGCACATTTGATGCAGAAAACTCCAGTTAAATTATAATTTAAATCTGAAATACTGTTCCATTTCTAACAATGTCTAAAGCAAAGTGTGTACTGTATATAGATGTATTATAGGCTCTAGTGCATTAGCAAGATCATCTGGGGAAAGAGGCCATGCATTGAGGATGTGATATTAGTGGGAGTTGATGGTGCCATCTACATGCATACAGGTATAGATGTGTGATTAATGACAGCTATAGGATGTAATGGTACTACAATGGTGGAGGTGAAATTGGTCGAATACATAAGCACACGCATGTAATAACATACAGAAGAGGGAAGCAATTCCTGACTGATGTGGGGCTTGCTCAGAAAACCAAAATCTAGTCACTCTGCTAGGGTTTACATAATATGACAAAATTTAAACTCTCATGGAGTTAAAGTTAGACTTTGAGGACCTAGCTCTAAGCCAAAGTTACAAGTACGCAATATGGATATAATTTCAAGTGATATCCATGAGTTCTACCCTTCATCAGAAACCATATCTCTAACCTTTAAGAGACTATCATCTTCTGCTGATACCTTCCAGTCCATCTTTGATTCTGCTGCACTGGTGCCGGGAGTTACTACGATGACCATTTCTAATTTATATAGGCCCTATATATTGCGGTTGACCGGTTCATATTTTGAATGATGAATGAACTATTAACTGATATAGCATATTATTTTCTCAACTACCAACTTAAATTTTCTCCGCGATGTTTTGCTAGATACTGCCTTCATCAGGTAATGAGATGTTAAGACTTATATACTTATATGCCATTCATATAATTATGGCTATTGGTCTAGCACATCATTAGAACCACATTTGGTGCAGGTATGATGCATGTGACAGGATGTGGCAAGTGTGGGTGTGGGGTGGGGGGGGGGGGGGGGGGGGGGAGAGAAATAAACAATATCATTAAAACCAAGAAAGAAAATATATTATATATATGGCTCTAGATTAATGAAAGAAATGGATTTTATTTTTGTTTATATGAAAACATGAAATGAATAATAATAACAACAAAAATAATAAATTATTACACAATTAATACATTATCACAATACTATTAACAACATGATGGTTGTTGGACTTCAAGTTTAGGCTCTTGAAATTAACCAACCAGCAGCAAGGTTGGTCGTTCCAAAACCTCCATTGAACCGCTCACATTACATGCTTTATTAGCAGTTTATCAGCCTCCTGGCCTGGTCTAGGATGGTGGCTTCCTCCCACAAGATAGAATATCCATTCCCATGCATGTTCAGCATTTGCAGACTTTTCCTTCGTACACTATTAGAGGCATCTTGATTTTCTTTTATTATGGTCCCTCATCTTCTGTTTTAAGTCTCGCCTATGTAGTAGCAGAAAAACTCACCAAGACAACATTTATGCTTCAAATTTTGGTCAACAGACAAAATATCTCATATGCAGACACAAAATCAGTGTGTTTATACACAAAATGTGCATGCTAAGTCGTGGGACAAACACATGCATGATAGCTAATTTAGAGTTAACAGTTTAATATATAAACTTTAAAGCATAAGGATGTAATGGTGGATGATGTAATGGTGGATGTAAATATTGCAAAACCTCCACAAAGAGCCGATTTGTTTTACCGCAGCCCCTATTAGAAAAGAGTAGTAGAAATAGCCTCACCCTTTGATTACTTATCTACAGTTAATCGAATGAAATATATACTATATACTATCATGGTCCTTTGTCATCATCACAGCTTTCAAAATTTGTCCTGGCTTACAACATTCCCTGTCTTCGGAGTAAATCAACTTTTAGCTTAAAGTCTTCATGCAAGATTTCATTTTACATTCTTGCTGAGCACTTTACTTTCCCTTGATAGTCACACATGCTCTATTATGTGCTACTTTCTTGATATATTCAGCTTTGGTCTAATCCTAAGAACTTCATCTTGGTTTTTAACAACAAGTAGTGTACTTTCTTGGGGGCTCCAGAACCTTGATCTCCTACATAGAGCTTACATCTTTATCAGAAGAGCTACGTTCTTGGTCAGCTCAATATAGGGTAAATGGTATATAATATCTTCCTAAAGATATTACTCACTTTGAACCGACTTGTTCCTTCCTTTTTGCTCTTTTGAGTTTCCCTTCCCAATGCTTACTTTGGCCATTGATATTTAAACAAATAATCCAAGGCCAAAGGCCATCATGCAGTGTAACAAGTGTGATTGGCTTTCTTCGCTAAGATGTAATATGCTATGCATATGGGAATCCAGCTTTGGTAAATCCCACCCATCTGGCAAGCTATTTTGCTGCAGCAGTGCCATAGCTGGTTTTGTCTTAACTGCGAAGCAAGAGTATTACATATGTGCATACCAATACATCCTGCACAGGGCTAGTGGAACGAGATATGGTGTTGTATGACTGGAAGATCAAAATTAAGAGCTATTATTGTCTACTTAACTACATATTACTTATTACTGTGCTTTTTTGGTCCGAGTTAATCCAGATTTTGTATAAAAAAAAATGAGCTTGACTATTTTCTGTGAGACCTTGTTGTTGTGTAGTATGTTCAGTATTTTCTATTAATAGAAAGACATTTCTTAACTGGTGCTACCATACTTGGCTTACTGATATCTTTGAAAAAGGTTTGTTGTTCAATAAGATATGCCCAAATTTGTGTAGCTATTTTTCTGGGTGTATGAAAGTTTGACAGTAAAATTTAGCCCATTCAGTGTGAATAAAAATTGCTGTTCATGTTTTAATTAGTAAGTGAAAACTGTAATGAGATTTTTTTTAAATGTAAGGGAAGGTATGTGAAGCATCCTTACTTGAATCTCTAAATGATTTTCTCTTCTTCACAACGATAGATGTTTTGAAGTAGCTCATTTTGGAAGGTTGACACAATGGTTGCAGAGACTACACTAACATGCATTGCAGGCATTGTAGACCAAGTTAGTAAAAGGGTACATTAAGTGAGCTATTGGTTTTGACACATGATAAATTCCACATTAGCTTCTTCCAAAAACCAACAGTACACTGGACAATCTGAACATTCTGACTTGCTATGTATAGATGTATATTTCCTGTTGTACACATGAAAGAATATAGGTTCGTTCTTATAATCATGTGTTATTTGCAAATTATTGTCTGTGCCAAAAAACAAAAAAAACATTGTTATTGCTGTCAATATATATAATGATGAACAAACACACATTATTATATAATGTAGTTCACAAATTTATGTTTTAATTACAAACTATATTCTGTTAAAGTAAAACATCATATGTTTTTCAGGTTGTTATGACACTACTGTGAGTAATGATTGATTTATGTATAGGATAGCCTATATAAAAGAGTCGGTTATGCGCCTATGTTACCTCTGAGTTTGTGGTTACCCCGAGGCGAAGCCTAGGAATGTAACAGCAAATGAGTAGGTTACACTGGCGCATAACCGACTCTTTTGTATAGGCTATCTTACTTATACTACATTGCGCACGCGCTAAAATATATGCGGTTAAAAGTGTAGGTTACGCGAGCCCTAGCCCTAGCCCTAGCCCGCCTATGTAACCTATAGTTATTAACCAATCAGATTAGCTACAGGTCATGTGATGTAGTATACGTTTTGTTATAATATCATATAATCATTACTTTAAAAGTATCATGTGCTTAGGTATTGACTATATATGTCAGGGGGAAAATGTCAGTGTAATGTTCCTCCCCAATAATAGGTCTTTTGTATCTTGCTATTAGCGAACTTCATGAATCAGATGTTGGCACCTAAGAAGAATGAACACAAGTGTATTACATCTTAATGTTTTACAAATAAAACTATAACACATGTACTACCTTGTCATTCTCAAGTACTCTGTATAGTTTGACCCACTATCTTAATTAAGTAAAAAGAATTATATTATTATTAAAAAAGATTTGTACTTTAACTTTAACATGATATCTAGGCTTGGCTATATCAAGAAAATCTTGAAGATATTATTTTCTGATTGTGTTATTTCCAGGGAGATAAGCCATAAATTGATTAATAGACATGCAGATAGGAAAAGAGGATAGTGAAAGTTTTTAGAGCTGGGGGAAGAAATTGAAAGTACTCTAGTCCTACACTAGTGATAATAATAAGTTTAGCATACCCAGACCATTACAGAGGTGTAATAATGAACATTGGATTAGTAATATATTTGCCAGTTTTCTCCATATCTCAAGCTTATATATATATAGCTGAAGATTTGGAGAAAACTAGGAAAGGTGAAGAAAACTAGGAATATGTTGGGAATTAAAAAAATGTCTTGATAAATCTTGAAATAGGCATTTAGTAGAGCGTTGATTTTTAATCAGTTTTAACAATCTGACAGTTTAGTTATACTTTTGCAGACATGCATTATCACAATTGCATTCAATCATTCCTGGAGAAGAAAGGTGGATGTATAAGTATTAGTTCACTGCAGAGTAAAAAGGGAACTCTCACATCATTGGCTGCTCACGTCACAAGGTAAGTGGACAATTAAAAAAATTTGTGAATATAATTGACAAACATGCCTTATATTGGGTATACACATTTGAAAAAAAAATTCTCTCTTGCATCTTAACAATTGCAGGGTATGCATGTTAGATAAATTTGCTCCATTTTCTTGCAATAATATTATTCTACATGTTTTAGTTGGCTAAGGGTGAGCTTGCCCATATATAATAAATTATATGCAGCAGACAAGACAGCTGTTTTGAGTAAAACAGAAAGCTCATGAGATATAACAAGCTACTAGAGATAAATCAATTTTCGTCCACTGTAAATAACGGATACTTGATTGGTATAACATGTATATAGCTATAGCTAGATATACACTTCATTATTAAAAGAAGCACAGATATAGCTAGAGACAAACTTACAGTGTGAATCACCTCCACAAAACACATATTCTGTGGAAATGCTATCTTCTATATACTAATTACTACTATGTATCAAAGAGGTCATAAACAAACATGCACTTTAGTTTTAAACAACCTATTCAGATAACTAACACAAAAAGCTTTCAACTAACTGTAAGGAGAGTCACAATGCATTCAGAACATATTTCTCTGCACTGAAGACATTAAAAAAAAATTCAGTAATTTACCTAACTCAACAATTTTCAAACAATAGCAATAGGATACTAATACTAGGTCATAAACTATTATCTACTATAAGAGCCATTATTAGGATCCTTATACTAGGAAGGAGAATAATTATGCTTTACAGAGAACAAAAGTAAACTGTCATTAATATATAGTATAAAAGAGAACATACCTGCAGTGACCAGAAGTGCATACTTCCTGGTGATAGTGATAGTTTTTAGAAAGAAGCGATTATCATATAATACCATGTGCGCTTCATATTGCCCAGAATCAGAGAACCTCAGATCACTCAGTGTAACATTAAAACCAGACATATCCATCCTTTGCTGATATGCACTAATTCTGCTGGAGTTATAACAAGATTCCCTAAAGCATCTATACAACTTGTGGAATCCTCCTCCATCCTGTACCTTTAACAGTTCAAACACATACACTTCCTGTTTATACCCGCAGGAACCACCACCTCGGTATCCCAAACGAGCATCAAATATGGCACTACCCCCAACCTCTGATTGCAGGGATATTGCAGTACCACAGTTTTGGCCATTGCCACTTTCAGGACATGTCCTGAAGAATGCATGACCTGAAGATAAAAAAGTAGATGCTAGTATTCATGCACATCTAAAGTTACTGATATAGGGTACCTTCCACAATGAGCACATACAGTGGCTGTGGGATATAAAAATCAGGAGATGTGCAGTTATATATTCCTTCCTTTCCATGCTCTATATTTCTCAAAGTTAGAATGCTCGTTCCTCCGATTCTTCTCTCACTAATATCTGTGTTTGATCTTGTATCAATCACATTTAAAGAGGAAATACTTTTCCCAAATAGCCAATCGAAATTCTGAACACCCCCAACCTGACACTTGAATTCAACATGAGTGGTCAGTGGTGCAATGGCCCGACTTATTCTATCTGCAATAAGAAATAGAATTAACAAAATGTTAGTGTAGACCACTAAATAACTACATCAAAAATATTAATTGAATGTGCAACATCAGAATTGTTATCTACACTACAATGATGGCTACATCTATACAATTCCAGCTTACAAGATTTTTTTATTCTTTGATCTCCAAGACTACAAGCTTGCCAATGATTGACTCTACAATAACAACCTCGTGAAGAACCTGCATGTCAGTAAGCAAAAATGAAATTGCAAACAGAAAAACATCACATACAAACACAATCAAATTCCAGAATCTTCTACATGCTAAAACTGCCAAATATGAATAATGGCTATTGTCAGCCTTGGACAAATCAGTTAGGAATTTTACTCAGTTGAGGACCTAATTTCCATAAATAAACAGAATAGTCGAATCTTGACCATTACAATAATATGAGGGGGTGAGGGAGGGAGGGGGGGGGGGGAGGGAGGTGGGATTGCACTGGATTTAGCCCCATCCCAGACTCAATCACAACATCTACATGGACCGGCAAAGTAGCTACATACTTAATTGAAACACTACTGTTGACAATCACAATGTTTTCTGCTTTGCTCCTCCTTTAACTTATAATTACTTGCAGCTGCTGTTTGATCACCATCAGCTTCAATCATTAAACTAACAGAAAGTTGAACTCCATTCTCACTTGCAGTTCCATGCTGATCTCAAAAACAATAGCAAAAAACTACACACCCTGAACACATACCAATTGGCTCTAAAGTTTGTGGAGTTATTAATTTGTGAATCTCATTATAGAATTTGTGTAGTAAAAATAAGATAGCTCCTTAACCCTCTTCCTACCACTTGTACAAAAATTGGCAATTTTGGCCATTAAAAAAAAAAACACATCATATCTTTGAACTGATGAGGGTTTAAGCCCTGAAACTTGCCATATACATTCTAGAAAGATCACTTTACTTGAATATGTAAAAAAAATTATGATGTTATCTTAAGAGATTTGGGAATAAGCAAATTAGTGTAAAATTAATTAGCTGAAGTGTGTTGTCATTTATAGCTACACACCTTGTCATGTGGTAAGTTTTCTAGAATATTCCTCCAGCATAGCCATGAGCTGGCTCTGTGCTCTTCTAGCATGGCTGAGTCTTTATCTGGCCCTACTAGAACATTTGATGCAGAAGAAGTTGTGTCCATGTTTGAGAGAGCTCTAGTTTGGATACATCTAGCTCTAGCTCTTATGCAGATGAAATTTTAGATCGCTCTGATCCAGAGGCTATTGAAAACCTTGGCCATCATCTAGATGAGCTGAACCTGAGAGAACCAGAGGCTATTCAAGAATTTGACCAAGAGCTAGATGAGGCCATGACGAGTGATCAAGAGCTAGATGAGTCAATGATGAATGATCAGAGCAATGATGAAGACAGCCAACCATTCAACTTTGATGGTAAGGAAAAGGATGAGTCTTCTGAGACTGAAGAAGAGAGAAGTTCATTAGACACTGACAGGTAAGACTTATACAAATTAAGAAGAGGATACCTACAAATTGATAATTCTTGTATTGTAATAGTGATAGAGTGAGAGGCCGAAGAAGTGGTGCAGGAGGAAGACAAGCAAGGGGTGCAAGAAGAGGACAACCAATGGGTATAGGAAGAGGACGAGCAAGGGGTGTAGGAAGAGTACGAACAAGGGGTGTAGGAAGAAAAGGATGTAGAGGGCAAACAAGGGGTGGAGGAAGAGGCCAAGGAAGGGGTGGTGGACCAAGTCCAAGATCATCACCTTTGGATGAGCCATGTTATACACACTGCACACAAATAATTATTATCTAATGATGTCTCAACTCAAATCTCTATACCATTCTCTCCACAGACAGGTATGAAGAAGTTGACTGATGTTGATACAGCTACTGTATCTGAACCAGTCTCTTCACACCAAACTGAACACCAGGTCCCAATATCCCCTCAGAAACAAACAGTGCTTTGGACTATACTTCCTCCTCTTCTTTGACCAGGATATCATCGATACGATTTGTATGAACAGTAATTCTTATGCTGAGCTGTTCTAGGATAAATAGAAATATAGCTAGAAGTTTCACCCCAAAGAGGGACTGATTAGAGTCAATTTCAAGCTGCCACAGTTGTGTACATGGGCCTCCACGAGAGGACTACTTCTCATACTGGTCCAAAGACTCACTTTTCTCCTAATTTATACAGAGTATTCAATTGAGCAGGAATGTTTTCTCCTCTATCTTGATATTTCTTCAATCAGTGACAACAATCCGTGTAACATTGATCCCACCGATCACCTTTATAAAGTTCGGTTTCTTCTCGAAAGGTTGGAGGCTAGTTGCATGAAACTCTACCAGCCCAGTCAGCATGTGTCGGTGGATGAACGAATGGTGAAGAACAAGGGTCGCTTCATCTGTAAGCAATATATATGAATGAAACTAACAAAGTGGGGGTTCGAGTTGTGGCTGCTGTGTGATTCGGCCAATGGTTACACATAGAATTTTTCTGTCTATCGAGGGAAAGTAGGAGAACAGTGTCTTCTAAGAGCTAAGTTATGATGTCGTGATAAACATGGTTGAAGGGCTGGAGAACCAGGGTTATATGTCTACACAGATAATTTGTATTCATCCTCTACACTCTTAAGGGGGGAATAATGTCAAAATGCTAATTTTTCACTTTTTTAATTAAGAAATTTTTCAAACTATTTTAATTGGTGTATTTGCTCATATTGAAGTCATATTCCAAGTTTAAGAACATTTGAAAATTCTATGATGCAGTTACGACAGCTTTTGCACTCACTATTTTCATAGAAACCCAGTAAGGAATGAAGAAGAACCGCGTCGCATTAGAATTTCCACATATTTCCACAAATTTCTCCCTAATTTCTCACCCAAACTCCATAATTTATATATCACCAGAATGTTTATTGTGTGCTCTTTAACCTAAACTAATTTATTTTCACTGCTATGAGAATGTGTTGGGTATAGACCAGCATATCTGTTTGTATGGGATTTCCCCCCCCTCTCCTGTGGTGCATTATCTTACTGATTCAAATAGTTTAGGTGAAACTACTACATGTACTCTTACCATAAACCACCTAACAGCCACTTAGCATTATTAATGGTTTTTAATTCAAGGACAGGGCAAAAGTTACTGACACTTTGGCATAAAAAATACCTATGACAAAGTCATTAAATAAAGCTATTTAATAAGCTACATTTTGGTACAAAAATTATGTTGATAGAGGGTAGTGGGTGGAAGTTATGATTGGTATTGTCGAGGTGTATTTTTTTGACATTATTCCCCTCTTAAGCCTTAAGTGACTTGGTCAACAAGGGGTTTGGTGCTGTAGGGCGATAAGTCCCACTCGAAGGGGGTGTCCAGCTGCTCTTGGACTGCAGAAGAAAAAGATGCTACAGCCTGCATACCCTGCATGGGTTTTAGATCAGGGATGGGCCAATTGTTTTCTGCCTTTGGAGAGATACCAAGGCAGTATGTGTTTCTTCAACTGTTCACTTGGGGAATCTAACTACCAGGTAAAGAGAAGAGTAAAGACATCAATTGGAGCTCAGGAGATATTTGTTTCAATTCCAGATGGGATTTAACACTACAACCGGCATATGGGAGGAGTTGATCTTTCAGACCAGCTTCTTCAGTACTTCCAGACAAGGTGGCAGACCCATAAATACTGGAAAAGACTGATGTCCCACTGCATTGACATAGCCACCACCAATGCATACATTTTGTACCGAAAAAAAACTTCCCCAAAGCCAAAGGCCCAAATATGACCACGAAAAATTTCTTGGAAGTTTGATGCAGGATCTTTTATCAGCTTCTTTGTATGCCCAATCCATGACATCTCCCGTGGGTAGACCTGTAAGGTCTGATGTTCGAGCAACACATAGACTGCAATATGGGAAAGACAGGAAGTATTTTACTTTGTGTAAATCCTACAAGCATTATCGCCGTACAGAGAAATTTTGTGTAAAGTTTACCTATGCTTTACCCATGAACGTGACTGTTCTATGAAGTGGCACCATCCCCGAAGTGATAGACTCCGTAACTGACTACATTCTGTTACTTCATTTCACTTTTGAATATTTTTTTGGCTGTTTAATGCATGTTAGCATCTAGTAATTTACTAAGTAGCACTTCTTGTTTTAAAAATTAAAACTAAGAAGAAGCGAAATTTGTGGTCAAAATAGCAGAAAATAGAATCTTCCATTCTTTCTGAACAAATCTGTAATACATTACTTTCAGAAATGGTGTATTAAAAATTAAAAATGGAGTTATACAGTCTGGTTAAGGGGCACTACAGTTTTGTCTGTCATTTTTTGTGATTTCTAACTTGGTAGGAAGAGGGTTAACATAATATATAGTTTTCATACTGTATTTTGTAAACAATTAGCCAATCTTCCATGTCCAAGTAATCTTTGTGACTCAACAGTTTGGCAACTTCAACAATAGCAGCATGTTCTCACAGTTTGACCAAGTCTTCTTCTCTTCCATTGCATATCTTAATAGTTTTCTACACATGCAGTTTCATTCCCGCATTCTCTAAATTTTGTTACAGTTTGATCAGTTAACTAGGCTACCAGTTAAAGTTAATGTTGTACACTCAAACATAGGTTGAGTTATAAACTGCCTTCTTATCTCCAGCCATGAAAGGGTCAAATGAATGTTGTGCTGATGTTACAGTGGTGAAAATGCCAATTTATAATTATGACATACAGTGGTAATTTAAATGTTGGCTAAAAATTAATAGTTGATAATGACATCACTAGGGATAAATAGTAGCGTAAGCTGCCAATTATCGGTATGCACCAATTATCGGCACCAAAAAGCGATGATTTATCAGCACGTGTGTCACGGAAAATGTACGGAAGAATACGGAAACTAGCTATTGCCTGATATTTCTCCTGGTGCAAGACTCTCAGAGCCTCCAGTGTTAATTGAAGGTCAGTCTCTTCATTCTCTTTGTGTTTGTTGAAGATTTGGAAGATAGTCCAAGCTATCTTTTCCAGTGCCCAGCTACAAGGAAGAGGTAATAGTTATTGTGTTTACTAAAGCCATAAGTTTTTAGAATAAGAGCTATGTAAGTATCTTGCTAAGTATCAGTATTTACTAAGTATCTTGCTAACTGTCATTTTGAAAACTCGTCTACATACCAAACCTAGCTATTGTTTTGCATAGCTGAACAACACTGTAGCCGATTTTTGCATAGTTGAACAACAATCTTTTTTATTTCATTATTTTAGTGCACATGCCTCGAAAAGGAAGAAAGCAACTTCGCTCTAAGTCAGCTCCTGCTATTTTACGATCACCAAGACATGTAAAAAGGAGGCAATGGTCCAATGATTCTATGCTGGCTACCCTAGAAGCAGTAAGGAATAGAACCCCTGTCAAAAGAGCTGCTTGAGTATGGAATCCCTAGAACAACACTACAGGATATGCACCTCGGTAAAGTTGTTCATGGGACCAAGCCAGGCCCGGTGTCTTATTTAACCAGTAATGAAGAGACTGAACTTGGAGAGTTCATTCAGACAGTAGGACAGATAGGATATGGAAAGAGCCGAAAACGAATTAAGCATATAGCAGAATCAGTTGCTCGTGATAAGGGAACCCTTGGGAGCAGAATCTCTGATGGATGGTTTCGAAGATTTCTGAAGCGGCAGCCACACCTTTGCCTGCGCAAAGGAGATGCTACAGCCAATGTAATGATGGATGCCATGATGAATCAAGAAGCATTTGACAATTACTTCAAACTTTTGAAAGAGGTTATGGTGGAGAATAACTTGGTGAACATGCCAAGGCAAATATATAATGTGGATGAGTCAGGCACGCCACTAGACCACCTCGTGTTATGACTTTAAAAGGCCAACAAAAAGTTAGGTACCGTACTTTGGGAAACAAGAGTCAGATTATGGTAATAGGGGTGTGTCAGCACAGCTGGACAGGCTATACCTCCGTTTGTGATCTTTGATGCAAAGAGTTTGAATGTGGAGTGGACAAAAGATGAAGTGGCGTGAACAACATATGGCCTAAGTGACAGAGGCTGGGTTGATATGACATTGTTTAAAGGGTGGTTTGCTGACCATTTCCTTAAGTATGCTGTTGCTGCTCGTCCAATCTTACTACTTCTTGATGGTCACAGTTCACATTATTACAATCCTGATGCTATTAGACTAGCTAAAGAAAGTGATATCATTTTGTTTACCTTAGTACCTCATACGACTCATAAAATGCAACCACTAGATACAGCAGTATTTGGTCCATTAAAAAAGCACTGGCGTGATGCTTGCCATGATTTCATTCAATCCAATCCAGGTAAAGTAATTACCAAATATCAATTCAGCAGCTTGTTGAATACAGCCTGGATGAATACCATGGTACCAAGAACAATTATCAGCGATTTCAGGATGTGTGTGCTGTGTATCCATTTAACCCTAAGGCTGTACTGGATCATGATCCTTGTCTTCAATTATCTGACAAAAATCCTCAGGAGCGACCAAGATACCTGTGATAACCAATTTGCTGTTTCTCCAGATCAATCTCCTAGCCACATCATGTTTACACCTGATGACGAACTGCGGTTTGAAACTAGGTATGAAGAAGGGTATGATGTGTATGATGATCCCATGTACATAGCTTGGTTAGATATTAATCATCCAGGGGCATTGCCATGCAATTACAATGAGAACCTCCTCACTCGTGACTCAATGATATGCATGATTCTGATTCAGATGGAGCAGTTAAGGCTGATGGTGCCGATCTTCTGTGTTCATTCGTTAATTTCTTCTCGGATGTATCACCAGTTGAGGCATTGACCCCTTCCCCTACACTTGGCTCTACCCTGGCTCCATCAAGAAAGACCCTCCCTCTATCTTTTCAACCAGACACGTCTCTTCCATCAGGATTTACTCCGCCTCCATCAGTTGTGAACTCTCCTCTATCTGGCTCAGCTCTGGCTAATCTCTTCATGTAAGCATCATAATGTTATATGCATGGTTGTGCTGTCTAGCTAGCTAAGATGAATTTAATTTGTGAATTAGGAATGTTTAGCTACCAGTTACCCTATAATTGGCTACAGCTACTGCAGGTATGTCTCCTCTGCCTGCATCTACATCAAGTTTATTCCCCCCTCTACCACACATTGAAACGGTGGACCACCTTGTCTTCCAACTCAAATAACCCCTATTCGCAATGTTGGATCAGCTTAAATATCTCCAGCTTCTACAATTGGTTCTAGTCGGTCCTCTATTGGATCCAGCAAGTCTTGTCACTCTCTAAGCCCAGACATGATTTCTAAGTACTTGATACAGTATGTACCGGAGACACCCAAGTCTAGGAGACACCAGCCAACTGAGTGACAGGATCATGTATTTTGACGAGTCTGGAAGGCTTAGTTTTTTTGAAAGCGAAGGAACACAAGAAAAAAAGAGTAGTGGAAGAAGAAAACTTGAAAGGGAAGAGAAGAAAAGAGAAAGAGATGACCTTGCAAAGAAGAGAGTAGAGGAGCAGCACAAGAAGGCAGCAGAAAAGAAGAATGTACCAGCTAAGAAGGCACTACTTCGAAAGTAGGGTTCAACCTCACAACCGAAGCAGCAAAAAAGTATCTCATTGGTTTCAACATCTACAGCAACATCTGGAGCTTCACATGCTGAAAACTCTATGAATGTGTTGGTGTACTGTGTGTTCACGTTCGTATGATGAAGACATTCGTCTGGGAAATGGAGCTGAATGGGTCAGGTGTGTCTGTGATCGGTGGCTTCACGAAGAATGTATTGACTCAGTTGAGTACAATGTGAATGGCGAAGAAAAGTTATGCTCTTTCTGTATTGTGTGATGTTCATATATACCTTGTTATTGTGATATATATCACTGCAATGTCCAAGAAAAGTTAATATGTATCGATAGCTGATCATGGGTTCTTGTCGAGGTATGCTCGATATGGCCAGCCAGGCCATTATCTTCGCTTTCATTAATGATGATGAACCTAACAGTCGTTTGAGTGCATGCATTAAGTTAATTGTGAACTTGGTGTTAATTGTGAATGTGGTTGTGAGTGTAGTGATGTAATGTCAGGTGGACTCTCTGTGTGCATGTAATTGTGGTTACTTCCTGTATCCTGTCTCACTCGGGCAGGACTTATAAAAGGTCCTGTCAGCCATTTGTGATTAGTCTTGTCTTCACCATAGTTTTCGTCAGCACCCAAATCTCGGTATTAACTAAGGCGATACTTAGAGCTAGACTCTAGTGGCAGCACCTATTAACTGAAAGGAGAAGATAGTCCTAAGCGAGGAACCTTAGACACCTTCTTTAAAACACCAACTACCCCTTCACAGTGCTAGATATTAATATGTGATACACTTTTGTATTTACAGTTCTGTATTAGTTCTACACAAAAACATTTGTTCCTGCCGATAATTGAGAATAGAGAATTGCATTGGAGACGGTAATAGGTACGGGATGACAATAAATTATACTCCTATGGGTCTGTTGTCCTTTAGCCACAGCTAGGTAATTGCTAAGACTTGGCGGATGCTTGCACAATGAATAATCTACATTCCAGTGCAAGAAGCAACTTCCTGTGTTATTCCTGTAGTAAATTACGAGGTCGGGACCGTTCGTGTGCCGATAAGTATATGTCAGTCATGATATTGACAGTCTTCATGCAACACATCTTAGCTAAATTGTTAGCAACCTTGTCATAATTACGTCATGTTGAAAAAAGTCTTACATGACTGATACAAAAGTTAGCATTTGAAAAATATATAATCTGTATGTGTGCCTTTCAACATTTCATGTATATAAGACAACTGAAGGAGTAATTAATACTTCATGAAAAAATTCGTAGTGGCCTAATCATATACCAGAATAGATTTAAAAAAAGAACATGGTCTTTATTTTTACATTAACAAATTCTACTTAGAATATTTAGTTGATAGAGTAGACGCTGGCAACCAAGCTGAAGAAGATGCTGTAGTAAATTCCATGTAATAAAATTATAGTCCCAGTATCAAAAGAAAAGAGACAAGCTGAGGCAAACTGAAACATGCCATGCAAGAGAGAGAGGTTAGCTTTAAGTGACCGGCAGAGACAAAGAGTACAATAAGAATATTTGACTATCTGGCAGGAGAGAGCTGAAACTGAATAGACTAACTTATAGGCTGATCAGATATTGGCATTCCATGAGAGAGATAATCGTAATCTATGTATATTACTGAGCCATTTAATCTTGTTTCAAAGCAAACATGGACCCTCATAACTAAGATAAGCAAGAAGATGTACTTATTCTGTGCTTGTGAATATTTGCAATAACTTTTGTTTTAACCAGCAAAAATAGATGTGGTTTTGTCTAGATCTAACTATGCAGGAGAAACCAGTTTTGTTAGGCAAGGTGAATACTACTTACTTGCCAAGAACAAAGGATGAAACAAAATGTCAATTGAAATTGTCATACCTACCAACTTTCACCAAGAGCTGAAACATCCTAGTGATGGTGACAAAACGAGTACTTGAATAGCGATAATCCATCAATTTAATACGCACTTCATATTTTGCAGCATCAGAAGATCTCACATTATTCAGATTAAGATGGAAGTCAAGTTTATCATTGCTTTGGTATGAAATACTAATTATTCGGGAATTAGGACAATAAGGAGTGGACTCAAACAAGCACCGATACAATTTTGAAACTTGTCCATCAATTACTTTCCACAGTTCCAATTCAGAAACTCGCTGTTTAATACCATAGGATCCACCATTCCTATATCCTAAAGCAGTGTCAAACACGACACTACCACCAATTTCTGATTGCAGGAGTTTGATGGTGGCACAGTTTTTACCATTCCTGCTCTCAGGACAAGATTTGAAGAATGCATGACCTGAAGAGAAATAAGCATAGAGGTATATAACACATTTATCTCAGCTACTATGCATAGATGTTTTCATCGGTGTACACAAACAATCAAATATATAAGTACAAACAATCAAATAAATATCGCCGAATAATTTGTACCTTCAATAAAAAGAACAACATACAGTTCTGGATTTATGTTTGTAGATGAATAAGGAACATGACACCGATATACACCTTCACTTGCACTCGTAAGATTTCTCAGTGAAAGCGTGCGTTCACCATTGATTAGATCCGAATAAATATCCATGTTTGATTCACTTGTGATAGGATTTAGATTTAAAAAAGTAGTGCCATACATCCAATTATAACCCACATTGTGATTATCAGGCCCACAATCAAATGAGATACTGGTTGTCAAGGGTGGACTGGCCTGGGCTATTCGATCTGCAATTATATAGGTTAACAATAATTATTATCATTGGCTTTTTGGCTGAATTATTTAATTCCACCGAGAATCATTCCACCGAGAACAATTCTTCAATTCAGTACAATGTACAATATTATTTTTCTACCTAAACTTTAGACTACCTAAGCAACTGTAGCTTACAAATTGTTTGACATGGTTGCAGTCCACTGAAGCAGGATTCCTTACAATCATTCTCACTCTCTGCAAGAGAACATGTCAGAAAACAAAGCAGCAATTCAATTAATAAACACCACCACAGCGACATTATTTGTCGTTCTCATCAAGTCGAATTAAAAAAAAATTTTTAACGTGTCTGTGACCAATCAGTTTGGCGCTTAGCATCACTTAAAAATAATTATTATCACCACGCACGCAAATGCCGAACGCCCTAAGCTATTTAACGCTGTTAAAATAATAGGCATAGCGTGGTGAGCGAAGAAGCTAGAGCATTAATCGAGTAAATATAATTATCACCAGTTCCTGACAGTGTTACACCCAGCGGTCTTTCCTCCCTGTGCAGTATGACCCATATGAGATGATTACGGAGATCCTGCGGCAGTCTTTAATAGTCTTGGTTAGTTGTTTGCCCATTTCAAGCTATCTAGCTGATAAGAGAACGTTGGCTAAGGAGAATGAGAAGACTAAAATCATGTCTCGGCCGAGCTATAACGTTTTCGTTTTCGAGTATATACACACGAGTCCGAGTATATAAAAGGGGAGTTACTCGAAAGTAAGGCAACATTCGAACTCTGCCTTCTATTCTCTCCGCTCCTACCTTTTCACCCATTCTGGCAGTAACACCTATATTTTCTGGAATTAAGACACTTATACACGTGGATAAAGGCACAGAACATTGCAGGCTCAGTCATGGCAGAAAAGAATGAGTCAGAAAAGAAATAATAGTAAGAAAGACATGCACAAACACAAAATAAAATGTGGATCCTCCTCGTATAGGAATACAATGTCACTCCTCAGATCCCCATTTAACACACAAATCAATTCATGAAGGACCACCAGCTCCCTAGCAGGTTCCAAATCAAACTGACATCCGTAAAGGAAACCAGACAAGGAATAGAGTATGGGATTGCAGTAAGCAATCAGAAGTTAATATACCAGGAAAAGCACGACATCACTACCATATCCAGTTCACCATCTGAAGGCAGCATGGACTCCAAACACACAAAGCCATCCGAGCAGGGAGTAGCTAGCAGGAACAGATTGACCTGGAGCAAGAACAGTTACGTTATTTACAGCATTGTCAATTACTATAAACTCTATCTTCATAGTGGCAGTGTGTATGATCCACCAAGAGGTTAGTATATGCTCCACAACCCTGCCAATAACCTCCTGAGAGGTTTGTGCGACACTCATTCTGCCATTCCCTCAGTGAGTTTTAAGTGAACTTCACCCTACTAATCCAGAGAAAAGGCACAACAAGGAGGTGAAGTTTTGGAAGCACCTAAAGATCTCGGAGTGTGAATGGATGAGGATTACTTGTTGATGAAGGTGAAGAGGACAGTGAGTGACAACTGGAGAGGTATAATGCCAGGCTCTGTGATATATGAAATACATACAAATGTGAGTACTGATGAGTATACTTTTCTTCGTCCTATTTTTTCTACTAATATATAGGAAATAGGAGAAGTAATGATGGAACTTATCAGGACTATCTGTCATACATTTGATGCAGAAAACCATAGTTACGAATAACTAATTATAATAGTTATATACGAATAGCTTAAAATCTGAAAACTGTTCCATTAGTCTGAAGATATATTATAGGCTCTAGTGCATTAGCAAGATCATCTGGGGAAAGAGGCCATGCGTTTAGGATGTGATATTAGTGGGAGTTGATGGTGCGTGCATACAGGTAGAGATGTGTGATTAATGACAGCTATAGGGATGTAATGGTTATACGTGGAGGTGAAATTGGTCGAAAACATAAGCACACGCATGTAATAACATACAGAAGAGGGACACTTTTCTTAATTTCCTGACTGATGTTGGGCTTGCTCAGAAAACCAAAATCAAGTCGCTCTGCTAGGGTTTACATAATGGAATCATAAATGACCAAAAAAAATTAACTTTAAGTTTGACTACACATGAGGAGACCTAGCTCTAAGTTATCACTGATAAAGTTACAAGTACACAATATGGCTCAAGTGATATCCATGAGTTCTACCCTACATCCGGATTCAGCAACCATATCTCCATCCTTTAAGAAGCCATCATCTTCTGCTAATACCTTCCAGTCTGACTAGATAATCTCAGATAAGTGAATTGTGCCAGATGATACAAGCATGAGCATTGGCACACAGTTAGAGCATGCCTCAAGGAAGATATTTGGCTATAGTAGGGTGTTGATTATTTGTTTGTCAGCTATCACACTAGCAGGAAGGAGAACAGCTCAACCTTGTTATTGTCGATGCAGAGAAATGCCTCCCATCTTCCAGGAATGTCACTGCATGGCTCAACACGTCTATGAACTCCCTTCCCTCTCTTTATGTGTGTTTCTGCCTTTAAACTTTTAGGGAGATATTCACCCACACGACATCCACTCTACTGACATGATGTAGCTGTGACTTATGGTGAGAACACTTTTTTGGCGTAATCTGAAAATGTTTTAGCAGCACCAGGTCGTAGCATGTTCAGCAGCCCCATCAACAATGATGACGTGAACTGTAGGATTGGGTGCATTCTCTTGTGTAGGAACTAGGTCCTCCAAACAGCCCACCAAGTCAGATTTGTTGCCAGTTCTCAGCTTGCCCATTTGTGACAATGCTGGTTGATATGCCTGGTTTTCATGCATAAAGAACTCATCTAGATTTCCATCACGTATCTGCGATGCACAGCCTAAACAGTCATTCTTCAGGGATGAGGGTTGTTTTTGTGACCTGGAATTCTCTCAGACTGGAGGCTGGCTGAAAAGTGGGAGCCCATCAATGATTCCATCCAGGCGCTCGCTGACATAGGTGTCATACTGGTCCTGTCCAATTTCTGAATCTGGTTTACAGTGTTAATGACTGCTGCATCTGCAATGTCTCTGGTATCCAGTACGAGAAGATCACTGCTGTTTTCACAGAATGGATTACCCATGTCTTCTTTAGCACCAGTTAGTGCTCTAACATCTCGTGCAAATGCCAGCTGTGCATATTTGGTCTGCTCGTGGTGCCGAGTGTCAGTCTTCTTTCTCTTCTCAGTGGAGACCTCAAACTCTCCAATCACACGTGCCATCTCTGGACCAGACACCATCCAGAATCACAGAGCTGCAGGGTTCTCTGTCAGGCCCACAGCACCACCATCACCTTTCACAGAGGCATTATTCTGCTTGTGGGCCTGGTCAATGGCAATAGCAGAGAAGCTGTGTGTCGTCTTTTTCATAGCAAAGTTTCCTTTCAGAAACTGGCCGTGGACATCAAGATGAGTAACTTTCAGCATAATCATGTCACGCAATGACTCTTGGGCAATGAGGTCTCCAGCACTGAGTTTGGCTAGGGGAGGTTTGTCCCGCAATTTGTGGGCACAATCACATGAATGTCAAGTTCGAATGTTGATGCATTATTACGCAAAGCATCTCCTGGTGCAGATTTACCACAGAAGAAGCACGTCTCTGTTGAATGATGTTCATGTTCCCTGCTTAGACGGGTGAACTTGTGGGTTTCTGGATCATCTTCATGAGGCATTTGTTTTCAGCCCTCTGAAGCTTTGTTTTGTTGTATTGCAGTCTGCAGGAGTCATGCCATTTGGCTTTATAAAGCCGGAATGCTGCCTCGATGTCATCGTAACAGTTTTAGTGTTGTTGGCAGGCAACAGATCTTGTCAAATGCTACAAGATTCTCAGCCATGGTCTTGTATCTTGCCCCCTGTGCCATGGGCTGAATTAGCCGGACATTTCAGCACCTTAATTGTGTCTTCCTGACTGAACACATTGGTTCCAGTCTCTGGTCAGGCACTGTGTACCTGATGTTTGAGGCTCACCAGTGCCCACCACCTTGTATAGTTTGGCCATTGTCCCTCAAGGCACTATGCTACTTGTGAGAACAGTGTGGTACTGGTCATCCAAGTAAAGTTTTTTGGCACTGTGAGAGATCAGACTATAGCTAATAGCAGCAGTAGTAATACTAAATTAGTAAGAGAGTGAACTACAGAATGCTGACTGGCACACAGGTCTGACTGTGATTTCTGATCAAATGACAAGTCAGCTAGCCACTAAGTACTAAGCATGGAGCAGAGGCCTCTCTGGGTCAGCCTGACACAGAACAGATCAAAGGGACACACATCAACACCATGCGATCAAGCTCAAAACACACAGGAACATTGTACAACAGAAGGATACAGGAAATTTGGCTAGATATTTGTAGTTAGGTAGTTGCTAGCATGTTGTAAATAGTACCACTGCATTCTCCATCCGTAAAAATGTAGATTAGCCACCAGAATCAAGATCCTAGGTGGTCTAGAACCAGAGATACTGGTAAAATAACAACCAGTGGTGGCCATTTTGGAATATGGCTGCCATTGTTGCCGTGAGCGAAATCTGTGATGGCCCTATAGCAAAACATCTTCCTATGCTCTAACTGTGTGCCAAAGCTCATGTTTGTAATCAAAAGCACAATTCCCTCTAATATTACACTTATCTGTTGTACCTTACATTGACGGGTTCTTAGCTTCCCAAATTGAAGCAAATGTAGGCCGACACCAATTCTGACTTGTTGGGGTGCATAAGTTACCGGTATATATCAATTCTGACTTAATATACAGGCAATATAGGGTCAGAAATGACTTCAACGAAATTTAGGCCAACACCCAGCACCCATTCTGACAGAATATATAATAATTAGTGGAATCTACCAAGTCAAACCAATATAGGAAGTGCTACCACACACCCCTCTCCCCCCATTTTTGAGGAACAAGAGAGCAAACAATACCTACTCCCTGGACTACTCATCCCATCCTCTTTCCCACCACTTGAAATACTACTATATATCACATGATGAAAGAGTGACACTACTACTAGCTATACAATATGAACTCTCTTCTACTCAGTCAAAACAAAACCTTTTTAATATAAGGATGAATGAAGATGCCTCTGCCAACAAAGGTTTACACTTTATTTACCTGTGATTTGAATTCAAAATCAAGAAAAGAAGAAGAAAACTCGCCTTCAGCAAGTGAGGAGAGAACAATCCCACTTGCCACAGCATTTGTTTTTATTGCCATTTTGCTCATTCAAAGATAATAAATTCATGATCAAGTCATCCACCCATGTGTTGCTTGACATATTATATAACTCCCTAAAGAGAGTGTGTGTGTGTGTGGGGGGGGGGGGGGGGGGGGGGGGTTCTACCCTCATACCTAAATTAAAGAGATATCACTATCTTCCTTACCAATACCACTTGCACCAAATTTTTATCAATACCTTTTACAAAATTATATAGCTGAATCATTATTTTTCATAATCAACCTATGTGCAACACCCAGAATCACTGACACCATCACCACCAAAACCATAACTAGCATGCTCTAATTACTGCAGCACGATCTTCAACAAGCTATTTTATTACTAAGAGAATCAACATCTATATCAGCTAGCAGTGATGCGACACAAGGTGGTACTTCGGGTGCATCAACAAATATAGCACTTGCAGCAGATGCCGATAACTCATAAGTTAAATGAATACTGGTCTGAAGTACTTCAGCAGGTCCACGTGATTCTTCTGAAAGGTTTCCTCTTCTTCCAAACTGGATAAACTTAAAAGCACGACACCGCGGAATACTAACTCCTGAAGATAGCACACGCACAAAAAACAACATTAGCTTGCAAGTTATCTATTCGGGTCCCTCAGCTAGGTTGTTCATTTTTGTTGTTTATTTTGTGTGTGACTACTACATAGAGCGCTTTTCAAACAATATGAACTTATCCAATCCCCATGACTCCCTTCACTCCAATAAGGACCTCGCACGTTACGTGTTTAATAGTACTAGTCCAAGGGCTGCCGAAACCCCCCCTCCCCCCCCAGTCTATATAACTGCCACTGTGATTTTATGTTAGTTTAAACACAGGTGTTTACAAAAATGCTTGATATACATGCAATTTTTGGTTGCAAGTATGTTAAATGAGCAATCCAAGATGGCCGCTGTGCACTGCTGGCAAAATTTGATACAAAATACTATTTTTTAATCGAATTGATGTAAATATAATTTGGGATTGGAGAAATTTATTGGAGACATAATTTGTCCATTTGGAGGTCTTCCTTGTAAAAAAAAATATGGCCACTGGTGAGGTTAAAAATAGCAGTTGATTAAGTTTGCATAGATTCGTAATTAATTAGGCAGTGTCAATTGGATAGTATCAACTTGCATCTTCTGATTTATATTTTTTTCATGTACTTTTCTTTTTGTTAGCCTTTGTTAGGCTAGTAACCTGTTCATTGTTAGCCAGCTTATTGTGTTACCAGGGCCCTTCTCTGTGGACTAGTTGTATATAAAGGTTCAAATATACAGTATAATTGTTGTTGCACTTATAACCTTCAGAATTCATTGCAACTTGAAAGCAAGGCGAGGCAGCCATTAGTTAGCTGTTGTAGACTAGCTACTAGAATTTGTGTAATTTTTAATTGCTCTTATTTGTTCCAAGTGGGTAATAATGGCTGATGAGAAACCACTGCAATTAAAGAAGGATGTCAAGAGAAGGGGAACACTTGATTGTATAGTCTGTTATACACCAGGATGCAAGGATAAAATATATTCAGTTAGCAAAGCAATCTTTGAATCAATACAAAAAGCTGCAAGGACCCATCAGTTAATTGACAAAACAGACTCTGAGCAGTGTGGCAGTATATGTGAAGGCATCCCTGATAGCATTGTAAATGGCTACCATCGTAAGTATTATCAGCGTTTCATATCAACTTCAAGAATTACTAAACGAAAACATAGTGAGATTAAAGATCAATGTGATGAGGTTAAAAATCCTCACAAAAAAAGCAAATCCAACACATCAACTCTACTTCCTCAGGATCATTGCTTCTTGTGTTGAGATGAAAAAGCATAATGATAAACTGATCAAGTTAGCTTCTAAGTCACGCGAGTCTGAAATTAAAGAGAAAATTATCTTAAATCAAGACCCTAAACTGATGTCTTTACTTCATTTGGATCTGATTGCCAAGGATGCAAAATATCACAAATCATGCTTTGAGTCGTATATCCCACCCGAAAAAGGATATCTGCCACAACCAGTGAATCAGTCGATTCCAAAGAATCCTTGGCTGCACAAAAAGCTGCATTTCACCATGTATGTGAACCTGTGGATAATCAAATCATCAAGGGAGCACACGTAGAACGTATCACAATGTTGAGGGAGAGATACCTTGAATATTTGCTATGTTATCATCCCCTAGATTCTATAATCAGGACTACAAAACATACAAACTCAAGGCTAAACTAATGAAACACTTCGGCCATACCATCAAATTCTGGCAACCAAACTACCACAGTGGATTAATATATTCCAGTCATGTTCCACAAGTTGCTGCAATTGAAGTTACATTTGAAGCTGCTCCCATTCAAGGAATCTTGACATTGTTGGAGATTGCTGGAATGCATGGAAAAGAAGAGTCTAAGCATCTCCACAAAGATGTTAGGGCAGCACAAATTAGGAAGTCTGAAGAGGCAGTGATAAGGACTATATATGAACATGATCAAGAGCTATATCAATCCATTTGACTCGGAGAGACAAAATGTTATTGTATGCCTTTCCTCTGGAATTCCTGCATCTCAAGAACTAGTCGTTGACCTCCTTGATGATACACCTGGAGAAAGAGCATTGAAAGACTTCCTGGAACTGCGAGTATCTGGAAGCTTTGTAAAATTTCATGAGCCAATCAAGAAGAGGAACCATCTGACATTCCAAAAGCAAGCTGAGAGTAAACAAATGTATTTCTATACAAGCTCAGCGCAATTTGTTTGGGCAGCTCATCCTTTTATCAGCTCAACATAACATCAGTTTGGAGAAAGCATTGTCATTTGAACTTGGAGTGATTCCTTGGAGTATGGCAACTGCAGATGGATGCCCAGACAAATCAACACTCCTGCATCATCTTGAAGGGGACTTCCAGATAAGTTAGTGGCCACATAATGCTGCTACCATTATTGATGCTGCAGCACACATCCAGGCTCAATCAATCACAAGAACCTTTGGGGAACTAGCAGAGCAATTGTGGAATACCTTGCCTAAAACTCACCGTGTCGATTTTGTAAATGACACCTACATTCAGGCATCAATTAAGTCCGTTGAGATTTCAAAGGCTTCTTGTCGAACAATCAAACCAAGAGCCAGCTCTCAAAGTTTATCTTGAAGGAATGGCAGTCTCCAAAATATGCCTCTAGGCTATGGGGTCACCAGATCATGTTCACTCTAGGTAAAGAGTGCTGGGAATTGACGAGTGATGTTGAGTTGTACTCACTGACCTACAATGATCTTAACAGCAATAAGGTAAACAAAAGGAGGAGGATCGATATCGTTGCAGTGCGACATCACATTGGTGCCAGTATTAGTGAAGCAGTCCTAGGCTTTCATGCTTTCACCGGGTGTGACACTACCAGTGCATTTATGAGAAAGGGGAAGGTCAAGCCTTACAAGAAAATGCTGAGTGATCCTGCATTCATTAACACTTTTGGCCAGCTGGACATGATGAAATTGTCACTGAAGAGGATCATAAGGTGTTAGAGAAATTTACATGTTATATATATGGCTCAAAGACCACATATTTTACCGGTTTGATGTTTTCTTCCAACGCTTTTCAACAAGGAAATCTAAATGACTACTGAGCACTGACATTGGCATAGATATCAGCCTACTGCCACCTTGCCAATCTAGTCTCAAAATACACATTCAAAGAGCAAACTTCTAATCATACATTTGGTGGAGAGCACTGATCAAATCTCCAGAAATTCCATCTCCATTGAAACATGGTTGGGTCTTAGAGCAAGGCTCACTGCTTTTCCAGTGAACTCACAATGAGATGATGCCAACTGACATAGAAGAAATCCTGGTTAGCTGCCAGCAGTCAAACCAAAATAAGATGAAGATGAAGAGTCACCAATATGTAGCTCTGAGGATACTTACTACGAATCAGACTAAGTTTGAATGCATCCATGACCACATCATATAATTTTACAATGAAGATGACCTTAAAATGGATAAATTGTTTTCTAATGAATTCCTTGACCCAAAATTAGTTAAAATTGATATTGCACATGGTTTTTTAATCAAAAGAAAACATTTTGCCCAAATTTAGCCAATGGCGCACAGCGGCCATTTTGAATTGCTGATATACCAGACATGCAACCGGATAATGCATGTATACCAAGTCATTTTGTAAATAACTATGTTTGAACTAACAGAAAATCAGAGTGCAGGTTATATAGACTGGGGGGGGGGACCTTTTCAGTATCTAGCCACTGGTCTATACGGAGTTGATAGGCTAAACCGATACGCACTCGATTGACTTCTTGACAGGCTGGACGATAAAAAGTTACGATGATTAAATGGTGAAATTTGTTTGCCATATGTATGCTGCATTGTTTGGTAACAGGTTCTCTCGTCCCCTGCCAATGTAAAAATGGTGGATCAGAACAATGCAAAACAGAGTGTAAGCTGTCTTGCAGTAGTATTATTGTATGTATGCTGTACTGTGTGTGACTGGTTCTTTAGCACATTTCATTCCCTGTCACTGTAAAAGTGATGGATCAAAACAGTGCAAAACAGAGTGTAAGCTGACTAGCTGTAGTATAATTGTATGTATGGTGCATTGTGTTTGGTGGCAGGTTTTTTTTAATCAGATTTCATTCCATCACTGTAAAAGTGATGGGTCAAAAACAGTGCAAAACAGAGTGTAAGCTGTCTTGCAGTAATATTATTGCAGATAAATGCAACTTTTCCATAAAAGCAATACTAAAAAATGGGTATATAGCAAACAAAATAGATCGACTCCGGAATTTGAAGTGACTATTCTGAACAGAAGTTACACTGAAGGCAGAGACAAAACCCTAAAAAAGTAGCTCAGCTTTCTCAGTGGCATTAACAAGGTATTACCAGGAAATATTACTTCATAAGCAATACATGAAATTGTGGAACTTTATTTTATCCCTGAGCTGCCATTGGATGGTCAGCAAGGTGGTTGTAGAGCCAATGGTGGCCTAATAATATTTTTATGTGAAGACAAGATTGTCAGGTTTGATGAGTCATGTGACAGAATTTTTTTTTCTCTATGGATAATATATAGCAATATGGTTTTTATCCATAGTATCACAATTTTTGCATTTCATCAAAAATGTATGCGTCAAATATGTACAAAAAATGTTTTCTGAATGTCAGAACAAGAGCAATTACGCAAACCTCTGCTACTCCCAATATCTTTTTTCTTCGTAAACATTCTGCACAAAAAAACTGTGTATTGTATTGACTTGTCTACAAAGAACTTGGGCTCTGGAGGAAGGGAAGAAGGTCTATCTCTCCAGCTAATTGCTTGGATTTTGTGATCTCTAATGAAGCAATTATTTTCAGCTGACATAAAAAAAGGTTTTCTCTTCGAATCAGCTTTTTGTGTTTGTGAAGCTAGTGTAGTTATTTGCCACCATTTTGCATAATTTGTGAGCTACTGTTGCCAACACGAAACACGTATAGCTATCTAAACAAAAATTGGCTACAATGCTAAGTGCCATGCCATTTCTGGCTCTGTTGGCTTCTAACAAACCTAGATCATCACCAAAACTAAATGGATTGGTTAACCATGCATATTAGTTCATGAAAATTCACCTAGAGGCAAACGAAATACCCTGGGTGGAAACATAACTCCATGGTGGAGGTAAATATGTTATCAATACACTTAGTCTGTACAGATTCTATAAACGGCTCTAGCTTTCTTCATGTTACAAATTAATTAACTTCAAATCCTGGCCCGAATTAAAAGCGGAAGCTGTTTGACTCAAAATAGAAAGAATATGCACACATTTGCTTATCATAGAAACATTGAGTGAGATCTTGTAGTAAAAATACAGTGTCTTCAGTGGAATCAGGCTGTTAGGAGTGCTCATGAAGGTGGAAAGAGCTCTGTGGGTACAGTATATTTGTCCTAAACTGGAAGTCTTTTCACAAGCAATTTATAGCAAGGAACAGATAGGATTTTTTGTTAAGGCATAAATTGCCACTATTTAGGCAGCTAAGATGTTGTCAATCTGAGCTTTAACTTAAGATGGTTTGATGGTGGTCTCCATCAAACATTTTAAAATATGCGTTAAGCATTTCATTATTTTCAATTAACCATGAGTATGCATAGAGGAGTTAGAGTTATGGCTACACTTTTATATTTCATCTAACAATGCCAATGCCTACCCACTGTGTCTGTGTGTGATGGTTGTTGTGTGCATGTGTGTGTGCTGTGTGTGTGGTGTGTGTGTTGTGATGTGTGTGTGTGTGTGTAGTTGTAATATTTGTGACAAAACAAAATCTCCAGAATAAGTACAAAAGAAAAAATAATGCAAGCAACCCTCTCCCCTAATTATGCATGTGCAAGGAGGGCATAGACTCGAGCTCCTTCTAGTAGTGATGTTGCTTTATTGGTGTTCAAGTCACACTGCCTCTACTAAGTTTTATTTTCGTAAGTTGATATTTCTTTGAATAATTCCCAAAATACATCATTCCCCTCTATGGGTATAGTTTGTAAAAATGTACCTCATTAGCTTCTCTCTTTACCCTCGCCCACTATAAACATAATTATAATAAGCACTATTATTCCTGTGTATACCTACCTCTCCAGTGACAAACCCAAGTTTTCCTAAAATTAAAAGTAAGCTACTTCTCTCCCATTTTGGATTGAAGAAGAATAAGAAAAGAAAATAACTTGCACCTTTATACAGGAATTACTTCACCATTTGTTTGCTCATTGTTTTCTGACGTGCAGGTTCTTTAGCAGCAAACCAACCAGCTTGTTATTGCAACATCCATCATAGCCAAGCTTGCTTAAATGGAAATAGATTCATCAGAAAAAATTGTACGGTGATTCATGCATACACACACACGCACACACACTCATGCACATCTGCACATATGCACACACATATACACACAAACATATACATATAATTTTTGGGAGTTTTGGAGGATAACCTATGAACTAGTTCCATGGAGAACTAATTCAATGGTATTTGGGGAAGCAGTGAACAGAAAAGTTTAATCTTATCTATATTATATATAGACCGAATTGGACAGGCACTGACTACAAGAATCAAATTCCATTGTCGGGTTCATAATGTGGCAGCCGTTCATAGTTTTCGCTGGATTTTTTGGACTACATTTGCCACTCTACATGAAATAAGTACGGCATCAAGTCCAGACATGACCAAAGGTATAAGCAAAAGCAAAATTGTTCTTTCAATGAGAAATATCAGAAGTGAAAATGAATATGCCAGTTGACTTCTTCAGATCCCAAGAATAATAAACCACAGCCAATACACATTCTTGTTGTTGAAGGTACATATTAATTATGGCGTGATAACAGGGTTGTATGCAGATTTTCAAAGTGGGACTGCACGATCAAAAATGTTATGAAACCCATGAGAGGGGAGGGGAGAGAAGAGAAGTTTGCAAAAAAGAACGTGAACCAAAACCCAGTGAATTACATTGGGGGCATGCTATTTTACTTAAATAGCACAAACTCTATATAAACAGAACAATTAGCATACTTCATAACATGAGATTACTTAACCAAGTATGCATACAATTATTATCTATATTGGTAATTTTTCATGAAAAGGTTCTGGACATTTCTGCAGTGTGAGAAGACTGTAGATAATTGGTTAGTCTATGAAATGCTGCAGACATTTTTTATATCTGCTCTCTCCCTTTCTCTTTCTGTTTCTGGACATATTTAAATGGGCTCTGACAAGAAATAATATCATTGCTTTAGCTAGTTAGAACTTCTTTATTGTAAAAAAGAGACATGAAATACATGACCAAAGAAGGAAGAAACTCAAATTATGCAAGAGCGACCAAAAAAAAAAGAACATTGAAATTTTGAAACACTCAAAGTTGTGATAATAAAAATATTCCCATCCAATCCAATCCACTGTGTAATTAATGCCCTCCACAGTAGCTACCCTCCAGCAATGAACAGTGACCAGTCCCAATTTGAACATTCTTCTTTATAAATCTGACTTCAATGTTACACTGAATAAACTCATGATCTCTGATTCTGGGCAATATGAAGCACGCATTGAATTATAAAATTCTCACTATTGCTAAGAAATTTGTTCTCATTGTCACTTCAGGTATGTTTTCTGTGGCACAATTAACGACTGCATTGTGTAGCTGTACATTCACCCTAGGAAAGACCTAATTATAACCTTTCTTCTAGCTATTGACCCCATACCAAGCATGCATAAAACTGGGCATGACCTAAACACCAAGGCAATAAACTGGCAGACACACAAATTCTAAAATTGTGTAAAAGCTCGAAATTCCATGAACATTAACATTTCAGGTAGGGAGGCTCATTGGTGACCTAATCCAGGTAGTTTATGTGGTATACTTATGAGCAGACAAAATAATCGATACTCACTTCTGCTGTTCGGTTTATGGATTCAAGCACCGGGTAAACTCTTACAAAGTCCTAAAAGACACTAGTTGACATCTACCAAAATAGCTCATGAAGTTCAGTGTAATTATTACAAGCACATGAAGGAGGCTCTAGCTAGATAGCCAAAATAGCAAAATTCTGGACTAGTAGTATAATTATATACAATGTAGGTACTGATGCATTGTGCTACATATAGGCCACTATAAATCACATAAGGACACCAGAGACCACACATCTCTAGGTTCCCAATGGGTACCCAGTTAACAATCCTCTCCTCCGCTGATACATGGGGGTTTGAAAGCAGTCTGAATCACCAAGTGACTATATACTCAGACATTAACACCACCATGGAACAACCAATTAAAATCCAGTGTAGCACAACAGTTGGATTCCTCTTTCGTCCCCTTACCCCCACTTCATCATCCTGGAACTTCCACGGAGATCATAGCAATCCAAGTTAGAATCCTAAGAAAAAAGTGTAGAACTTGTGTTTAATGTGGCCATGCTTACCATTAACTGAGACTACAAGAGTCCTATACTAATGCAGTAAAAATATAGCACTGTGCCAGTATGATATGTGATTGCATGATTGGTTTGTTGATTGTTGGCGTATTGATCTATACCAGTGAGAGTTCTTCAGTCACACCCCAAGGCAGACCAACACACCCTAAAAGTAGGGCAGTCAAGGCTGTTCATCCCTTACCCACAAAAACCACAGTGAGAGCACAAAATATGATGCATGGATAATTTAACCCAGGGAATGATTTCCACTGTGTGTGACATGCCTTACTACACAAAAATATCAAGCAACATTTTTATATTTTTCATTTTTTTAAAAACACATATGCCAGGAATTTGCTCTCTCTGTTGCACAGTGCTATGAGATGGACATGTTGGTGGGTTATGTTAGTCTAGTCTTAGACAGAGTTGATAGTTGCTGTGGAAAAACACTCTGTAGATGGAATTGGTAGAAGAACTTCATTGCCATTTTGCCGAAGATAAACATCTATAGTGTGAAGAAAGAGATGGTTTGTTTTGCAAATCTCACCTGCTCTAATCTCACCTGCTCTACTGGTAGAGCTGGAGTTTAACCCATGCTTACCAAACCCATGCTTACCACCACAACATTTCTAGACTAATGCAGTAAAAATATAGCATTGTGCCTGTTACCTTGTGTATAAAAGAGGATGTGGGGTTGCAAGATTGGTTGATTGACAGTCGATTCATTGGTTGGTTGATAGTTTGACTGCAATAAAATTCCAGGAAGCTTTAGTTGAGGACTCATATAGTATTATTGGCGGGAGGGTAACTTTAATGAGGAAGGTCATGGACATGTCAAATTTGGGATATAGGTGACCCATGGGATGAAACCATCAAGCAGCAGTGTACTTGATATTTTTGGTCAGTTAGCCATTTTGTTTAGGGATATACCTGTGCATGTGTGTTTCATGCTAGCACACAACCAAAGCCTTGCGTGCATTTTTTACATACCAACGAATAAACAGTCTCGATGCTATCTGTTTGAGTTATTATAGTGTGCTGCTTATACACTGATCCCTAAGGTCCTTTGGTACCAATCTGCAACCATTTAGGTTAGTAATGAAGCCTACTATTTAATGGTAGGGTACCGTTGTTAGAATTTGAACTTCAGCTATAATGATAATGGTAAAGGGTCCTCACAAACTTGTGATGCATGGTCATGTTTCTAGATATAATATTATTAAATACATTGTTATTCAGCTTCATTAATGCAAAATGACACTTGGGAAGATTTTATGGATTTTAGCTTCCATAAGAAACACAGGACTTGCAAAATCATTTATCCATCTCAATCCTGAAGAGTAGTAAATCAAACACAGCTGCATGTATTTCACACTACATGATTTAGTGCTCATGCTTGCTGCAGTAACCTGTGCAACAATCTCACCTCTGAACTGAAATGATAGCTGTGATATATAAGGTCATATAATGTGGGATATGAGATCTGTGAATGTGTTCTTGTTGGATCTAGTGGCTATAGAGATGGCTACCAAATTTCCTATATTATATGCCCCTCACTTAGCTTGGGAATTGTTTCCTGTCAATTGGTTGCCCATAGCAGAGTTTAAAGAGCTTAACAACTCATCTAAAGAAAGAACTAGACAATAACCACCCTTACATGTATAAACATTGCTACGTGCGACCCTTTACCTCACACACGACTCCTTTACCTCGCGCATGCATACTAGCACACATTCATTCGCTATACACATTTCCTACTGATAACTTGTTGAACTCGTCCAGTTGCATCAGCTAGGTGAATAGCTTACTGAGCTTAACTATGTGCATAGCGAATCTTCGATAGTGATTGGTAGTACCTAGCCCCGCCGAAGAAGTTAGGAGGGGGACCGTTGTTCGATATTTCCAATTACCGCCCACCCGCCTAATGGCTGTTGACTGCCCATACCCCGGCTGCGACTTCTCGACACCAGCAGAGTTGATCCCCGTGGTGACTGCGGCCGTGCTGAATGGACACATGCTGATCCACAGCCAGGCGACCCGGGCTAAGCCCACCCCGGTCAAGCGCCCAGAGATAACGGCCGGGGGCACCACTGAAGCCTGGCACTACTTTGCCACCAGATGGAGGGCATACTCCATGGCAGTAAGACTAACGGGCACTGATGTGGCCATCCAGCTGCTCGAGTGCCTCGAGCCGAAGCTAAGAAGGGACGTCACCCGCAATGCGGTGAGTCCTTTACCCATTGAATATTTTTCGGAGACAGACCTCCTCGCTGCCATCAAGGCCCTTGCAGTGCGGGAGGAGAACCCGAAAGTGGCCAGGGTCACCCTCTCCTGCATGGTGCAGGACCGGGGGGAACCCATTCGCTCGTTCGCTGCCCGCCTCCGAGGCCAATCTGAGGTGTGCAGGTTCACACAAAAGTGCTCTGGCTGTGAAGTCGTCAACAGCCAAGGGGAGCAAAGAGTTGCCGATCAACTGCATCGGCCTGGCAGATGCAGATATTCAGGAAGATCTCCTAAAAGACACAAACCAAAACATGACTGTCGAGGAGACAATCAGGTTTGTCGAGGTGAGGGCCGCAGGCAAGCGGTCCACGGTCACCATCACCACACCCACCTCGACAGACTCATTGGGTGACGACCATGACCAAGGGGATGCTATCAATAGCGCGTACCGACGCCAACAGAGACAGCCAAACCCAGTCACACCAAGGACAACACAGACCTGGACCCAACGCCGCTCACCCATCTCCCACACACCCCCCCGGAACCTGCCCCAACAGAACAGAGGGCAACCCAGCAACACCACCCGCCCCAAGATCAACCCGAAGGCAGTGTGTTGCTTCTGTGGCCACCAAGGCCACGGTGAGAGGGAACGGACAGCGGTGCGAAGGCTCGAATGCCCCGCCTTTGGCTCCACTTGCTCCTCCTGTGGTAGACAACACCACTACGCACAGATGTGCTGGTCGAGACAGGCGGAGCAAGAGAGCGCGATCTCCGAGACAGTGGCAACCATGACCGAGGGATCGCTACCACACCAATCGTGGGACTCCAGCACCATGACCTGGACCCAACGCCGCTCCCCGCCCCAACCCAACATGGAGGTGAGAGTCTCGTCCCACCGAGAGGATTTCAGGGCCCACGGCCACACCCTCAGGGTAGAAAGGCACAATATCGCCACCACAGCCCTAGCTGACCGGGGTGCCAGAGCTGTCTGGCAGGCCCAGCCCTCATGAAGGAACTGCTCCTTACTGACCACGACCTGGTCCCGGCCACGCTCCTCATGAGCTCCGCCAGTGGCAACCCCCTCCCCATCAAGGGTGCCGCTCTCCTCAGAATATCCACCCACTCAGGCCGTGAAACGTGGCAGATGGTATACTTCAGCGACCTGGCCTCCAAACTATATCTCAGCCTGGCCAGCTGCATCGATCTGGGACTGATTCACACGGAGTTTCCCCTCTGCAAGCAGACGCCACCTTCGAGAGACGGCACGGATGCATGGGCGACCCCGAATCGCCCCCCACCCCCTGAAGTCGCGAACCTGCAGACCAGAACTATGGACAGCCCCTCGACACCTGTGGTGAGCAAACCTTCCCATAACCAACCCAGACCCTGCTCATGCCCCACCCATGCCCCGCCCCCTGTCAGACCCACCTCCCTGCCATTCCCTGGCACTGAGGCCAACCGTCACAGGCTTGAACGTCACTTGCTGGACTTATACTCAGCAAGTGCGTTCAATGTCTGTGAGCATCAACCCTTTCCCATGATGTCAGGACCCCCCCTCTCCCTCAACATTGACCCCAACGCCATCCCCAAACCCTGCCACAACCCCATTGATATCCCAATTCATTGGCAGGACGAGGTGAAGGCCGGCCTTGACCGGGACGTCCGCCTCGGCGTGCTGGAGAAGGTCCCCCTGGGTACGTCCGTCACTTGGTGCCACCGTATGGTCATCTGCACCAAGAAGGACGGGTCACTCAGGAGGACCATCAACCTTCAACCACTCAACCAGCACGCCACGCGCGAGACCCATCACTGCCCATCCCCATTCCATCAGGCAAGAGCCGTTCCAGGCAACACCAAAAAGACCATCTTCGACGCCTGGAACGGCTACCACTCCGTGGCCCTCAAAGAAGCTGACCGCCATTACACCACCTTCATCACCCCCTGGGGAAGGTACCGCTACTGCTCGGCCCCCCAGGGGTACATCGCCTCAGGTGATGCCTACACGGCCAGGTACGATGCCCTCGTCGCCAACGTGATGTCGAAGACCAAATGCATCGACGACGCTCTGCTTTGGTCGGACGACATCACGGGAGCATTCCACCAGGCGACTGAGTGGCTCCACATCTGTGCCGTGAACGGCATCACCCTGAACACGTGCAAATTCCGCTTTGCCCAGGACAGAGTGGAGTTTGCCGGGTTCGACATCACCCCCTCCGAAGTACGACCAGCTCCGAGGTTCCTCAACTCTATCACCGACTTCCCCACCCCAGCAAGCATCACGGACATCCGCGCCTGGTTCGGCTTGATGCATTTTCCCTCACCGCCACCATGTTGCCATTCAGGGCCCTCCTGAAGCCCACCTCACCATTCCTCTGGACACCAGCCCTGGACCACGCGTTCCAGGCATCCAAGTCGGAGATTGTAGAGAAGATTCGCGACGGGGTGGCCATATTCGACCGAAACCGCCCAACCTGCCTGGCAACAGACTGGAGCAAAGACGGGATAGGGTACTGGCTATTCCAGAAGCACTGCCAGTGCCCATCCCGGGAGATCCTCTGTTGTCGGGAGGGTTGGCGCGTCACCCTTGTGGGTTCCAGGTTTACCCACCCTGCCGAGTCCCGCTACGCCCCTGTGGAGGGCGAGGCTCTGGCAGTGGCGGATGCCTTAGACAAAGCCCGGCACTTCGTCCTCGGGTGCAGTGATCTAGTGGTAGCTGTAGACCACAAGCCCCTCCTCAAACTGTTCGGGGATCGCTGCCTCGAGGACATACCTAACCCACGCCTCCGCAACATCAAGGAGAAGACCCTCCGGTACCGGTTCCGGATGGTGTACATTCCTGGCGTTAAGAACCTCACCAGCGATGCCCTCTCACGCCACCCATCCGGAACCCGGACGCCTCCCCAGCTCCACCTCCCCGATGATGTTGCGAACCCCAGCCCAGCCTGTCCGGGCAGCCCTGCCTCCACACTCTGCGCCATCACCAATACCACCTCTGCGCATATAGACGAGTCCGGCCTCTCCACCGCCGTCTGCAAGGCAATCTCTTCAATCCCCATCAGCTGGGAGCACCTCCAGACAGCCACCGCCTCCGACGCTACCCTTCAGGACCTGATGTTTTATATCGAGCAAGGCACACCCGACAACAGGCAGATGCTCCCAGCCCCCATCAGGGACTACTTCTCAATCCTCCCACACCTCTCCATCGTAGACGGTGTGGTATGCTACGGGGAACGACTTATCATCCCCACATCCATGAGACCAACTTGCCTATCCACCCTCCATGCAGCCCACCAGGGCACGAGCGGGATGACTGCCAGAGCCACCTCCTCCCTGTACTGGCCGGGTATGCCCGCAGACATCGCTGCAACCAGGAACAGGTGCCCAGCATGCAACGGCAACGCCCCCTCTCAACCTGCCATGCCGTCAGTCACCCCAGAAGAGCCAGAGTACCCCTTCCAGCACATCTGTGCGGATTACTTCCACCACGAAGGATCCGCATACCTTGTGCTGGTAGACCGGTACTCTGGCTGGCCAATCACCAAACCGGCCACCAACGGCGCAGCAGGCCTCGCCACCATACTGAGAGAGACATTCAGCACCTATGGCATCCCCACCACTCTAACCTCGGACGGCGGCCCAGAATTTGCCGCTCATACCACCAGGGAGCTCCTCACCTCTTGGGGCATCCACCACCGCACCTCATCTGCCTATAACCCACACTCCAATAACCGAGCAGAGACCGCGGTCAAATCCATGAAGAGGCTCATTTCGGGGAACACAGGACCAGGAGGCACACTCACCACCAAATTCCACAAGGCCCTCCTGGTCTACCGCAACAGCCCGAACCCAGACACAAGGATGTCACCCGCCGAATGCGTATTTGGTCGCCCCATCCGTGATGCACTACCCGGCCTCCCCACGCGGCTGCGACAAACCCATGCATCGGAATCACAACTCCACCAGAGGCAACAAGCCAGATCCCATCGCCAAACCCTCGGCAGAGCACGCTGGGACGAACACACCCACGGCCTTTCCCCCCTTCGTTGCGGTGACAGAGTATTCATCCAAAATCAGACAGGCCGCCACCCAACGAAGTGGGACAAAACTGGATTGGTCGTGGAGGTGCTCCAGTACCACCAATATGCCGTGAGGATGGACGGATCGGGCCGCCTCACCACAAGGAACAGACGATTCCTACGTCGTCAGACGGAGACTCAACCAGCCCAGCCGACTCACCCGCTCAGCCGTCCGCTGCCTGGCACTCCTCCCATTGCATACCCCCCTCCCATACCACCAACCTATATTCCACCCCCCATTGAATACCCCCCTCCCATACCACCACCATCTACTCCACCCCAGATCGCCCCCCCACCGCTCCCGCCCCCTCAACCGATACCCCAGACCAAACTGCCCCCTACTACACCGGGGACACCTGTACATCCACCATCAACATCAACAAAGCCAACCGGACGCAAGCCCGCCCTGCTGGCTACCCCGGCAGACGGACGATCATACGCCTCCGTCGCCGGCACCGGAACTCCGCCTCATCGCCCCACCCAGACCGCCCAGAAAACCCTGGCCTTGACGCCCGCCATCAACCCCCCCAAGAACCCCAACCCAGCGGCCGCGCTGAGACGCAGCAAGAGAGGAGCAAAACCAGTCGTACGCTACGGACAGAGAACTATCAGTCCCCCTTAAGACAGACTTGGGGGGAGATAGACAATAACCACCCTTACATGTATAAACATTGCTACGTACGGCCCTTTACCTCACACACGACTCCTTTACCTCGCGCATGCATACTAGCACACATTCATTCGCTATACACATTTCCTACTGATAACTTGTTGAACTCGTCCAGTTGCATCAGCTAGGTGAATAGCTTACTGAGCTTAACTAAGAACTAAGTTATCAAAACTCTATACCCTGTTTAGAAATAAATCATTTTTCCTCTCGCAGTAAGAATGTTATCTTGAAGATCTGAAACATTGATAGAGATTATTAAAATTTTGTATGAAGATTGAATGTTTATTGACCTAATATACAGTATGCCACTATCCTGCTTAACAGCTGCTACTTATTAGGTATTTATTCGACAAAATAGAACAATTTATTTGTTAAAGATCCCAATCCTAATACTTTGGCATAAAAATTGAAGCAATATTGACCCAATTTGAATCTAATAATTCTCAGAACAAACTCAACATCTCCCAGTGTACATTATAGGTATTTCAAGACATGGATTTGGTATCGTATTTCTCTACTTCAAATTTGGATATGAAAGGGTCAATTTTACAAAACCAGTTTAAGCTTTTAGTTCAAAGCTTCACTTTGTTCTTACAATCAGAAAGCAAGATGGCAAAGCTGTATTACTGGACACCAAAAATAAATACTTCATTTCTTGATACATTTTTCCAGATCCTATAATATTTATATGTAATATTATATATGCTATGGAACATGAACTATGTTTTTATGGATTTATCCAGGTACATATTTGCAGTTGGATGGAAAAATCCTTGCCAATAACACAAAAATCAGCACTACAGATTTGGGTGAAGATTCCCTGGCTCTGTTGTAAATAACAGATAACAAGGATTGCTGTGACAAAGATAACAAGGGTTGCTGCGATGAAGATAACAACACATACATTAGAGCTGAATTTCATCAACCAGATGGCACATCCATTGGAGAATCACCAAATGAAAGTGTATACATTACAAAAGGAAATCAGATCATTGCTCTGAATTATCACTCTGGTACAGACATTAATTTTCTTATGTTGAGATTGGCCAATATTGCTCCAATGCAAATCATGTCCTCGAAACTCACTGCATCATTATGAAGTAATATATAGCACGAAGAAAAAAACACAGTTATCTGACAGGAGATTTTTGTGTTTCCCTCATATATAAAAATTAACAAGTGTATGTGTACTTCTAACTTGTTTTCAATTATATATTTTTCAATTATCAGGGAGTGTGCTATATCTTCATATATATTTTTTACTCTCTTTGTTAAGGTCTCATTCTGAGCTGCCTAAGTAGTAGTTTTTGTATCAAACCAGAATTCCATTCTTCTATGGTTTGCAAAGATAAAGGTTGTGGACTCTGTTGCTAATCGAGTAGATGCATGATGCGCGTCAGCTATGGTAATCAAGGTTGCAGCCAGAGTGGGAAAAGATCCTGTAATCAGTGCAGCTATTGCATTAGCATTTAATGTGATAAAAATAGTTGACATTAAAATTTTAAATAAATACCCAAAAAATCCTTACATGCCCAGGATGTTCATCAACTGTGTGTCAAAGCTATGCATATTGATCTTTTAATGCAAATTTTAGCTATTTGAACCCAAATCAATGGCCACACACACATGCACACTCGATAATCATTGCTAAAGGAATTATATTTGCTTGTGCACTTGAACAAATCTTGAATAACTTTCTCAATAATCAACTTGAAATCGTATTCTCTCGAGATTTCGACTAGATGGTCTAGCCATCTATTATTGTGGCTTAAACCATATTTTATGGAGAATTTCTTTTAATTATATACTTAATTATTAACAAACCACATGGTTAAATTGATACAAGGTTGAGTATATTTAGTCAGGCATCCTTGCAGAACTAGGATTCTTTTATGGAATTAAGCTCTCTTTGGACTTGTAGCAGTGTCCATGCATATTAATTTTTACCACCAATGTTCACCTGTTACAAACGAATCATGAGACTACAAAACATATTTGAAGTCTGTGGCATTTCACTGCCGTCACAATGTACTGAAAGGTCATTTAAACCTCTCAAAACTCCAGACCAGATCATGCCTCTTGTTAATCCAGGATGTTCATAATGATCCTGCTGAAACTGAACATATGTGGTCAGCACCATTACCTCTCTTCTCTCCTGCAGACAATAATGTCCCACCAGTTGCATTTTTCTCAAGTTGGAGGATTTCTTCTGTGCAAACTTTTCATGGAAGTTATAGGTGGGTATATAGCAGATGCACTTCATGGGTGGTACAGATTCCCTATAATTATCATAAACGGCAACAGCTTTTGGTTTCTATTCCAATCCTTCCTGTACACTCTCCAGCTAACAAACTCAGTTTCTTCCGGTGGTCACTTACAATATGTAGGTTCTGGTTATGTGTCCTCATGGCACATGAACGGGAATCTGGCTGCAAGCTATATATGAATGTTGCACAACCTTCATCTGTTGGAGTTTTCTGATATATACAAAATCTGGTAATTGTCTCGGCGAACCAATGCATGGATCGACTATGACCCAACAGCAGACACCACAGTGGCTGAAGATGTCTTTGAGAACTTAATAAGCCTGCTTCATGTGTGTTATTTGCAACCCACAAAAGCGAATTGCAACAGTTTGCACCCATGTCATTGCATGCAGGGTTTTAGTCTATTTCAAGAGTAGCACCAAGTTGCAGTGTATAGTTGATGCTAGACCCATACACTTTTTATCTAGGGTTTACACCAAGATGAATAACTTTTGCTTGGACAAGGAGTGCATGTAGGATATAGAATTGCAGGCATGATGCAGCTGGCTCTTCCTCAAAGTGGACGACACAAGGACTTCGCAACTTGGTAAATATCACATTCAAGCTTGTATCTCTAGATTGGTGAGGGTCCCCAGAAATCCCAGAAGTTGATGTCGACATAAAATGGCTGCAGCTCAATACAGAGTTTTCCAGGTGACCAGTCGGGAGTTAGTCCACTTCTGCCATGTCACTGATGAGGTTACCTTGGAGACATTGTGAATCAGGATGTGGCACTTGCCAATGGAGCAGAGACCCATCTCCTTTAAAGTGTGTACTCAATGCCATGGTGCATCCTACTATAATATTTTCCAATATCTAGGAGAAGTACAACTAACATCACATGTCTCCACATATATTGTATTGGAAAACAGTTTCCAATATCTTGGAGAATACCAACTACCCATGCTATGCACCACATATCTTGTTATATATATATAGCTATAAATATATATATTGGGGAGTGAATTAATGAATTTATAATTATTTTAGTATTATTTTTGAACGAACCTGTAATTAATATTTATTGTTTTTATCCAATATATATATTTTAAAGTATCAATTAATTTTATATTCATTAGCACCGATATATCTGTTAATTAGTTATTATTTTGATGATTTTATACTAAGTTAGCAAGAATATAAAACAATTATGGTGGTTGTGGCTAAAGTTCAGATTCTTGAGAGTGGCTCCCCAGCAGCTAGGCGAGTCCATTCCACAGTCTCTACTGAACCGCTCACAGTTTGGTTGCTATGCTGATGTGTAATGAGTGTCCCCTTCACTAGCAGTTCCTTCTGCCTTCTGGCCTGGTCCAAGATGGTGGCTTCCTCCCACAAAATAGGATGTCCATTATCCCATGCATGTTTAGTAATTGCAGGCTTCTCTTTAGCACACTTTCTACTGGTATCTTGATGTTCTCTTACTCTTGTCTCATCTTCTGTTGGTCTACCCTATGTAGTACTTTCCAGAGCTAAGGAATGTACACAATGCACAAGTGTATACTAGCTCGTAAGCATCCTTTACTCTGCTCAGTTGTGTCCTCAAGTTCTTCCCGATCTGAAAATGACTCTGATGTTGACCAGGTTCTCCTGATATCTTCACTCATCCCTACTACATAAGGAATCACTCCATAGGATCTAGATGCCTGATTGCCTGTACTGGTGTATATACTTATCTTCCTTTCTGCATTTAAATGTATCTATAGGCAAAAGGTGGTTGCAGATAACCCTTCTCTATAAAGACCCTACACTCATCTTCCAAAAGTCCTCCTTCTCAGTCACTACTCTCCTGGCTCTATCATGCAAGCTCTTTACCACTCCTTTCTGACATAGATAGGATGATGTGATCTATAATCAGGTAACCGGTTGGTGTGCATGGGTTTTCTGTAAACTGCTGGAGTTAGCCTTCCAACTTCCTTCCTGTGCAAGGTGGCAATCCAGAAAGGGCAATGATCCATCAACTTCAAGCTGGTAAACTTTATGGCCAGGTGTTGTTCAGGTGGTCCAATAACTCCAGCTCACTTTCCTTCTTCACAATGCAGAAGGTATCATCCACGTATCTTTTCCAAATCTTTGGCTTCATTAAAACAGTTGTAAGTGCCAATTCCTCAAAGAATTCCATATAAAGGTTGGCACCACTGCAGACAATGGAATGCTCGTAGAATTTTTCTTGATGCCTGTGGTAGGTGAATTTTAGGCAGAACTCCAACAGTTCAGAAATCCTGTCAGCACCTAGTGTAATCCTCTTTTGCAAGCTCTCGTCTTTCGTCAACATTCCAAAAATTACTTCCACGGCCTCATCAATGGGAACATTGGTAAAAAGAGAGTAAACACCAAAACTGACAAGACACTCATCCTGTGCTAAACATTCATAAATACGCCTGACAAATTTCCCAGAATCCTTGACATATGTACTTGTATTTCCAGAGGAGATATCAAATATGCTATGAACTTGGAAAGATTCCACGATGGTGCATGTATATATATATACAATTGGCCTAAGGGGAACCTCAGGTTTATGTATCTTAGGGAGCCCATAAATCGGTGGTGGTCTACTTCCAGTGGGCCTAATTCTATTGTATAAGGTAGTAGTTATTTCTCCCATCTTCTCCATATTCTTTAACACACGATTCACCTTGCTTTCTTGTGCCTTGGTAGGATCCTTCTTTAGCATTCCATATGTTTTATTTCCAGCATTCCTGTCAGCTTTGAAATGTAACTGTCCTTTGTCATCAGATCTGTTGTCTTCCCCTTGTCTGCTGGTAAGATTATGAGCTCTTTCATCTTCCTCGGGCCTTTCTCTGTTTGTTCGTCAGGTTGTCCTTTGGTTTCCTTGCTCTTCTCAAAATTCCACATATTCTTCCTCGAAGCTCATGTATCTTGTTATCCTCCAGCTTACTGGCTATTACTTCCACTGCAGTTATGGTATCCATTAAAAGTAGACTCTTTGGAGCAGGGACAAAGTTAAGACCCAAAGCAAGCACTTCTTCCTGAGTTGGAGAAAGGTTCTTCTCTGTAAGATTCACCACCCATCTGTTCAAGTCTTGGTGTTGAACTTCACTTCTCTCGATCTCCTTCTCTCCAAAAGTGTCTCCAACTTCTTTTAATGTTTCTGCTTGGATTTTCTGTGGATCTTCTCTGGTGCTTCCCTACAAAGGGTCTGAATCCTAGTCACTTCCCAGTGCTGGTTCCAGTTTGGCTGCCAGATCTTCACATTCAGCTGTTAAGGCAGCACTACTTCTTCTGTAGGACTGGAGAATTTTCTCTGATAGGAACACTTTGCTGGCTCTCTCCGCTATCCTGTACCCTTCCCTGGTCTTAATGGGAGGCTTCATCCTTAAACTTACTGGTAGAATTTCTTTATCACAGCATCTCATGCTGAACATGTGGTGATTCTTCCGCCGAGCCCTCCGGTATAAAATCTTGTCGTATCTCACTAATTTCTGGGTCTTGTTACATTTTAAATAAACAAACCCTTAATGAACTCTCAGTTGAAATAATAACATTTACAATAATCTTCTCAATAATCAACTTGAAATTGTATTCTCTCGATGTTCCTATTAGATGCTCTAGCCTTTGCAAGGTTATTAAAATGTTATTATGTCAACTAAGAGTTAGTTGAGAGTTTATTTAGAGTATCTAGTCAAAACTTCAAGGGAGTACAATTTCAAGTTGATTTTGAGAAGGTTATTGTAAAGTAGATTATCGAGAAGCTTTGTAAACACAAATCATGTGTACCAGAAAGTAACAAGGCATTACCGAAGCTCTTGACAGCAGCAGCTACCATCTGATCTGAATCAAGTCAATAATGGAACGAATATTGGTGTGTTTGCAGTTGATGGTACCAATGAGGTCTTTTAGATCACTATCATGGTTTTACTTTGTTGCAAAATGAACAAATGTGACCAGTAATAAATAGCATACCATGTCATTTACTCCAGCACTGCTTTCAAATGGTATATACTCTTATATGCCTAGTCTTAAATAGTCCCTGGTTCAAGACATGCTTAAGGGCTGGAATATATCGCAGTGATATCCCACATGTGATAGAATAAGTTAGAGTCGGGCGAGACATTACATTGCACATCATAATTATGATGGTGTAATTACTTACATAGAGGCATGGGTATGGTAGAAAGTGGACTTTATAAATGTTATGTAGCCGTAGAGTAGGTACATTACATTGCACAATTATGACGGTGTACTTACTTACATAGAGGCATGGGTATGGTAGAAATTGGACTTTATAAATGTTATGTAGCCGTAGAGTAGGTTTTTGCAGTGATGTGAATACCATGCTCATACATTTCCGCAATGTCCAGTTTCTCTTTCAGATAAAGATAACTTTTGACCATCTTGGAACAAAACTGCCGTTGGCAAGAACTCAAGTTTCCATTCTTAGACATGTGGTTTGCCAATAATGTACTGTTGTGTATCATCACTTTTGTAGTGTAGAGGAGGACTGGGCATGTTGTGGCTTGCCTGTACAGAGGAAGCAAAATACATTGGAACAGGTGTCTGCTGGACTTAGTGTCAAACTGTGTAGCTATATAATACAATCTTCCTGCCACTCCATTGTTAATTTATAATGTTAGCTTTATGCTCTATTGCACTATTATTTTCTTGTTACCTCGAGTGGCTGCTGAAATATGTAAGAAGGACTGTACACTTCTCCCGCTTCAGATATTTCAGATGTAGGATAATATTACATCACTTTATGTTATTATTACCTGTAAATATTGCCTGTAAATAATACACAAAGTGATGTAATATTATATTGAGGCCAGTTTTCTACACTTTGAGTCATGCTGCTATCTATAGCTGCTCAAAAAACCTCAATCACTCCAAACGTTCTGGACAAGAACGAATCAGTGGTGTAGGAAGATGCTTTGATAAAGGGGGGCTCTACTTTAGGTTGAGTGTAAAAGTTAGTAATACACATGAAGAACTTTTTATGCAAAGAACATCTTCCAAAATATTTAATTCGCCTCGAGTTAATAGAAACAAAATCGTTTGCATCATAGTCAAGTCTAGTGCATCGGTTCTGGATGTGTGCACAAACAAGTTGTTAAGTCTGCAACCACTCATTGAGCTTCTTAAGAAAGTCTTAATTCTCCGAAGAGATGAAAACGACCTTTCAGCTGTAGCTGAAGTGACTGGGAATGGCAAGTAGATTTTAAGAAGTTTATAAACCTCACTTAGCATTGCTTTGAAAATATCATTCTTATTCATGGCTTCTGCAATAGTTCTAACATTGGTTACTTTTGTTACTAGCTGGTTTCTTACACAACTCGTCTTGATCATGTCACTTTAGTGAAAGCTGAGCGATCTTGATCAACGTCGTTGTTCAAATAACTCTGGAGAACAGGTGGAATTGAGTCTATTACCTCTCCATTTCCAGCCCTGAGAAGAAGCACTTCTATCTCCTTAATGTGAAGATCTGGCTGGTCAAACCTCTTTTCAATCTCACCAGCTGCTATTTCAAGTGTTTCAAAGAATGCATGGCGATATTTTTCTTTTGGATCATCATACTGGTGGGAAGCTTCTCCTTCATCAAACCTTCTCGGGATCTTTCTACATCGAGGAAGGCAAGGTTCCTCTTTTAAGTCACTGATATCCTGGCAAACTCCATCGTAAAAAGTGTTGAAATGGCTTTCATTTCGAAGCGACTTTAACTGAGTGATGAGTAATTGAGCACCTCCAACTGCCTCTTGAATAGTTATGTCCTTTGCTTGCAAATTTATTGATGGCTGTTCAGAAGCAGAGAACACTAAGTAGGCAAGCTTCAAGGATAAAATTTTCCATTCGTACCAACAATCCACTTGCTTTAGCTGTATACTCATCGTGTCCTTGCTGAATTTGTCCAAGGCTCTCTCCAAAATTGGATTACGTACCAAATTGCAATTGCTAGTGACATCCTTTAAGCACAGATTTAGATTGTGAGCTAAGCAGTGCACATACAGTGCCTGACTTGCTTCCTTCTTCACCAATGCCTGAACACCATTCTCCTGATACCACTCATGTTGGCTTCACCATCGAATGCTTGGCCATGACACTGGGAAAGTGGGAGAGAGGATCTTATGAGGATGTCCTTGATTGCCCCAAAAATTGTTGCAGATTTTGTGTTAGGCAGTTGAATTAGGCCAAGTGTATCTTCATGTACTGTAAAAACTTCATCTACCCAGACATTTGCTCATGCTGGGATACATCTGTAGCTTCATCTGCCAATATAAAAAACCACAAGGAGTTCTTGATCTCAGCAAGGAGTTGCTTTAGCACAGATTGACCCATCAACGTGATTAATTCATTAACAATTGTGGGAGAAATGTACTCCTTTCTACGAATCCATGTAGTCATTTCAGGGCATTGAGTTTGAAGCAACAGAAGCTGATATAGATTTCCCTCAAATGATTGCAAATCTTCATTGTGTCCATGAAGCGGCAACCCTTGCCAGGAAAGGAAAAAAGTAGATTCATCAACATTTTCCTGTGATGCCTTTGATCGGATTCAAGCTGAGCACATAGTTGAGCATCTATTCCAGTTGCTGCAGATTTGGTAGCTGCTATTTTTAACACAGCCTCTCTGTGCATGACACTAGCCTAGTGATCACAAAAAATTTCCAGAGCTTTCTTCAAGTTTGTAAAGCCATCATCCACAAATGCAGATTTATAATGCTTTGGGAAGGTCAAGATACCTAGAGATTTAGCACTGCGTCAAGTACTACAATATATTTTTAAGGCTGTAGAACAGACACTTATCCAAGGAAAACTCTTGTACCAACTCGGTCTTAGTTCTTGCCACTCCCTTTGCTTTGATGGGCCAGGTCTAAAAGGGTGTTGTGGAGTAGAAGGATCAGGACAGCATTGGCAATTTTCATATGATAATTCCAGGCTATGGCAGGTAGAAGCATCAGCATTGCCACTTGTATCTGTAGACTTTGCCATACCTATATTGAAGGGTAAAAAAGTATGCATGGTCACTGAGTAAGCTAGCTAGCAGAAACCTTTGGCTCAGTCAGCAGTAAAGTCTGAGCATAACCTTACTCTCAGTCTTCACAAATAAATCAATATCTCTAGATCCTCAGAAAATACTACCTATGATAGGTAGTATTTTCTCAGGATCTAGAGATATTATCTCATTGACTTAGCTACGCAGCGAACAGCTATTATATACCGAGTCTATTCTTATTCTTATTTATAATAGCTATTGTATAGTCACAGATCAGAAAATTCATCTACCTGAAGCTTCCATTCTTCTGGGTGTAAAGTTTAGCAGTGTCTGCTGAGAGTGTCTGTGATGCATCTTTAAGTACGGTCCACTGAATATAACTCTGTGCGCGCGACAAGACGCACTTGTAATTTCGTGAGCTGAGAATATAAAGGGGGCTGCAGCCCCCCCAGCCCCACTGGTTCCTACGCCACTGCGAATGCACTCAAAAATAGAGGGGGGGGAGGGGGGGGGGGGGGGGGGGAGAGGGGGGTATGTGACTGACCAGCAATGTGCTATTAGCAGCTCACAGTTTAGAAGTGTATTGAAGAAAGTTTTTTTGTGCAGCTATAGAAAACTGGCCTCGTTAAATTACATCGTTACGTTCGTGCATAGGGAATGTCCCGCTGAAAAAGGCGGGTTAATACACTTCCGGTATCGTTGCGTAACTACTGACCAATCGCCTAGCAATTATAAGAACATCATGTCTCCTTGCTGGAATTTATTTGTAATGTGTTTGGTGCATTATTTAGTAACTGGTTCTCTTTCAAATCCCAATTCCTGCCAATGCAAAGGTGACTGCTCGAAACACTGCGACCGTGGATTCAGTGCATTCAAAGAATGCCATACTGAGTGTAAGATGAAATTCTCTAGAAGATTCAATATTTTTTTAAAACATATTTCTTGCTGTAGATCGAATAGGTCAGGCCAGTCCACCACTGACAAGCAGTATCTCCTTCAAATGTGGGCCTAATCTTGGTTTCGGGGGTATCGTTTGGACACATGGGACTGCTCTTCTTAATCAAAAAGCTATTACTTCGAGATTGAACACACACCTCTTAGCAACTTTCACCCATGGAAGGCGCATTCTTTTACTGAAAAATATCACAAGCAAAAGTGAAGGAGGTTATGCATGCTCAGTGCCAACTGGTCCCCATTTCTTTAATACAGAGTACATTGTTCTTCTTGTTGAAGGTATGTGTAAAGGAACTGTGGAATTAGAACCTGCAATGTTGTGATGGACTTCTTAGTAAAGTGTTAATGATGTGTTGGAACCTAAGCGACATAGTTCTCTACCCTTTTTAAAATATTTAACCTACGGGATAATTTGTTACTTAATTTTGTCATCAATATCACCAATATCATATCACTCAGTTACAATCTGTCATAGTATTAATTTTGGTTCATGGTACCAATTTGTTACAGCAATGTAGCTAAGAAAGATAAATGAAGGCCCAATATAGTATGTGATGGGGGAAAAATGCAGCACAAGAAAGAACTTCATTACCTTATTTTATAAGCTAACATAAACGTTCCTTCAGAAAAGGCACCAGTCAGAGTTTTGGGGCATGGCTGCAGGTCACATGCTCCTGGCTTGAACCAGCTTGACCACAGCCTGTCTCTCATCATAAGCATGAGATAACATGCTCTCTGCTCTTCTCATCTGCTTTAGCCTCTCCATAGGAACTTCCATGCATGGGGCCACGCACTAATCAATCATACAGTAACTCAAATGGAGAGGAAATTGTGTAGATTTACGAGTGCTCATGAGTATGCCAACAAGCAAATCAGTTGTCCCGGTCCTTTCCTTCTGCGACTGCACAGGACAGAGCATAGATTTCCTGGATCTCTTTTAAAGTGTTCCACCAACTCGTAGGTCTTGGAATGACATGAGCTTGTGAGGGTGGGATGGACATGGGCTTCCTATAGATTATTGTGAATAACTGTGATACTAAGTTGTGTGGACCAGTTCTCTGCTACAACTCTGTGGAGACAATCCCAGCAATGGCAATCCTGGCAATGGCCAGCTCCCCTGATACCCCCTATTGTGCATGCCTTACAGGTTAAGTCACCTTGTGTATCATCTGTGAGGCGAGAAATAATGTATAGTGTACTGTAATTTTTCAGCAAGATCATCTTCTTAGACCTGATCAGTCTGTGTTTAGCTGAGCCTCTTGCCTCTCCTGTCATTGTTCATGACCCACTTTTTCCAGTTTCCTTTTTTTTTGCCTACACCCTCATAGTGACAATCATAGTTTTTCAATTAACTTTTTTCTAACACCATCGATAGTCAGAGTATGTAAAATGACAAGCACAAGTTCAAGAACATGCCCACCTAAACATGCACTAATAACAGCAACAGCACATTACCCCATGTGCTCATCAAATGGCCACAATCATCAATCCCTCGAGAACTCTGCCATCCAGAACTGGGGCACTCCTCACCGACTCGTAGATGGTCTTGGCAACCCCAGTCTGAAGGTTATTCTTTACTCCGAGAACTCCTCTCTCTGTACTTTATAATGCATTTCTGTAAAGGATATGAGAAGTAGTGGCTTGTGACATTTGAAAAATATGATTTTTTGTAAGTCTCTTATGCTCTAGTCCTTTGGAAAGTTTCCTGATTTCTTTCTCTCCACATCAGTTATTCAATACCTGTTACAACTTGTTGCAATTTTGGCTTAACTTCTTCGACTTGTAAAAGTTTTACTTCTATTTGACTTTCCCTCCATCTTTGTGCCACCTATTTCTGCCTAGATCGTCGACTAGTTTTCATTCCTCATGATTTTTCCTATACTATCTGTCTCTAATTTAGATGCAATACTGAACAAGCATGGCTACAAGCTACACACTGATATATAATTATTTGCAATTGAATCCATCGCACTGCTATTGATCTGTTTTTATGCTCAGACACTCACTAATAGGAAAATATTTTATTATAATTATTATTAAATATTTTACTTCTTTCTTTTTAGGTCATGCATTCTTCAAATCTTGTCCTTCGAGTAGGAATGGCCAATACTGTGATATCACCACATTTTTGCTAGCAGATGTCAATACCAGCATCATATTTGACACTCGTTTGGGATTTAGGAATGGTGGTCCTTGTGGAATTAACCAAAGAATAAATGAATTAAAATTCTTCAAAGAAACAGATGTTGGATTATCGACGAGGTTATATGTATGCCATAGGATGTCTGATCATTATTGCCATAATACTAATAGAATTAATATTTCTTATCCAACCAAAGATAAATCTTACTTCCTGCTTTCATTGAGTAATGTAAAATTCTCTGATGCTGGAATATATAAGGCACATGTGGAATTAAAAGACCATCGTTATAACAATTCTAATACAGTACCAATCAGTAGGTTATTTCAGCTCACAGTGACTGCCGGTATGTTCATGCTGGTATGTTCAGCATGGTAAATTTATAGTTTTGTAGTTTTGTTGTATGCATATAATTATATAGAATTAGCTCTATCCCTGGGAGTCCTCTTCTTTCCATTATCAGCAGCATAGTATATATATACGTCTGTAATTTGGTTATAACAATTTATCTACTCCATAAAGACTAAACTGTTATGTTAATATAAGCACAAAATTACCACTCTCTACAAATGTAATCTGTACCTGGGAGGAATATTTCTTCATTTTCTCCCCTTTCTCTTAATTAACTTTGTACACGAAGATTCCATCTTGAACGAAATCTTTCTTCATTTTTTTCATTCTTTCCCCCTAGTAAGTTTGATACTCAAGGTCCCTGTTTCGATACTCGATGGAATAATTATTTCAATTACCCCCTCCCTGCTTTCCACTTCAGAGTTCCCAGTTCAATCATGGTTTTATTTGCTGCTATTTTAAGACTTCGATCCCTTAAAAATATTCATAATGTCTGTCTGTCTGCGTGTGCTGTATATGTATGCATGTGTTTAGAGGCCACCCCAGCTTTAAGCACTCTCAGAAAAGTACTCCCACAACAAAGTGAGGCATCTGCTCTTATCATATAAATGGGTGTTTGTCTACTCGAGTTCCACATCGATACTTTTCAATCCTGGATGGAATAATATAAAAATTTAAATCAACATTGAGATATTATATAAAATGGCTTTGATGACTTTTTTTATAAGCATAGTGGATAGTTGCTATGTTAGTTTGTACATGTATGCATGCATTTAGATGCCAATGACACACCAGTTTGAAATTACTTCTACAACAGAGTGCAGGTATAGTTAGTTGTTGATGCAAGATTTTTCAAAAAGGGATCATCAATTTATTGCAAATCTGTTTTAGGATGACTTGATTAAATTCACTTGATGTCAGCGATCATCACTGCCAATTTACTTTTCATGACATATAATTACCAAGCTAGATTAATTCCTACAACTAAGTTGCATAAGAGCTAAACTCAATATTATCAGTCACTGGTCATGTGTAATTGAAAAGTCATCTACTTGGAACCTGTGGTTGACAGTTACATTTATGTGTTGATGAATTAATAGATGCGCCTTTCACGAAGTTAGGTTCACCATGGTGTGTATAGTATTGGTTTCACTTCTCTATTCCTTATTCTTGGGGAAATGTTACTGACTGGCTGTCCACACACCCTCATGTAACAAAACACTCAATCTTGCAGCAACTTCTTTGCCATTCCTGTAGCTTGCAATATTTTAGCCGGAGTATATACTGAAGAAGAATTAGCATGAGTGATTACTGTGGTTCATTTGTTACATTCTTGCTTTATTGTTTTCTCCAGGATCAGGCTGTTATTGTGCGAGTGGTTATAAAAAGGCTTGCCTCCATGAAAATAAAAGAAACACAAGAACTTGTAAGTTGAAGTTGTTGATCAGTAGCTAGAGTTGTAGAGAATATATTTTCTTACGTGTGATATATTGGAAGCACAAAGTACTAGAATTATTCAGTTAGTCTGTAGTGTGGTGATGAAAATAATTCAGGTGAAAAAAAATGGATAGAATTTTGTTAATCCCATTTCTTGCTGCAGATAGAGTTGGTCTTGTCAGTTCACGGCTGACAACAAGCATCACGTTTCCATGTTCGATTGATAATCCAGCAAAGCCAGTGAATAGTCGGAATTTTCGTTGGATTTTTGGGACCAGTTTGTCAACCCTAAGTGTGATTCATCTGAACCCCCCAGCTATTAGCCAGGGGTATATATATGGCAATTTTTCTCTATTTATTAGACATGTTACTGGTTCGAATGAAGGAATATATCAATGCCTGCCAATATCTTCACCTCCAGTCTTTGATCCTAAACTGCCAATACATATTCTTCTTGTGGAAGGTACAATTTACTTGGTCCTGATGTTGATCACTGTATGCCTGTAACACACCGAAACATGGGCAGTTGACATATTTTCTATGCTTTATTATATTCAGGTCATGGATACTTCAGATCATGCCCTGGCAGCAAGAGTGGTAAAAGATGTGGTTACACAGACCAATTGCAATCGCGTGTCAAAAGTAGCATCACTTTTGGCACTCACATACGATACAGGAATGGTGGTAAGTGTGGTATTAAACAGAGAGTGCATGAATTATCTCTGTGGAAGTTACAAGGAGGAAAATTCTACAGATTATATTCATGTCTGGATACAACCAATCATTATTGTCATAATACCAGTCGAATTAGTATTTCATATCAAAGCAGTGATAGAACTGACTTTCGGCTTAGAATGCAAAACCTGACACTCACTGACAGTGGAAAGTACGAAGTTCGAATTGAATTGAGAAATTTTCGCTATTCTAATATTCGTACTCTTACTATGATTAAGGAATTTGAGCTCTTAGTCCATCCAGGTATGTTTTGAATAATAACCTCAACTAATTGAGTGCTGACTTTGTTTGTGATTATTATAAGAATTAAATTTATAGTTACAACTTTTTTCCCATCAAGAATTAACTTTGCAAACTCTTCATTATCATTATAACCAAATATAATAAGCCACTTTGAGTATGGTTGATAAAAAGTTGAACGATTTTTTGTTTTGTTGGAGTAGGACATGAAATCATCACTCATTTATGCCATAACCACTCTGTGCCAATTCCTATTTTGTTTTCCACCACTAGAAGGCATTATATGAATGCCTCTGTTGCAAATATTCTTTCAACTAGACTTACAAGAAGTTTGAAGCTAGCTGACCTTTTTGCTGCTGAGGTAGTGAAAACATTTATATCTGATATGGTGGATCTTCAAGCTAGCTGACCTTTTTGCTGCCGAGGTAGTGAAAATATTTATATCTGATATGGTGGATCTTCAATCATGTGCAACTGACCAAAGCCCAAATATAATTTTTACGCACACTAAGGTTTCCATCTTGACAAAATTGCGTCCAGGAGAAGAAAATTGTATAATAAAATGAAAATTGTACATGCACAATAACATGCATATATTGTATTTGTTCCTATATACCTGCAGGCAATGTATTTTTCAAGTCTTGTCCTGACAGAACCAAAAGCTGTGAGACTGTAATAAATCTACAATCAGAAGTGAATAGCAGCATTTTGTTTGATGTTCGCTTGCAATACAGGAATGTTGGTTCCTGTGGTATTAAGCAGGCAGTGAAAACATTTGAACTGTTGAAGGTAAGGGATGACGGAGTCTTCAACAGAGTGTATGGATGCCATAAACATTCATGCTTTAATTCTGGCCGAGTTCAGGTCTTTCATCAAAACAAAGATAAATCAGACTTCCAGGTTATACTTACTAGAATATCATTTTCTGATACTGGAAAGTATGAAGCACGAATGCTAGTGTACAATAATCACTATTCTCATCGTACTATCACTATGAATAAAATGTTTGTGCTCCAAGTAACTGCTGGTAAGTTGCAATGTTATTATAGCTGGATATTTCACATTGACAAGGCACGATAGTTACCTTAAAACGTAAGTATAACTTACCAACCAAATTAGCTGTCGATATGACCTTGCCAGTTGTTTTGAGAGAATACGTCAAAGGGACAACGGTAAAATTGTCATAAAGTGCAAGTTGGAAAAGAGAATTCCCCTCCCCATATTTATGACATAGTGGTACTCAATCGCTCTAACCATCTCAAAATAATAGACGATGCAAGCTAACTGCTACAGGAAATGTTGTAATAAGACTCATAAAGTAATACTCTTATAAATGCTTGCTCAAATTAGTATCTGTGCAATTTTATTTGCCTTTTGCTTTTGAGCAGGGATGTTGGAGTAAGTCAGTGAGACAAAATTACTGCTTTCTGTTGATGTACAGATTGAAGCTATGGTGATCAAGCAATAGTTGCAAGTCAAAGGAGGATCCAAGTAGGAAAGCTTGCTATCGCCAATATAGCTAGTGTGGTACACAATTAGCAAAGTGAGACCGAGAACTCTTGTTTTTTAACCACTACTTTCAAGTTGTTAGCTTCTATAATCTTCAAAACATATCCCTCTGAATGGTAATTAGAGTATAGTTTAGACTTATATGACTTTGTAAACAACTCTAAATGACTGGTTATTCCAAATCTTTACAGACAGTGTGTGACATTGCATGATAGCTCATTTAACGTGTGCATTATTCTGAAGTAACAATAATCAAATCTCTAATATTTCCAGCTATAAATATGCACGTAGCTATGTAACATAAACTCTAGTTGTTTTTCCCAACCAACCTGCAAGAAAGCTAGCAATTATCTGTAAATAGAGTGCTACCAATAAACACGAATATTTTATATATTTAACTAGACAGGGCATAGATAGGAGGATCAAATTTAAAATCGGAGTTAGTCTCACAAGCCAGACTAACAAAGAACCATTCTCACAAGGAGCAAGTCAGACTAAGTAGGAGCTAGCAATGGCTCCTCAAGCAGTAATTGGGGATTCTCCAAATATACTTTTCTACTAAATATTTTAACGCACTGCATGGAGAAAAGCTCTGTTTAGCAAAAGATGAGAAGAATGTTGCAACAGGCACAATGTTGGTATCCTTTAGAAAACAAAAGTACTATTTGGAGTGTTTTAGCACTCATATATAGGACATGAGTAGTTATTTGCAAAGTAACAGCTGCGAAAACACTGGCCCTGCAAATGAGCAGCAAGAAGCTTGTTGGGAATAAGGACAATTTAATAAATATAATATTCATACTGTCTCAATACTTTGTGAAATACACCTGTGAAGCTACTGTCAGCTGCTATATAATTATGTGCATAACTAGTAGTCATTCTTTCGATGACAGTATGCTGTGCTTTGCACAAGATTTTCTTCTCCTTCTTTTATTTTTTTCTTCCCTTCCTTCCCTAGAGTCATTAAAATGAATGATAGCTTGCTATATTCTAAACATTGAGAGGCTAACTGACTTTATGGTACACTTAAATAAAGCAATGTGTGCATATATACTTATCGATTCATTGACCAAACTTCCAACTTGTATTTTTATGCCTAAATACACATCCTGATCCATATTCTGATTATTCAGGTTCATATTTGCAACTGGACGGAAAAATCCTTGCCAATAACACCAAAATAAGTGTTTCAGAATTGGGAGAAGATTTCTTAGCTTTGGTCTGTGCGACTGATTATGAAGATTGTTGTGAAGCCTTCAACAGTAATGCTAAGGCAGAATTTCATCAGCCAGATGGCTCACCTATTGACGAATCACCAAATAAGAGTTTTTACATCACAAAAGGAAATCTGGCCATTTTTCTTGACTATAGCTTTATTGCAGAGACTTTTCTTTTAGAAAGTGGCCAATATTGTTGCACTATTTCCTATGCACACAGTATTCCGAAAACACATTGCATCATTTTATAATACCAATAAAACTGTGTACATAAAACCACAACTTGTTATACCTAATTTTGTTAACATGTATAGTATCGACCACTCATCATATATTCTTGTTCATGATACATACTAAGATATGAATGTACCCAAGTATGTATTTTTGTGTGCATGTATGTATAGTGGCTATGTATGTATAGTGGGTATGTATATATGATGTATGTTTATATGCAAGTATGTATGCATATATATTATGTAAGTATGTATGTATGTATTTTGGTATGATGCCTGTATGTACTTTGATCATCACTTGATTCTCCTGTTATCATTGCTAGAGCTGCTGTAAATTTGTAAAAAGTTGTGAAAACTGACTCTAGATGATAGAAGAGCATTGTATAAACTTAATATAATGTGTGTGTGATAAGATGGCAGGAAGCTAACACGATGGATTCCTTCCGTGCTAGAAAACACCAAATTGAGGTCGCGACAAACAAGTCCTTAATGACTGAATGAGCAGGCACAAAACCACAACAGAACCCATTACCCCCTCTGCAAGTCAACATACGTACGTGCATCTACAGTCAGCAACAACTGCTCATGTCAACTGCTTGTTGTCTCATGCATCAGTTGGAAATGTCATTATAAATATTGACAATGAAGCATAAGGAAGGCGAGTCATGTGATCAGGTAATGAGGACGAGAGAAGTCATGTGATCAGATATGACAATGAAAAAGTCACGTGATCAGGTCAACATCACCCCGCAAGGTCCAGAAGGTGGTGCAGGTGCTGCATTAGAGGCAGCAGACCCACAGACTACACAGTCACTTCCCCACAACAGGCTACCAGATGAGGTGAAGGGGCACATCCAAGAGTTTTATCTTCGCAGTGACATCAGTTGGATGGCACCTGGACGCAGAGACTGCATTACAGTGGTTCGTGATGGGAAGAAAGTTCGAGAACAGTGCAGATACTTGATGATGACAACAGCAGAAGCCCATGCCCTTTACCGACAGGAATTCTCAGAAGATGATGCTGGTATGACCACCTTCAAGGCCCAGCAGCCAGATGTGGTGCTTTGCAAGGACAAGATGCCACACTCTGTCTGTGTATGCCAGTATCATTCCAACATAGAGACTATTTTGGACAGCCTGAAACACATAGTACCTACAATCCCATTAAGATATTCAGACCTGCTAAAGTTTGTGTGTTGTGATACTACCAAGGAGGACTGTATGTTTGATATCCTTTGACAGTATTTCTGAGAACACCGAAGATGACCTGCTGGCTGAACCTGTGAAGTGGCTGGAATGGATGCGTAATGAGGATGGGCAATCAGAGAAAGCAGAGAAGGCTGGTACAGTCGCAGATGCACTGACATCCCTGGCCCAGAAGCTACCGAACTTCAAGATCCACTGCTTCATTAAAAATAAGCAGTCATTAGCCTTCCATCATATGTACACCACTCCAAGAGCCCACAGTGCAGTCCTGCCGGTAGACTTTAGCGAAAATGCGACCATCGTTGAGCAGGATGAGATCCAAGCCAACCACTGGAACCACAAACAAGTGACAGTTTTTACAGCAGTAGCCTGGACGCAAGAGAACACCACATCATATGCTGCTGTGTCAGACACCCTCTCCCATGACAAGTACACATCCACTACCGTGCTGGAGGAAGTGATTGACAGGGTGCATTTGAAACAGTCCTCTCCAATAACAGAGGTCAATATATTCAGTGATGGTGCAGCACAGCATTTTAAGCAAAAGTACATGTTCACTTTTGTCACTAGCCTTCTCCAAACCAAAGGCATCACCATCAACTGGCACTTTTTCGCCACTTCACATGGAAAGGGTGCAGTGGATGGAGTTTGTGGCTGTGTGAAGAGGGGTGTCCACAGTGCTATAATGACCAGATGCTATCTCGTGAAAGATGCACAACAATATGCAGCCTGTGCCACTGAGCTCATCAAAGGAGTTGATATCTTATATGTCCCAGCTGAAAAAATAAATGCCAAGCGACCAGCCCTTGATGAATTATGGGAGTCTGTAACAGCAGTTCCAGCTACCTTGAGTATCCATTGTGTACGTACACTTGGCTTGGGGAGAGTGCTGGTGTCCAAGTATTCAGAGCAGACAGGAACAGAACACCTGTTGCTCCAGCATCAGCCAATAGCAGTCCAGCCACTAGCAGCCAATCCTGCAAAGCAGTCACCTCCAGATGTCAACATTGGTGATATCAAGCCAGGAGGATTTGTGGCAATCATCATGGAGACAGAGAGAGGTCGCTCCTACTTGTACATTGCCGTAATATCCTGCATCAAATCTGATTTACTAGTGGTGAAGTTTCTGAGGAAGGTCGGCAATTCTGGTGTCTACAGGGACCCGGAGTGTGATGATGCTAGCCAGGAGCCAATGAAGAAGGCTCTTTTCCTTTGCCCGGAGCCACATGTGAACATGGCTGGTTCTCGCCTTAGATATATATACATTTGAGTTCACAGATGCTCAGCATCAAATCATGTCCACATTTACCACCAAGTAAATAAAGAGGCATAGGCTCAACTACATGAGACTGTAACAGACAAAGTCTAGAAAATAACAATAATGATGTACTACATATATTTTGATTTTCCCCATCTTTTGAATTCTCATCCTTGTTCTGCATTTGTAAATGGGACAGGGTTGTAAATGGGACAGGGCAACAATAACCTTGTTTCTAGGGATAATTAATATCCTATTAACAATTTAAATCATAGTTAATACATAGTATGCATTTAGACAGGTCGGCAAGGTGGATTTCTTGAGACATGTGGGTGTGAACATTCTGTAACTCCGTTACCATGTAACTCCGTTACCGAACATCAGTCAAGTTAAATATTTTTCTGACAATGGAAAATGCAGTAATAGTCAGCATATTTGGTTCTATAATGCTTAGATAAATGTAGAATAAAATGGTTCCTAATTTTAAAAAAATTTCAATAAGGAACAGCATATGGTGGGAGTTTGCGTATAGCGCTAAAAACAGACGTTAATTTTCAGTAACTCCGTTACCAGTCAAACTTTTGTGATATCGTTGATTATTTTAATTCTTGTGTATATTGTGATAAAAGTACTTATCAAGACCTACACATACATATAAAACTCTTGGCATTTCCTCTTATTTTGTGGAGCTATGCTCATTTATTAAGTGGAGTTGTAACTCCGTTACCGCATGATCAGGCCCATAGGTTAGGTTCAGGGGCCAGTCTTGCTAGACAGACTCTCAAACACTAGCAAGCTGGTTAAAATAATAATAATCAAAATAATAATAATCAATCAAATTGACATATGATCTCACAGGTCAAAGGTTGAAATCTCTTGTATTTGACCCTTTACCCAATCACTGCATGGCAGACTAACACAAAGAGTGTCTTGCATAGAGCTCCACTTGAAATGGGGTGGGGTGGGGGTTACTATAATTATACTATTATTATTATTACTATATTAAAATTAATATTTATTATTATAATTATTATTGACATTATTATTAACATTATTAAGATTGTTGTTGTTGTTATTATTAATATTATTATTATCATTATTATTATTATTACTACTATTATTATATTATTATTATTATTATTATTATTATTATTATTATTATTATTATTATTATTATTATTATTATTATTATTATTATTATTATTATGTTCGACTACTATAATTATACTCCCAATGAACTCTCAGTTGACGTAATAACATTAAAATCAACTTCTCAATAACAAATAGTTTTCACTCAAATAAAATTTCGATTATTGAGGTTATTTTAATACAACTATATATTAATACAACTATATAATTACAATGACCTCAATAATCAACTTGAATTTTACTCTCTCGATGTTTCGACTAAATGTTCTTAGACCAGGCCAGAAGACAGAAAGAACTGCTAGTGAGGCATTGCACGTCAGCCTAGCACTTGAGTGTGAGTGGTTCAATTGGGACTGTGGAATGGACTTGCCTGGCTGCTGGGGGGCCACTCTTAAGAGCATGCAAGAACTTGAAGCCATGCCCACCATGTTTTAATATCAAGCATGTCTTTTTAGTAGTAGTAGTTGTAATAGTAATAGTATTATTATTGTTATTATTATTATTGTTATTATTGTTGTTGTTATAATAATAATAATTATTATTATTTATTATTATTATTATTATTATTATTATTATTATTATTATTATTATTATTATTGTTATTGTTGTTGTTGTTGTTGTTGTTGTTGTTGTTGTTGTTGTTATTATTATTATTATTATTATTATTATTATTATTATTATTATTATTATTATTATTATTATTATTATTATTATTATTATTATTATTATTATTATTATTATTATTATTATTATTATTATTATTATTATTATTATTATTATTATTATTATTATTATTATTATTATTATTATTATTATTATTATTATTATTATTATTATTATTATTATTATTATTATTATTATTATTATTATTACATTATTATATATATATTTTTTAACTTTTTAAATTTATTTACATTTTTATTCTCTGTGTTCCATATTCCAGGTCTTTTGGTGGTGAACACAGAATCATCAACCCTTTTCTATTCACTGATTGGTGTATATAGCAGAAGGCAATCCTTGGGAAGAAGATGGTGTGTTTGGGAGAGCGATTTTGTTACCTCCTTGCTCATAATGCATCCGTCATGCTTTTTGCATTCCCAAACTTTTATATATTATTACGTTCATCTCCTTCCTTCTCTACTCCATTACTCTATACATTCATTTATACATTCATTTGACAGGCTGCTAAATAAAATATATTATTTTATTTTATTTTTATAATTCACATGAGTGTAATGGACTAGGATATTGGATATTGCCTGTTTATAATGTGTAAATTAGTCCTCAAAATTGTAAATGTAATCATTACCTGTGTGTACAATATGTGCTATAGTTGAGTTCATAAGCAAGTGCATTTATTATATTTTGACGGTTTTCTATATTTTTGTTCTTGTTTGTCTATCAATCTATGTATGCACCCCCACACTACACACCCACACCATGCAAACACACACATGCACACACACAGTATTGAACAAACAAGGATAACCTAATGGTGGGAGACCATCATAAATATTATAAGAATCCCATGGCCGTCTCTTAATTCAGCCAAGCACAAGAATTGGTGAGGAGCATCAACAGAAAAGTCATGAGGGTGTGCATGTGTGTGTACTTGTGTTTTGAGCCTAGCTGAGCAGCTACAGTAGCTACATGCTTTTCCTGCAAAGAAGTAAACGGTCAGTAGCTTTCATGAAAGGCTCACTCTGTGGAGAGATACAGGTGCATTAGCTCTAGTGGCAACCTGATTTAGCCAGTTGATGACCTCAACTCAAAAATTACCCTCTTCAGCTAAAACAGTGGTTGTAATGTGCTATATACAGCTTAATACTCTGCAACTTTACTTATGAGACTGTAGTAGGACTAGCCATCCCAGTACTTTTCTATTAGTACTATATTCAACTGCTCTCAACATTTCTTCACCCCTCACCCACATATTTAATCTTTCTCTACGTGCTGGTTATGTCCCCAATGATTGGAAATTATCCAACATTGTTCCCATTCCAAAGTCCACTTCAAATCTCAGCTCTCCCTCAAACTACAGACCTATCTGTCTTCTCTCTATTGTAAGTAAATTACTTGAAAAACATGTGCACCGTCATCTTTACAACTGATTCCAATCTCATCTCTCCGTCTCAGTTTGGTTTTCTCCCTCACCGCTCTACTTCATCTGCCCTCCTCTTTGCTGTCCATTCTTTCCATACGCTTCTTCAACATAATAAAGCTGTGTGTGCCTGCTTCCTTGACCTAAAAAAAGCCTTTGATTCTGTCCCTCATGCACCCCTACTACACCTTCTCTCAATTCTCCAATGTCCCCCTTGGCTGCTCCATTCTTATCTTTCATACCACTCTCAACAGGTGGTCATTTCTGGGTCCACCTCTTCCCCTCTTCCAGTTTCTTCTGGTGTCCCTCAAGGTTCAATCCTTGGGCCCCTTCTCTTTATCATTTATATTAATGGAGTATGTAAAGTCCCTCTGTCTTCTTCCTGCAAGATTATTCTGTATGCTGATGATATCCTACTTTTCCAACCTGTTAACTCCCTTTCTGATTTCTCCCTATTTCAACAAAATCTTGATACTGTCTGTCTCCTCTTGGATCTCATCCAACTTTCTTACATTAAATTCTTCAAAATCGAAATGGATGTTTATAACTTACAAAGTCTCTCCTATCTTCAAAACTTTGCCCTCGCTCTACCTACTTGGTTCCTCTCTTGATTTAGTCTCCGAGTTCAAGTATCTGGGTGTTCTCTTATCTTCAACACTATCCTGGTCTAAACACATATCCTTCATTTGTAGTAAGTCTCATCGTCTCTTAGGCCTCTTATACCGACAATTTTATCATCACTCTGACTCCTCTTCTCTTCTGCGTCTATACACCTCTCTAATAAGACCTCATCTTGAATACTGTTCTTTTCTATGGGACTCACAATCTGTGCACCTCTCCATGTCTATCCAAAAAATACAATTCTTTGCATGCAAAATTTGTTCTAAAGACTGGTCCTCTGACTATTCCCTCTTACGTACTAATCTAAAACTTCCTACACTCTCCTCTCGTCGTCTCAACTCTAAACTCATACTTCTCTTTAAGCTTTTGCATAATCACATTGACTTTCCAACCTCACTGCCTGCACATCAGCCTCCTCCACCTTACAACATTAGATCATACCACCCCCTCAATCTTACTTTCATTTTCCCTCGTACTCAGTCTTTTAATGTATCTTTTTTCCCTTCTGTCGTTCGTAAGTGGAATGCTCTTCTGAACAATATTAAGGAATCCCGTTCTCTTGGCTTATTTAAACATTACATACAAACAATTTCATAACATTCATAATGTATTTCATGTGTTGTGCGTATTGTGTGCTCTTTGCATTAGCCAGTGGCTATTGAGCATGTATAATTAATTTTTTTTAAATAATTAAAAAAATGAAAAAAATGCTATGACGCCAAGTTGCGTAGGGATGTCACCAGAAACGCCATTGGACCCACCCCACTGGAAGAGATGATGGAGGCAGACCTACTCAAGGCCATCAGAGCATTGGCTGTCAGGGAGGAGAACCCCAAGGTGGCCAGGGTGGCCCTGAGTAGGATGTCCCAGGATCGGGGAGAACCAGTCAGGGCGTTTGCGGCCAGGCTCCATGGCCAAGCTGAAGTGTGCCGGTTCACGAAGAAGTGCGCCGGCTGTGACCGCATCTCGAACCAAGGGAAGGAACGTGTGGCGGATCAGCTTTGCGTCGGTCTGGCCGACGCAGAGATACAGGAAGATCTTCTGAAGCACCCAGATCAGGACATGGGTGTGGAGGACACGATTCGCTTCGTGGAGGTGCAGGCAGCTGGCAAACGATCAGCGGTGTCGATGACCACGCCCAGATCCACGAGTGCCATCGACGATGATGGAGGGGGAGAGGCAATCAGCAGTACCTACAGGCGTCAGCAGAAACGCCACACCCCACGCCCTGGACCAGGTCCAGGCAAAGCCACACACCCAGGCCACACCCCAACCAGAGAATACAGCCACCCAAACCCGAGGAACACCTCAACCAAGGGCCAGAGCCAACCCCTCAACAGGTCCCCCAGAGCCACGCCCAACAACCGTGGCATCTGCAACTTCTGTGGCCGCCAAGGCCATGGAGAATGTCGTAGAAACCCAGCCTTCTGCCTCTCTTGGAAGTTTTAACCAATTAGGACCCAGATCCCTGCGCTCTATGATGCCGTAAGGGCGTGCTCGGTCCTCTGACGTCCTGCACCACCCAAACCAAACTCAACACTCTCCCTCCTGGAGATGCTGGATAACCACTCAGCAACCCTTTAAGTTACCGGACTGTAAGAACTAATAATATAGGTATTATTAGTAATGAGATACGAGACGGTATAATTTACAAGCAAACAAGATTAATTACAACACTTCACCCTCGGTGAGTAAGTACATTAATGGAGTCTCTTGTTCTTTGTAGTTTGAAGGTTATCTGTTCAGATCTAAGACATATCTAAATCTCTAGCTAGTATTCAATTCCTTTTATACTCTAGCTACTATCCAATGTTCATAAAATACACTATGTCCCAACGGGACTATATAAGGTAATGTTTCAGTGATGCTCTGACGTGGCAGTTGTGGTTGTGGTCACAGACTCTCGACTGCTGCGGTGTCAGGTTCAGGGCTGCTCTCACGCTTTGGCTGTACACAACATCTGTTGTTGTTATTGGTCGTTGGGTTCAAAGGAGCTTGTTCAGGGCTGCTCTCACGCTTTGGCTGTACACAACATCTGTTGTTGTTATTGGTCGTTGGGTTCAAAGGAGCTTGTGGTTCCTTTGATGTGGCGGTGGTATTGGGGTTTGGAGATGTCTTCTCTGTCAGAGTGGGTGGCTTCTCTGACACTCCCCCTTCCTCGGTTGAAGACTTGTCTTCCTCGCGACTAAGTCCGTCCGCGTTTCCGTTAGCCGTCCCTGGTCGGTGTTGTACTTCAAAGTTATAGTCCTGTAGTGCTAACGCCCATCTCGTTAAGCGTCCGTGAGAGTCTTTTAAGTTGGCCATGTGGGCGAGAGGGTTGTGGTCTGTCTGTACGATGAATCGCCGCCCTTCCAGGTACACCCGGAAGTGACGGATCCCGTCCACAATTGCTAGTGCTTCTCTCTCGATCGTAGAATAGTTCCTTTCACGTTGTAGTAACTTTCGCGAGCCATAGCCCACCGGATGTTCTTCTTCGTCTTTGTCTTTCTGGCTGAGTACGTATCCAAGACCAACATCTGATGCGTCGGTCTGTAGATAAAATATACTTGCCCAATTGGGCGAAGAGAGCACTGGTTGGTCACACAACAATGTTTTTAAACTGGTAAATGCTGTCTGACACTCTGCATTCCAAACAACATTATTACTTTTGGACTTTCTAGTCAAGTTGGATAGTGGTGTAGCTATCTCAGCAAATCTTGCTATAAATCTACGGTAATAGCCCGCAAGACCTAAGAATGCACGTAGCTGTTTCTTTGTGGTAGGCTGTTTGTATGCTTTCACTGCCTCTACCTTGCATGTTACTGGTTTAACCTGGCCTCCTCCCACTTCATGGCCTAGGTAAGTGCAGTGGCTCTTCCCAAATTGACACTTTTTTAGTTTAATCTTTAGGCCTGCTTCTCTTAGCCTTTCTAGTACACAAGCAATGTGTTGTACATGCTGTTCCCATGTGTCACTAAAAATCACGATGTCATCCAGGTAGGCCGCAGTAAACTGGGCCAAACCTGCTAGTATGTGGTCCATCAACCTCTGAAAGGTGGAGGGGGCTGAGACCAGACCAAAGGGCATGGTCGTAAATTCGTATTTCCCATAGGGAGTGATGAAGGCGGTCTTTTCCCTATCACTCCCCTTCACTGGTACTTGGTAATACCCCTTGGTCAGGTCTAGCGTTGTTATATACTCAGCACCCCCCAGATTATCAATTAGCTCCTCAATGTTTGGTAATGGGTACGGGTCGCCTGTGGTCACGCTGTTAAGTTTCCTGAAATCCACACACATTCGCCTCGTCCCATCCTTCTTAGGAACTAATACTATTGGGGCCGCCCAAGGACTTTTGCTAGCGGTGATGATTCCCAATTCGAGTAAAGATTTTATTTCTTCTTCTAGAAATACTTTGGAGGCTTCTGCTAATCTGTACGAGGGTAGTCTAATGGGCAGTGCATCCCCTGTCGGGATCACGTGCTCCACTAGCTGTGTCCGTCCTGGCACATCACATATAACGTCTGAAAATTTGCTCTTGACTTGGTTTAGTTGTGTAAGTTGTGAACTAGTGAGACTAGTTTCTGCGTCTCCTGCTAGTGATGATTCGCTTTCATCTTCCTGGCTAAAGAAGGCTGCAGCCGTGGGCGTGTGCCATTTCTTTAGCGCATTGATGTGGTAGATCTTAATTGGCTTACCCACCTTGCCCACATTCAACTGATAGGTCACATCACTTACTTTGCCTACGACCTCAAATGGACCCTGCCATTCGTTCAAGAGCTTGTCCTGCTTCCTTGGGCGGAAGGCCAGGACAAACTCTCCAACATCAAATGATCTCTCAATTGCCTTTTTGTCATAGTAAATCTTGTCTTTTCTTTTATTCTCCCGCTCATTTTCCTGAGCTAATTTACTAGTCACTTCCATGTTAGCTCTGAGAGTCTGGACGTATTCAGGGGTGTCTACAGAACTCTCACTGTCTTTCTTTCTCCAATATCTTACCAACTGGTCTAGGGGCATCCTCATTTCCCTCCCATACATCAGTTCGTACGGGGAAAACCCAGTTGTCTTGTGAGGGGTTCCCCGGTATGCCCACATAATATAAGGTAAGCATGCATCCCACTCAACGTCTTTGCTACTAGTCAACTTCCTTAGCAAATGTTTCAGGGTGGAGTTGAAACGCTCCACCATACCATCTGTTTGGGGATGGTACGGTGAAGTTCTGACCCGCTTTATCCCTGTCACGTTACATAGGTGCGTCATCACTTTACCAACAAAATTCGTGCCGTTATCTGTCAAGATCTCTTCCGGCAGTCCTAGTCTGGCTATGACCTCCATCAAGCATTCCGCGGTGGCCTCTGCGGTGGCATTCCTCAAAGGGAAAGCCTCCGGCCACCGGGTACAATAATCCATTATCACAAGGATGAATTTATTGCCTCTTTTAGTTCTTCTGAGGGGACCAAAGATGTCCATTGCAACTCTGGCAAATGGCTTATCAATGATGGGTAAGGGGTGTAGTGGGTTTCTAGCTGTGGTGGCAGGGCTAGCTTTTTGGCAAATGGGGCATGACTGGCACAGGGCTTGGACATCGCTGACCAACCCCGGCCAATCCATCCGAGATCTAATTATGCTCAAGGTTCTTTCACGGCCAAAGTGACCTGCTACCACAGAGGTGTGGGCTAGGCGTAACACCTTTGTCCTCGCTACCTCAGGTACCACTACAAGGCTTTTTCCTCCTTCTTTGTACGGTTTCCTCATCATTAGCCCCCCCTCCATAAAATATTCACTCTTTTTATCACACAACCCTGCTCTGATCTTACTTAGCGTCGGGTCGCTTTGTTGTTCTTTCCTCAGCTGTGTTGGTGAAATTGTGTCCATTTGATTTCCTTCTTCTGGGGTGGCTAATTCTCTTTTCCTGGTTTCTTCTTCTTCTTCTTTGTCACTGTCATTTGGGCTGGGGGTCAAGGAGTGAGTCACAGGCTCATCTTGCTGCTGTTGACGGACTTCGTCCTCTTTTTGCTGATCCTTGATTTTCTTCTGGGCCCTGGTGGTTGTGACCAGTCCAAATTCAGTTGGGGTGGTGGTAGGTGGAGTTGTTTCTTCCTTTCTTGGTGAATCTAAGGCCTCCCTCAAATACTTCCTGAAATGAGGAATGTCATGGCCTAACAACATATCACAACTTATATGTTTACTGACTCCCACTACCATAATCTCTTCTTTACCCTCCAGCTGTATCATTATTTTAGCGGCTGGGAACTGTGTCTCTTTACTACTTGCTGTCTGATATTTAATCTGCCATGGCAAGTAATCTTTCTCATTCACACACCTGGGATGCACTATGCTCTTAGTACATCCCGTGTCAAGTAAGGCCTTCACTGGTCTACTATTAATGGCTACTTCTCGTGTCCATTCTGGCAACCCTTCTCTCTGGTCTATGGCAACATGCCCTTGCTCAAACTTTACTCTGCACTCTCTCTGGTAATGCCCCGCTTTACCACATCGGAAACAAGATACTGATTTCGGGTCTCTGCCCTGGTTAGAATAATTCTTACCCTGCTCCTGATGTGTATTGGGGAATGTGTTGGAAGGCGGGGAACGCGCAGGCTCTCTGCGGTCCCGGTTCCATGGTGTTGGTTGGTTAATCTCTCTGGAAGGCATTGTTCCTCTTCCTCTTTGTTCTCTGTAGGGAAAATTTGATTCCCGGGAAGGCATTGTTCCTCTTCCTCTTTGTTCTTGCTGTCTGTAGGGGTGAGTGTTCTCCCTGGGAGGCATGGTCCCTCTCCCTCTTTGTTCTTGCTCTCCTCTTGGGATGTTCAAGTGCCTGATGACCGCCGCCGTGAGCTCTTCGTAGCTCTGGGGGTTTAGCTGACGCATGCGCGTCTCTAGCCATCTGGGAAGTTTCTGTAAGGTCAATTCAAATAGGAATAAATCGCGCACTGGCTTACCCTCGGCTTCAATCCAGCGACCGAACTGTTGCTTCCGGTCCCTGAACCAAAGCTCTGGTGTGCTGGAATTGAAGGGCGAGTCGAAGATCTGTTTCCTGTAGTTTTCTGAGGTAACTTGATAGGTCTCTCTGAGGACTCTGCAGACTTCCTCGAAGTCGCCTTGATCTGTGGGGGAAAGAGAAGTAACAGCTAACATCCCTTGACCACTTAGAGCGCTGCGCAAGAACGTGCACCATCGGCGCTCTGGCCAACCATTGGCTTCAGCGACTATTTTGAATAAGTCTAGGTACGCCCCCATGTCATCTACCCCCTCAATGTACTTTTGCAATCTTACATGGGGTGATGGCGGTGCTGCGGCCGGACGTTCTGCTAAACGAACCAGGTCCTGCTGCATCCCTAGCAGAAGCTGTGACATTCTCTCTTCCTGTCTCTCTGCCCTATCCCTCTGATCTTTCTTGTCTTCAGTTTCTCTTTCTGTCCTTTCATCTTCTCTTTGGTCTCTTCTCTGAGATTCTTCAGTGTCTTTTATTAGCCTGTTCTCCTCCGTCTGGATGAACCTATTCATTAATAAAGACCTGGACATGTGTAACTCTTGTGTCGTCCCTGGGGCTTCCTCTATTCCATCTGCTGAGGTCTGGAAGATACTCCCACTTCGGAGCTGCCTGTTCTCTCCGGCTCTTCCTGTGTTCTGCATCTTTGGTAAAAAATTGAATAATAAGAAAATTAATTCGCGCCGCGCGTCTCACGCGGGTAGCACAAACAAATTAACAGTGGCACAAAAGCTCACTAAATCAATAACAACAGAAATATGAATTATCCCGAAGGACTAACAAATATTCAATTATTTTACGCCCAACTCGCGCAATGTCCTCACAGCTTCCTCGACTATCTCAGCTCGAGATCTGTGGTCCACTTTTTCTTTCGCTCTCTCTTCTGGTGAGGCTCTTCTGGTTGTCTCTCTCTGTTCGAGGACTATTCTCTGGTACTGGCTCTCTTGATCAGTCCACGTCTCAATGTGTAGCTTCTGTACCTTCTCTGTGTACTCTCTGCTCATAAGTACAATTCAATGCACTTTACTGGTAACAATGATAAAAGTACACTTTTGCTACTTCTATCTGTTCTGCTCTTAAATAAGATACACTCTTTGCTATCTCACTTGTCTGTTCTGGGTCTTCTCACTCTTTGAGATCTCCCTGTCAATCCTCACTCTTTGAGAATTCCACTCACTTGGTAGTCCTGGATTTCCTTTCTCGAAATCCCACCGCTGCCACCAGTGTCGTAGAAACCCAGCCTTCTGCCTCTCTTGGAAGTTTTAACCAATTAGGACCCAGATCCCTGCGCTCTATGATGCCGTAAGGGCGTGCTCGGTCCTCTGACGTCCTGCACCACCCAAACCAAACTCAACACTCTCCCTCCTGGAGATGCTGGATAACCACTCAGCAACCCTTTAAGTTACCGGACTGTAAGAACTAATAATATAGGTATTATTAGTAATGAGATACGAGACGGTATAATTTACAAGCAAACAAGATTAATTACAACACTTCACCCTCGGTGAGTAAGTACATTAATGGAGTCTCTTGTTCTTTGTAGTTTGAAGGTTATCTGTTCAGATCTAAGACATATCTAAATCTCTAGCTAGTATTCAATTCCTTTTATACTCTAGCTACTATCCAATGTTCATAAAATACACTATGTCCCAACGGGACTATATAAGGTAATGTTTCAGTGATGCTCTGACGTGGCAGTTGTGGTTGTGGTCACAGACTCTCGACTGCTGCGGTGTCAGGTTCAGGGCTGCTCTCACGCTTTGGCTGTACACAACATCTGTTGTTGTTATTGGTCGTTGGGTTCAAAGGAGCTTGTTCAGGGCTGCTCTCACGCTTTGGCTGTACACAACATCTGTTGTTGTTATTGGTCGTTGGGTTCAAAGGAGCTTGTGGTTCCTTTGATGTGGCGGTGGTATTGGGGTTTGGAGATGTCTTCTCTGTCAGAGTGGGTGGCTTCTCTGACAGAGAACAGGAACGCACAGCCCACAGGCGCATCCACTGCCCTGCATTTGGCACCACGTGTTCATCCTGCGGTCGACAGAACCATACTGCCCAGATGTGCTGGCAATCCGTGGAACACTAGAGCGCCATATTCGAACAAGTCGACATGATGGTTGAAGGAACCCTCCACCATCAGACCTGGGACCCAATATCCCAGCTCTGGACCCAGAGAAAGTCACCACCCCAACCGCACGTAGACGTCTCACTATCAGCGCTGGCCGAGGACTTCAGACACCACGGCCACACCCTCCGCACGGAGACCCACAACCTCGCCACCACTGCCATGGCGGACACAGGCTGCCAAAGCTGCCTAGCTGGCCCAGGCCTCCTGTCCAGGCTCCGTCTCACAGCCTCAGATCTCATACCTACCTGTAAACATGATTATGCACTCGGCCAGCGGCACCAACCTGCCGATCCTAGGAGCAGCTATCATCAGGATCAGGGCCAACCCCACAGGCCCCGAAACGAGACGGATGATCTACTTTTCTGAGATCGCCAACAAGCTGTACCTCAGCCTGGCCATCTGCGCAGACCTGGGACTGATCCCCAAGGATTTCCCCCTCAGCACGCCCATGTCACCCTCGGGAAAAGGCAAGACAAGGAGACAGACGCTGGAACAACGCCCACACAAAATCGACATCATCTCAATGGACCCGCAGGCCAGACATCCAGATCAACACCATCGGACAATCCCGCAGACCAGATCTCCGCCACCTATCGTGCTCCCAACTCGTGCTCCCAACTCAGATGAGCCAGTCAGGGCGGGATACAATAGTTACATCCCCCAAAACCTGCTCATGCCCAACCAGGGCACAACCGCCCCCCAGACCCACCAGCCTCCCATTCCCAGCCACAGAGGCCAATCGGGGTCGGCTCAGGCAGCACCTACGGGACCTGTATGCAGGCAGTGCTTTCAACGTCTGCGAGCACCAACCCCTTCCGGATGCCCTGATCCCACAAGAGCGACCGCTTACCCCCACCTACCACGACATGAGGCAATCCCAACCCGATCCACCGCCCGCAACCACAGGCCTCACGCCCCGCAAAAGCCTCAGACCACCCCCGTCGCTCAACCCGGAAGCATCCCCAGATCATACGCCTCGGTCGCCCAGACGCCGGCCAAACCACCCATCCGCCCCACCGGGACCTCGCCAGCAACACCGGCCCCCAGCCGCCCCGCGGTGCGCAGAACCATCATCTCTCCAGAAACATCCCCTCGCCAACCCTTGCCCTCCCCCCAATCGGAATCCAGCAAACTCCTACCCAACATGCGGCCGCCACCCCCGCGACGAAGCAGGCGAGGACCAAAACCAATCGACCGATATGGACATAAGTAAACAATCTCTCAGTAGGCCATACTGCCTACTTGGGGGAGGTAGGGGACATTGTATAGTATACTTGGACATTGTATACGTACATCCCTTACCTGATTGACCCTTTACCCAATACTCAGTTGTTGCACACATTGCTTTGGAGACACATGATATTTGCATTCAGTTCAATCCAAGAAGTAAAGGCGTACGGCGCTATCCTCTAGAAGTCAAAGAAGAGCGGAGTGAACCAGGACAGAACCCCGTTGGGCAGGAAGACACTGCATATTCACATTTCTATGGATGTTATAAATTTATGGTCACTGCTTTCGAAAGAATAGGGCTTGGATTGCACATTGATACATTCACTGCTAATTTTAGTAATGCTGTGTGGGATTATGAGTCAAGAAGCAAAGCCACTTCTCTTCTGCATGCTCTCAGAATTTTAGTTCATTATTGTTTTTGCTGATTATTAATCAGTTTCTTTCATATGTGGTTGGCATTACAGTGAAGTTACAGAGTACAACATTCGATGTAGTTCAGGCATTTCAGCAGATTGATAGTGTTTTATCATACTACAAGGTAATGAGGATAATGAATTTCATAAAATATATATACAATATATATACATGCTGAAAGAATGGCGTCATCAGTGAATGTACAGCCATGTAAGCCCAGGAGCTGCGAAAGTCAGAGAAACAGGCCTAATGTAGTGACAAGTATAATTGAGGAGTGGCTTAAAATAAATGTGGCTTTCCCCTTTGTTGACAATATACTATGTGACTTAGAGACTCGATTCTCGCCATTATCCAAAACTTCATCCTCTTTGCGCTCTTTAAAGAGAAACTTGGAAATTATACTCGATCAGCATGCTTTAGGGCGAGCAGATGCTCTTGGCGATAGTTTCTGTCTAAAGCTTTAGCGATTTCTTTTTCGCTTTTTTTACAGCTATGTCTTGTCCCTTCTATTTTGTGTACGAAGAATGATATAAATTTTTCTGATAGTGTGGATGTTTATTTTAGTGATTTGGCCAGCTTTTTTACCAAGGACTTGGCCGTTGGAAACAAAGTTTTGTCTGCATGCCTGCTTCAGAAAGGCCCAGTACTTGTGCTATTATACTGCCCTGAAAGAGTGTAGATGTTGGCCTTAATTGTTTTTTCTTCACATGCTGCCGAAGAATGTGACTTTTCCATGGTAAGGAATCCTTTGTGACCTAATCTGGACCAAGAAGAAACGTTAGGAAGCTTAGTGGCAACATAGATGGCTCTTCTTAATGATACCCAAACTTACAACTTTGAATCACCAAAGGAACATCTCGTTGCAGCTAAGAAACTTTCCATGTAATACAACCGATCTTATAGCAGCAATTACGAAACTTTAGGCAGAATAAAGTCTGTGCATATTGTTGAGTGTTGAATGAGTAAATTCACATTCACTGTTAGTGCATGCATGAGGTGTGCAAGATCCTGTGTTTGAATTGTGGGAATAGATGATAATTACCACTAGCTGGTAACACTAGTACATATCATCCTAGCACCAGTGTGAGTGGTTTAATCCGTTTGTGGGATGGACTTACCTGGTTGCTGGGGTAGCCCCTTTGAAGAGCCTGAACTTAAACCATAACCAGCATAAATTTCATTAATAAAGAGCAATAGACCAGTTAGCACAGATACTAAGGCACACCAAAGGGAGCTGTTGGTCTATTTGTGGACTGAATTCTATTATACAAGTCAATTGTTATTCCCCTGTCCTCTACACACCTTTTACTACATTTCTTTACTTGTTTTCCTGTGTCTGTAGGATCATCTTCAGTGGCCCATATGTCTTGTACAGCTTTATGTAATCTTTGAATTGTAACTTTGAGTTGTAACATTTTCTTCCCCTTGTCTAGAGATAGGATCATGATCTCCATTCTCCTCAGCTCCCAGTGCCTTCTCTGTTTCCTCACTCTTCACTCTTTATAACATTCCGCATATTCTTCCTCAAAGGTTATGTGCCATTTTATCCTCCAGCTTCCCACTGCCAAAGCAAGTATTTTTTCTTTATATTATTTTCTCTCAGATTTACCACCATCTGTTTATGCTTTAACTTCATTTCACTTAATTTTCTTTTTAAAAGCTTCTCCAGCTTCTTTTATAGTTTGGCTTGAATTGGCTGTGAGACTTTTCTGCTGTCCACATGCTACTTCAAGTTTTGTCTTCTGGTGTTGAAACTTAGCTGTTAGGGTAAATACTGCTTGTCCTGGAAGCCTAGTGAATTCACTTAGACAGGACTCGCTCTGTCTGCTAACTGTACCCTTCCCTGGTCTTAATGGGAGGCTTTATCCTTAAACTCTCTGGTATAACTTCATCTAATGCTAAAAACTTGGTGATTTTTCCACTTTGCTCTCTTACATAAAAAAAAAACTTGTCGTATTGCATCACAAATTTCTTGGAATTACTGCCATAGCTTCATTTCTATAATCTCTCAGTTGATAGAGTATAGACTTTCTCAATAATCAACTTAAATGTGCTCACTTGATGTTTTTGATAGATGCCCTCAGGAATAACGAGTTGATCAGATTCATGTGTGGCTGAAAACCATCAGTAGCTAGCTATGTGAAACACACCCTCACAGATGTATGAATGCACATGACTGCATGTGGCAACAATGAAAAAGGGGGGAAATCATGAAGAAAACATGATATTTTATTTTAATACACATCTAGTAATACTATAAGAAAAAAATAAATGAAATAAAACAGTGAAAAACAATCGACTACTAATAATGCAAGCAAACAAATAGTTTAACACTATTAAAACAAACCATTGTTTCCAGTATAATAAAGCCAAACTGTGCATCCATGAACAACTTGTTAGGAGTGTGGTTATTATATTGAAGACCTTTTACCGTTTTTGTTGCAATTCCAAATCGAGGATCTTGCGGGACTAAAATTGGTAGCAATGAGTTTAAAGTACACCGGGTATAGGAACAATTTTGTTTCATATTTCTTCTTTGAACTGCCGAAAACAAAGCTGAGGATCGTAAGATGCAATGTAAGTGTGAATTTTAGCCGAGATACAAGCTTCTGATTTTTGCCATCTACCATTTTGAAGTAGAACCAACCCAAATATGGCACAACACTCCCTCATAAATAAACAAACAACAACAACACACACATAAGAGGAGGTGTGTGTCCATGTATATAGACAATGAACAATTTGATGACCCTTTACCCTTGTTCTGTGGACTGCTTTTTCGGGAAAGGTGTATATATTTTAAATGGTTTGTTATATATTTATATAATTATATATATAATTATATGTATATATATATAAACAACACCAAAACAAACAAAAAAAGTTACTAAGTAATGCACATCATAGAGAATAAATGAATTATGTTCCTTTCGAAGGAACTTAATCGTGCGAGTTAGTCGAAGGAGGAGCTAATTTCTCGAACCAGACCTAAGAAAGACCCAGTCTCTTGAGGAAAGTTAAAAAGAAGCATGTCTGTTGTAGCGATGGCCATTTTAGCATTAGACTTTTCCCCTCGGAAACAGGTTTATTACGTAACACACTACATGATAAAAAGCTCCTTCTAGCCAATGACAAGAACAATTCTTTGGACAAGCTTACTATTGGCATCCTTCACAAATTCTCCAAAAATGGTATATTTGGAAAGTGTTTTTGGAACTTCATTAATAGAAGACTGGAGAAAAGGTTGGAAATCACCTGCAAGAAGCTCGTCGGGATATTATGAATACTATAGATAATTGAAACTAAGAGTAGACGTGCTCATACTATTAAGATACTAGCCTTAAGGTTTTGTTGAGATATGTTGCCTAGGCAGTGTAGTTAATCCACATGGGCATAATTGCTACTAATTTCAATGACATTACTTACTATAAGGACACCCAATGAACTATAACCACGACAAATGGGTGCTTAACAACTCCATGTGTGCTAAACTCTGAGAGGCTTAGCAACCAGAGTTGGTTAATAATTAAAAAAATCTCCCCTTTTTTAAAACTAAAATTTTGCTGGGGTTTTCCCTCGAAAAGATAGCATATCGAGCAGAGGAGCGTAAGATGAGAATGAGAGATGAGACCCCCTTACTCCCACTCCCAAATTGTTAAACCCACTCCCTCCACCGATGTTACTCTCCCAACCCAACCCACTTTATGACTACATGTCGGAACCAGTCGAAGGCCCACGCTGTCCTCTGGAAATCTAGCCAACTCAGCAATTGCAATGGAAGGTTTTTCTAATGGAAAAGGCCATTAGCCCCACTAACATACTGCTTGCATTAGGTGCAGATAGCATAGTTTAGCATACTGCTTACATTAGGTGAGGTCTAATGCAGCTAGCATAGTTTAGCATACTGCTTACATTAGATGAGGTCTAATGCAGCTAGCGTAGTTTAGCATACTGCTTTCATTAGGTGAGGTCTAATGCAGCTAGCATAGTATAGCACACTGCTTGCTAAATTACGCTGTGTACCACCCACTCACTTCGATCATTTGTTTCTCCGACAAATAGAAATGGATCAATTGTTGCCTCCTCAAAGGATCTAGGATTAAGGATGTGCATTTAGTGAAGCCATCTTTATAAATTAGCTTGGTTATAGCAGGCAGTTTCAATACTGCTGTAATTTTCTCACTGGTGCTGAAACCCTATTTGCACTCATAGTAGTGAAGCCATCTTTATAAATTATAAATTAGTCTATAAAAACTGTCCATATAAATTAGTCTATGAATACCATCCATATAGTCTAGTCTTGAATACCGTCCATGAATACTGTCCATATAAATTAGTCTATGAATACCATCCATATAGTCTTGAATACACTGTCCATATAAATTAGTCGATGAATACTGTCCAAATATATTAGTCAATGAATACTGTCCATATTAAGTAATCTATGAATAGCAGCTGCACAGGCAAGAGGGATGTATTTATCAACTTGCCTAGTGTGTGTGTGTGTTTGGTGTATGCGTGTGGTGAGTGTGCGTGCATAACAGACACGTACATACCTTTCACCCTCAATAACAAAACTAGTAAATTTGCAATTTCTTTGTTTATATCCCACAGAGTTTATCACTCTGTGGGATATAAACAGAGACTCTGGAATGCTCCCAGCCAATCTCCACTCCCCCCGTGAGGATTGTCCTGGCAACCTGAAGGATGTCCCTCAGGAGCTGATACAGAAAGTTAGCCATTGGACAACCAACAGCACCAATTTTACGTATGTCTCCTCATATCATGTCCAGGCCACCAAGAGTGCTGGGTTAGTGCAGCCATGGCAGAGGATAAGAAAATGGAGAAGTATTGTATTTTTACCACTCCTTCATCCCAGTAGCGATTGAATCTTAGGGGTAATACGGTAGAAGTCCTTAGAGTTCCTATAATACTTGGTGGATAGGGTAAGGCAAGAATAGGGAAATAATGTCCGTCATTCTTCAGTGGAAGGTCATAGATGTTAATTTAATACCAGCCTTGGAGGAAGAAATACAGGAGCGGATAAAGCTGAGTGATGAAACAACTGTTGACTAGCTCTAGCATTTGCTACAGCCCAAGCTAAGCTACAACATTTCACTGCACACCATTCCGCAGGACAGGACTGCTCTAGGATAGACTTTCCCAGGTAACTGTATTGTCAGCTCATCAGACACACGAACAAGGTAAGCTGTCTGTCATTTCTAAAGCTTGCTAAGCTTAGTTTAGCTAATTTAAACTGACAACTTGGTTTAAGCGTACACTTTATAAGCTGGTTTCATTTTAAGGAACTTGAATGATTAGCTTATTCTAAATTTAAAGGATAAGCCTTTAAGACTGGCTCGGATTTGCTTGGGGGCTTGAAGGAACATCTTAACAAAAGCTAACCCTAGTGTATAGATACATAATTTTCCATGTCATTGCATATTTTGCAAGTGTAAACACTTGTATGTTTGCTGGATTGACTCCAAACAATTTTCCCATACACGCTCTAATTCAATAGTGTCTGAGAAGAGTAGTTGGTTGGTTACCAGCGAATGTAGGAGAGAAGTGGACTAGTATATCAATATGTGTCTGTTGATGAGGCCATCAAGGACACCATAGAAGTCTGAGGTCATGTTGCATGTACATCGAAGACATCCACCATGCCCATGCTTAGGGGCAGCACCACTGACACCGAGTTCTCTGTTGTCCAAAATATGAATGCTTAACTGCACAATGCATTAGCTCTTGGTCTATACATAGTTGAGGTGAGACCGTGTTGCATGAAAAAGCTTAGTTGGAGGTTTCTAGAGGAGTTTTCTAAAGCTTGTCTATACATGGTTGAGGCGAGGCCTAATATTAAATGTTATTAGACATGTCTTGTTACATATAAACTCTTAGCTAGTAATTTCTAGAGGTTAAGATATCTAAAGCAAGTCATGCTAATCTACTCTACATTCTGTGAAATCTTCAATCTTTCTAAAGCAAGGCCTGTTAACTGTCAGGGAAATCGACCACCCTGACTGAAAACACACCTTTGCACTCGCCCCTGAACAACATGAGCAAGAGAGACAGAGAACCTATGTATAGCCCATATCAAACAGGGGAAGATACGAGCTCAGCAGATATTGTTGGGTCAACATCACAACCAACTAAACCGACTAACTACCGTACATGCGATGACTTCACATCAGAGCAGCTCTCGAACAAGACCATATAGGGTCATTTTAGGAGATAGAATATTTAGTGATATGATGTTTTTCTGTTAGTATAAAAGGAATGATGTGTGCTAGCTACTGCGAACCTGAACTCCATTGAACTACTGCTACTTTAAGATAGGAATACTCAGAGACACTGGTATTCTATCAGCTTGTTTAATTATTGGATGTTTGTATCTCACTATGAATACCTGAAATATTGTTATTCATTTAAGTAACTAATATCTGTTACTTGGGTATCCAGTCGCTCCAGAAGGGAGGGCTGAGTTTGGTTTGTATTGTGTGGTGGCTCAGTAGGTTGACTGGGGGCAAATACTTACGACGGCGTACGTGGCAAGGATCGCTTGCACAGTTAGAACCTCTGTGTCAAGGAAGGTTGCTAACGACGACATTGAGATCCCACTGCTGCCACCAATTACCTCTGTAGCTGTAATTTCTAGGCTGTTTCCTATCTCAAATCACCTAAAATTCTAAAAATACTACCAAATGCTGCCTATAATGCTAGCATTATTTTCTAATGCTTTGCCATATCTAAAATTCAAAAAAAAATGCTAGCATAATTTATCAAGCCCTAACTGTCAGGTAGCAGCTGGATTTTCCTCCTGTCAGTTGTGTAGTGAAGCCTGACTTGTGTAGGGGCCAGGTGTACCAGCTGCTAAGGAGCAGTCTTTAGTCACAGTGCTGCATATAGCCAGTTGTAAAATGGCAGCTGCTAAGGAGGAGCCTTTAGTCTCACAGTGCTGTAGCCAGTTGTAAATTGTACAAACAATTATAATCAGCATTTCTTGGACAAACACCATTTTTATCAATTGCAAATCCGGGAACATCTTGGAGCTCTCCCAGTACAGTTGGAGGCTATGTACGCTGTACGATAACCCCTTTTGTCGGATCAATTAGTCATATACAGCATGTCTCCAGCGAGTTGATTCACTTTGGCCTGGTGAATAAGTTTTAATACTAGTATAGTATATAGTATATTCTGCATACATTATGTCTATCCATAACTACTTCCCTCTCCTTTCTCCCTCTTCTCTCTCAACACTCCTTTCCCTCCCTCTCCCCATATCCTCCACATCTTCTGATCTCTCTCCCACTCCATCTTATTTCTCTCTCCCTCTGCCTCTCTCCCTCTATACTACAAATCAAATTCACAACATTCACAATATGTAATCTTGGTATTGAAAGTCACAATGATGAAGATCATGAGATACAATTGCACAATATGATGAAATCAAAATAACAACTGAAAAAAATAAAGTATAAAATATATATAATGTTTGTTTTTATTTTTGATGAATTGAAGTGCTAGCAGAACTTAGCACGACTTGCATCCATATGCAATCTATTATGAGCCATGTATGCTATATAAGGGTTCATATCCATATCCTGGCAGCAAACATCTCTTGCATGTGGCATCATGAAATATAAACTCCGCAATGGCCTTCATGGAATGCATGGACTTGAGATTATTGGGCTCATCCACTCCCTTATGAGTCTTCGAGTATTTGGTAACATTACCATCTTCCCCTACTTTTTCTGCCATTTCAATCTCACTCCAGGATAATAAAACAACCTTCTGAATGCACATGAAGCAAATAGTTTTGTGATGCAGTAGTCTTTAGTAGTTTTGTCTTGTCAGGTATACTTGGGTTGAAGAAATCCTCACTATCCAAGGGGAAGATGTAATCGTACGTCCCTCTGTAATGATACATGCAATCCAAAAACTGGCTTGTTTGGAGAACACCCTTTCAGAGTGATGTGAGGCCTATTGTGTTCAAGGTGAAGCGTCCTTCATTTCTTTCAGGGTCGTCCAAACCTCAACCTAGTTTCTCTCTCTAATCTCCTCCAACGAAACATGTATTTTAGGAAATCAAAATTTGTGTAAGGAAGTAATCAGATGATTTGCAGCCTCTGCATCTGAAGGACCTGACAAACTCCAGTGATGCCCACCCCTCGCTATAAGTGACATCCTAAATCATGCCTGTCATTTTCTGGGATCCCAAAGAGGTTGGAATAATCTATTCTCCACATTTAGGATGGCAAAAGGACAAATGGGGTAACCTTAGAAACATGGCAAGCTAGTATGGGACAACGTCTCCTAATATCGTGGTTTTGCTATGTACCAGCTGTGCAGGTGCAGTATATGCAGCAGAGGAAAGCTGGCCAATTACATGTTTGGGCCCTCCTTCGTTGCAGTTACCATAGAGACCATGGTGGAAAGACTTTGTCACAAGATTCGTCGGAGAACTATTGAAGTGAAATCCATTGCTTACCTTGTCCAGTGACTCCGTGTCATTGCAATGGAGAACCTTTTTCTCTTTGGGCATTCATTAGTTATTTGTTTGTGTGTATCATCTAATATTTGTTTTTGCTCGTTATTTATTTTTAATAATATAATGACTGAAATCCACCAAATGCAAAGATCATCCTATATACCACTTTGTTCTTGTGACAGTTGACACTTCAGGAGCTTTGGGCCACCAAACTCTTGCCTTTATCAAGGTCCCATTATTGTTCCAATTGCGCCTGCAGAGGCTCTCTGTGGCCATTCAGTGGGAGAATGCTGTCGATGCTGTGGTCAATGTACCATTAGTCAGATCGACTTTTGGACAATTTTTTATCCCTTCCCTCCAATCTTTACTTTACTTTATTTTTACTAACTTAATTATAGATATTATAATAATTATAATAATCTCAATGAATTCTCAATCGACTAAAATCACCTTCTCAATAATCAACTTCAAATTTTATTCACTCGATGTTTCGACTAGATGCTCTAGTCTTCATCAGGAATAGTTGTTTTTTTTGAGAAAAAAGTGTATACTACATAATAATAATAATGACTCAACAAAAACTAGAAATAGAAACAAGACAACAACAAATAACCAAAAAAAGGGTTCACCAAGAGACACCGTCGGAGTTACGTATGGGCCATTGCTTTCCCTCTCCTTGGCTGTACTCTTCCGATCAACTCCTTCATAAATGTTATTCTCATTGCCAACAGAATCTCACTAAGAAGAATTGGGAAGAAGTAAGTATGTCCAAATGAATACGATTTGGTAGATTTATCCTCCTCAGCGAATATCACCAGAGCTCCCATGCTACTGATGCTACATCAGTATAACAGAGTAATATAAGGTCATAGAAAAGATGCTTGTCATGGCCACGAGATCATAGTGAGAGTGCCTCATGGCTGGAAGAATATAATTGTTCAGATTGGCTGAGCCAGAAGAAAAGCAGGAGTTTAATAAGCTACACAAAACCTCCTGATGCCAAAACCACTTGATCTTAACAGGCAGTCTCTTGTGATCAGACCAGATGCTGCACATTACTTCCCAAGACAGCCTGATATTAACAGATAGATTCTCTTATGATAAGGCAGGATCCTGCACAACATTCCTGATACCAAGACTACCTAATCTTAACAGCTCGAGACTCTTGTAATCAAGCTGGATTCTGCACAATATTCCTGATCACAAGCCTTCATGGACAGCTTCATCATGCCTAAAGCATAATACCAGCTGATCTTTACCAGATGAATCCGCACGTTCATCCACCATAATGGTAAAGTATTCAGCACCTTGGATTTATTCAACTAACCCATGAAGAACGGTGTGAGACATGAGCCATAACATTTCATTCTGGACATCTGGACTTGTATTTTTGTCGATCTTCCTTTCTAGCGATTCAGTTATATCCTAAATGTCCAACACATAATTTATGTATCTATAATATGATAGATTTATTATTGATTGATCATGACATCTCAGCAGCAGTTGCTGAATAAAATTACTCTGATTATAATCATGTCTCCTTAATCACATTGTTCTCTGCCAGAATGTTCACCAGCACTCCTTTCTTCTTTGTGTGCTCCATCCAATATCTTACAAAAATTTTTGCCATATGAGCTGGATATCAGTCTAAAAGCATCAGCATGGTACTTAGATAGCTGGCATCTCCTGCATTGATTGGGTACGCATAATTTTTTTTGTAAGTAACGTATTACACGAATTGGAGGTAGAATTGATATAACCTAGACTGATGTAGGCTTTCTCTCTTTTATCTTTTGGCAGAAAATTCTTTTTCTCTGCCTTAGAAAGGTAGAAACAAAGCACAGTGAGTCTTAGGCTTCTTGATAGTCCAACCACTGACCACTCGGCAAACATGCATGTTTCAAGCTTATTTTTTCTCCCTTGCCTACTAAAATGGAAAAGATTGGCTGGTGAGGGTCAGAGATATTTTCTTGTGTACAGTGAGATGCTAATTCAGGGGCTGAGACACCACTTTCAAATTGGGGGGGGGGGGGGGGGGGGGTGACAATTTAGGGGGGTATGAACCTGATGCAGCTGCAGGGAGTGGATGTGGGAGGTAACGACCTAGAGGACTGTATTTTGTTGAAATGAACAGTGAAAAATAGTTTTAATCGTAATTACCAAAATACTTTTTACGCTCATCATATTATATATGCTGACAGAAATATCTTGGCTAAAGAAATCAAATCTAATGAACCTGTAAATTCATTGTGCACATGAAGCATCAAACAGTTATTCAACTGTTTTTCAGTCATGGTTGAACGTAAGTAGGTGAAGAGACGCTTGAGGGTGGAAAATGTTCTTTCAGTTGTAGCAGATGTGATGGGTATGGTCAGATAGAGTCGAAGCAATTTGTGTACAGCAGGTAACATTTCTTTGAAGGGTTCATTGCTGTTCATGGCTTCAACACACAATGTGTATTGAAGTGACGGTCTTTATTTCTGGTGTACAATGACGTCAGGAAGAAGTGCTAACTGCACCTTTAACTCTTCATGGTCTACATCATTTTTGAAGCAAGACTCCCCGATTTTTGTTACTTCATTCTTGAAATCTTTCTTGTTTGCTGCTTTCATAAGTGCTTGCTCCATTGATACCACTGATGGAATCTGTTGTGGTTTCAAAGCGATTTTGAAGTTCACCAGAGAATCTATCACGGGCTTCAAAGTAGAATTTTCTGTAGTAGCCCTTCACTGAATTGAACTGAGAGGGTTTACTTCCACTGTCATAATGTGTAGGTTGTTTTCTACTCCTAGGTAGCTCTGGTTGTCCAATTCCCTCCTTCCCAGAAAATTGAATACACTCTTCGTAGAATCGATTGAACTCATCCTCAGATCGGATACGTTTGAAAAAATTCTTTGCTGTTTCAACTGCAGCTAGAGTATCTTGAATTGCTATGTTTTTCTTTTGTAGAGCAAGTGATACTTGTTCAGCTGCACTGAACAATCGGTTGCTGAGCATGAGGCCAAATAGTGTATTGAACTTTTCCAGTGACTGCAGCAAACCATTTGCTTTCATGCCATTACTCATCATGGGTGGTTGCATAAATTTCTTCTAATGTCTGTAGAAGCACACCATAATCTTTGAGAATAGCATTAATTGCCGAGGTTCGAGCAGTCCACCTTGTCGGGCAAAACAACTTTAGGCTCACTGTGTCATCACATGCTTGCTGGAGCTTTGAAGAGATCTTTTGGGGGAGAAAATAAAATTAGTTTGCCAATTTCTTTCACTGTGTCCAAAGCATCTCCTATGCATACTATCTGCCTTCCAGTACCCTGAAGACACAAATTCAAAGCATGAGCAAAACAGTGCAAAGGTATGGCTGCCAGATTTTCCCTTAAATATCGTGCCACTACTCCTGTTCGTTTCCCTTGCATATTGGCTGCACAATCATATGCTGGCCCCCGACATAAATCTAATGAAAGGCTACACCTTATTACGAGATCTTTGATCACCGTAAATAAGGTCTCAGCTTTTGTATCAGGTACTCGGAATAAGCATATGGGATCTTCAAGAACTTCATATATACTGATCATTCACCCAGCATATTGATAAGTTCAGCTGTTCAGTATGGCAAACATCAGTTGCTTCATCTGCAATAACTGAAAACCATGCAGGGCTTCTTTCCTTCATTTTTTTCTATATGTTGTGTAGAAAAGCTCAACTTTGAGAGTTTAGATAGAAGTAGGATTAATGATTCAAATTGGTTGACAAATATCAATCTCAGAAAACCACAACCTTACAAAAATGAGCACTCTTATATACTAACTACTTGCACAAATCAGACTCCCAAGCCTCAGATACAAGAAAGTAATATAACAAAATAAGAATATCAAGAACAGGACACCACATCACAGGATATAAGTCAGCATACTCCATAGAGCCAAAAGAACGACAGGGGTCACAGGACATTACACAATCACCACACAACACATACATAAACACCACAACACCAAACTAACAATCAGCTACACTATGCAAATACATAAATGAATAATAATTCAGTTATTACACTGTTACACAGCCCCCCACTGAGAAGAAATCCGTCCCGGATTTAAGTTCCATGTGGTACAAGCGTTCTCAATCGTTCGGGGGGTCTCCGATTGCGACGAGGATAGCGTGGTTCGGGTACAGGCAAGGGGTCATCATTAGGTACCTCAGAGAGATTGGTGCCTGGTGGGTCGAGAGGCTGTGTTGGAGTCGGTGGTGCTTGTTTCTTTCGTTTAGGGACAGTTGGCAAACGAATTCCTTCTGGACAGGGCTTGAGACGGTCGAAGTGCACAATTAGTCGATGCCTTGACGAAAGAGAGTTCTGAAGACGGTACACCGAGTTAGACAGTTTCTTGACTACTCTGAAAGGACCAGTCCAGGAGCGGTGAAGTTTCCGACCCACTCCACGAGGGACAACTTTTGAGTGCAGCCACACCAGGTCATCTTTTTCAAAGGGTTTGCCATGAACTCGTTCATCATACAGGTCTTTTTGCCTGTCGAGCTGACATCCCATAGTGTCCCGAACACGAGTGTAGGCTTCTCGCAGCCTATCTTGCAGCTTAGTAGCGAATTCGGTTGTCGTCGTTGGCTGGTCTCCCTCAGTTGGACTGTTACCATACATAAGGTCGATTGGCATCTTTGTGTTACGCCCAAACATGAGGTAGAAGGGAGAGTATCCAGTTGTTGGATGTACACTGCTGTTGTATGCCATACATAGCGGTCGAAGATGATTTTCCCAATCAAATGGGTTCTCGGTGGCAGCAGCTCTTAGCATAGAAAGGAGGGTCCGGTTGAATCGTTCGATAAGTCCATCAGATTGCGGGTGATAAGGTGTGGTACAGGTTTTGGAAATTCCAAGGAGCTTACATACTTCAGCCACAAGTTTGGATTCGAATTGCTTCCCTTGGTCAGAGTGCAGTTGTTCAGGGGGGGGAGAATCTATAAAAGAACTCATGGGTGAGAACACGGGCAACAGTAACAGCTTCCTGATTGGGGATGGGAAATGCCTCCATCCAACGAGTGAAGTAGTCCCCGATAACCAAGATGTATGAGTTCCCGAGCTCTGATTCTGGGAATGGTCCCACTATGTCCACAGCAACCATCTGCATAGGGCTTCCCACCTTTACACTCTGAAGGGGTGATCGATTTTTGGGAGTGTTTGTTTTGGCAGCTGCACAATCAGCACACATCTTACACCAGTCACAAACATCATTATGGTATCCTGGCCAGTAGATTCGTTCACGGACACGAGCAAGTGTCTTGTCCTCCCCGAGGTGACCTCCAAGGGTGCCTCCATGCATCTCCGTGAGCACTTCACTCCTCTTGCTTACTGGAATCACCAGCTGTTAGATAACATCATCATCCTTGTCTTTCTGGTATAGGCGGTAGAGCTTTCCATTTTGCGTCACAAGCTGATCCCATATCTGGAATAAACGTCGTGAATGTCTACACAGTGCTTTAATCTCGGAGTCAGGAGGTCTCTGGTCTTGGAGTTTGGCCCTCAGCACCGGACCAATCATTGGGTCATTGAGCTGATCTTGGGGGAAGTCTACCATCTCTGAGAGCGAAGTACTGGCAACAATAGCTTCCTGACCATGGTTTTGACGACCACACTGGCGACAGGGAAGTCGAGAGAGAGCATCAGCATTTGTGTGTTTCTTTCCCCTTCGATGTACTATTGTGAAATCGAACTCCTGTAACCGCTCTAGCCACCTAGCCATCTGACCTTCAGGTTCCTTGAAATTCTTAAGCCAGGTTAGCGATCCATGGTCTGTCCGGAGTGTGAACGTACGGCCTAGGAGGAAATAATGAAAGTGACGAGTGAAAACAACTACGGCTAGAAGTTCTCGTCTGGTAACGCAGTACTGTCGCTCAGGCTTGCTCAATAGTCTGCTACCATAAGCGATGACTCGCTCTCGGCCTTCATCGTCTTCTTGGGAAAGCACTGCACCAATACCTGTGTCACTGGCATCAGTGTCTAAGATAAATGGCTTGCTATAGTCAGGGTAGGCCAGTACTGGTGAAGAAGTGAGATGGTACTTAAGTTTGTCAAAAGCCGTCTGGCATTCGGTTGTCCATTTAAAGGTAGCCTGGTGTTCAGTTAGCTTGTGCAGGGGTCTAGGGATTTTAGCGAAGTCTTGAATAAATCTTCTATAATAGCCTGCAAAACCCAGGAACTGCTGTACTTCCTTTGTTGTTCTAGGAGTGGGCCAAGTGGCAACTTTCTCGAGCTTCTTGGGGTCGGCTGACACTATGTGACCTAAAAACTGTACTTGGTGTCGAAGCAATTGGCATTTCTTAGGCTGTAGTTTCAAGCCAGCTTCACGGAGACGACTAAACACTTGTTTCAAGTTTGCTAAGTGCTCAGAAAAGGTTTTTCCCAAAATGATGACATCGTCAAGATAGACCATACAGTGAGACCATTGCAAGCCGGCAAGGACAAGATCCATGAGCCTCTGGAATGTAGCCGGAGCATTGCACAGACCAAAAGGCATCACTTTAAATTCGAACAAGCCTTCTGTTGTACAAAATGCCGTCTTAGGTCGGTCCTTCTCTGCGACCTCAACCTGCCAATAGCCACTGAGCAAATCTAGCGTAGAAAACCATTTGGAGCCGGCTAACGTGTTGAGAGTGTCGTCTATTCTAGGTAGTGGGTAGGCATCTTTACGAGTGACCTCATTCAGCTTGCGATAATCGACGCAAAACCGAAAACTATTGTCCTTCTTCCGGACGAGCACGATTGGTGAAGCCCAAGGGCTTTTAGAGGGTTGGACCACTTCATTTTCGAGCATAGTATGCAAAAGCTTCTGCACCTCCTGCCTACGATGTGGAGGGAATCTACGAACAGCCTGCCTAACTGGGGTGCTACTACCAGTATGTATCTCATGCTCGAGCTTGCCAGTTCTACCGAAATCGGAACTAGACCTAGCGAAAACATCAGCATATTCGCTAAGTAAAACAAAAAATTGCTCTCTCTGCTCATCATTTAGCTCTGCCCCACTCTCTTCAATTAAATGCCACAAAAATTCGTCTAGTTTCGGGTCGGATCTGTCTGAGCTAGCAGAAGCATTGGCTACAACTTCCAGAGGAATATTCACTGACTCTATTGTACCAACTTGTACATGCTTTGGGATCACCACTACTTCAGGTTTGGGGTTAAGCAATCTCACAGGTACTTTACCATTTTGAGGCTTGACTAATGCACGAGCAACCGAACATGCCAACCCTTTACCTGGCTTCTCCTCTACGATATATGTGCCTTGATCTTGGGCCAATTCATCGGAGTAAGCCATGACGACTGTCTCAGAGAATGGGGGCAATTCGACGCTGTCTATGAGGCAAACACTACCACAAACATGTGGAGATTGGTTTGGCTGCTGAATAGATATTGGGTCTTCCCCACCTATGTTTATCTTGGCTCTTCCCAAATCAATGGTTACATGGTGTTTCCTCATAAAATCTAGCCCTAGAATGGCTTCACTAGTTAAGGGGCTCACCACAACAACGCCAACTCCATACTTGTTCCCATTCAGCGAGAGGTCCACACTGGCATGTCCGTGTATTTTCAGCGGTGTCCCGTCAACGCTCACCAGCCTCAGTTCAGCATACGTCTCCAAGTCGACTTTCCGATCCTTGGTCACTCTGTCCCAGGTATCCTTCCGCATCAACGTAACTGCTGCTCCAGTGTCAACGAGAAAAGGAATAGCCTGTCCATACACTAGCCCCTCTACTCGAAATCCACCTGTTGGAGTAATGACAGATATTGGTAGATCTACGGGGTTTTGAGTCCTACTTTTCTTACCCTCCTGCACTCGACTCCTCGTGCAGGGGGTGTCTAGTTTCCCTGAAACTGCTTCTTAGGGGATCGGCATAGCCTAGCGATATGTCCCCTCTGGCCACAGTTCCAGCATATAATATCCCTGTTGGCTGGAGTATTCAGCTGGGTCTCCCTAAAAGAGGTCCTGGTCCCACCATTTCCTTGGCGTCCTCTTCCTGAGAACTGGTTGCCAGTGCCTTCTGTCCTTCCTACTTCCAGCTTTTCCACTCTTTCAATTAACTTCTCAACTAATGCAACTAATTTATCATTAGCACTTACAGCTCCAATTTGTGCCTTCTCCTCGCACTCTTCATCCACAACGCTGGAGACAGCTGTCTTGGGACTCAGATAGGATTCCAGTTCGAGAGTTGCAGCTATAGCCGTATCCAGATCAGCAGGCGTCCTCTGCTTCACTCCAAACGCAACTTGAGGGTTGTCCAGGAGTCCCAGGTAGGCGTTGAGGGCTAGTCTCTCCCTAGCGTTGTCCTCGAGATCGGGGTACGCCTTGTCTGCAGAAAGGCGGAGATCTTCGGGCAGATCCGCCCAGCTTTCCGTTTTCTTCTTCCGACGAGTTTGGAGCTCCGCCTGGTATCTGGTCTTCTGGCTAGATGGCTCAAACCTCTCTTTCAGGGCAGCCAAAACCAGCTCTAGGCTAGCCTGGGTTGCTGTTGATAACCGTTGGAACGCTGACTGTGCTCGCCCCATGAGTCGCACCTTGAGCCACTTCAGCTGTGCCTCCTCGTTCCAATCGTTAACGGCCACGACGTTCTGGAAGTGATAGTGCCACTGACTCCAGCTCCCCTCGCCATTGTAAGCGTCTGGTACCACGAGCGGTCTAGCTGCCATTCAAATCCTGCCGACTACGCCAATGTAGAAAAGCTCAACTTTGAGAGTTTAGATAGAAGTAGGATTAATGATTCAAATTGGTTGACGAATATCAATCTCAGAAAACCACAACCTTACATAAATGAGCACTCTTATATACTAACTACTTGCACAAATCAGACTCCCAAGCCTCAGATACAAGAAAGTAATATAACAAAATAAGAATATCAAGAACTGGACACCACATCACAGGATATATGTCAGCATACTCCATAGAGCCAAAAGAACCACAGGGGTCACAGGACATGACACAATCACCACACAACACATACATAAACACCACAACACCAAACTAACAATCAGCTACACTATGCAAATACATAAATGAATAATAATTCAGTTATTACACTGTTACAGTTGCGTAGCAAATTTTGACCCATAATTGAAAGAAGCTCATTTACGGTTTGATAACAAGTGTAGCGATTTTCCTTGACCCAGGTTTTAACCACTTCATCTTCATGGCTCCACATTAGCATTAGTTGCTTCAGATTTCCTTCAGACTCAGTATGGCCTAGAAGGGCTATTCCTTGCCGAGTAAGAAATTGTATCCCTTTAAAAGACCTGCTCTTTGCATTTGTTGCTGATCTTTCAATTGTGCACTTAACTGGCTCCCAATTGTAGGTCTTCCTTGAGCTATCCATTTCATTTTGGCCTCCATATGGGAGAGGGATCCTTCGTGAGATTTAAACTTCTCTATGGCTTTTTCCCAATTTTGGAAACCATTTTCAATGAACACATTATCTGCAGACTTACTGAATGTAAGCAATTTGTGCCTGGCAGCTTATCGACAGTAAAATTCTTACGAGATGTACACACACTAAGCCATGGAAATCGTTTATACCAACTCGATTGAAAGTTTCTCTCAATGTTTTCAGTATAATCTGGTTGAAAGGCTTTCTCTTCACTTGTACAACACAGTGATGAACAGCCTACATCTTCTGGTGTGGTATTCTGTCATTCTGATAAACTTATGGCATCGGATTGGAATGGGGTGTCATCTTGCTCAGATGCAATCATTGGAACAGGATCTAACTCATCTTCCGAGTCCAACTCTCCTTGGTGATTTGATTCAATTCTTCTTGCTTTCTTGGGTGCTGACAAAAAGCTCAATAGGATACCTGAGGCCACCACGGTCTTTTTGCCATCTTTAAAAATGGAGAACAGCTGGAACTATCACATGATTATAGTAATCTACTATGATTAAATGTAGGTGTCAATTGTCATGTCAAACCACAATACAGGTTTGCTAATCAGCTGGTCAATCACAGCATTCCCAAATTCATTCCCAAATTTTAGAAAGTGGGGGGGGGGGGGGGGGGCTCTGCCCCTCTACTTCAAAATGTGGGGGGGGCTGGGGCCCACCTGCCCCCCCAGTATCTCAGCCAGTGTTATTGACAGCAAGTTAGTCTGCCAAGCTGAGAAATTGTTACTGTCCGTTGCGAATTAGTCATTTTCCACGCCTACTTATTTTCTACCATGCCTTGGTTGCGGCGAGTACCGCGCGGGCATCTCAAATGTACTCGACAATTTGATGGAACCCAATGTGCGAATGAGGCCCCTGACTATGACTGGTGGTAAAAGGTCGTCGCGGCGCCGCTGCCATTCACAACGTGCAATAGAAGTCTGGAGGCGGTAGGAGGTCAAGCAATGCTAGTATTTGTGCTGGACAAGTTTGTTAGATCTGAATGAATCCTAATCCGGTGAGCGTTTACGGTATAATATGTAGTGTCTGGGCTACAGCTTTTTGTTAAACGTGTGTGGGGTTGGGCGAATTTCTCACAATTTTAGCGCGTAATCAAATACGGCACGTTGCCATTCAACAACCACTTTAGTTATTGCAATATGGTTTCGGCCCAATCACATTTGACGAGCTACAAACCAATTTACAGCTTTTGATTTTAAAAAATGAGTTGTGTGGGTCTGCCAAACGCTGCCTTGGATGTTTCTGCATGCATCTTCTGACAAAATATGCCTCTAGAGATATTTTATATATCATTGGAAAGCACATAGAACAAGCAACAATTTCAGCATAAAAGTATCTACACAAAACAATTATTAAAAAAAGTTAAGGGCAGTTAAAGGTCAACAACGTTTTTTGATAGAGCCCCCCCTTAATTAAGGGGAAGGGGGATAAAAATTAAGGGGAATAAAAATAAAAATCAAGAAAACTATTGAAAACAGGCCTCTAAGGTCACTGTAATATCACCATAAAAAGCAAGTGTTGAAGACCTGTGGTTGGGGTACAAGAGTGTTTATAAACATTTTAAGGGCCTTTGTGGTTTTGAACATATTTCAGCCTTAGTTTATTGCAACACCTCTACTCTAATGTCATTGGAAAGCACCTAAAATGGGCTACATCGAGACCATAATCTTTTTAAATATAAATAGCTATGACGTTTTGTTAAATCATTTATTTTAAAAACCACGAATTAGTTTCCTTCCCCTTAACACTTAGCGGACAGTTGTCACGAATTCGTGACACGCGCAGGCGATCTATAAGACCATTGTCACGTATTCGTGACAGTAGTAATTGTCACCTGTAGACCACCGTCACGATATCGTGACAGCAACTTCATTTTGACCACGAAGGTGTTTTTTTACTACGGTTCGTGGTTGTTAGCTATGAATGGCCTGTGGTTATGATACCCAGACTCTACTAGAGAGGTTATTGATGATAATGGCATCAGTGATTGTACATAGACTCAAATAGTTGTAGGGATGATGAAATAGATATGAGTAGCAATTTTTATGAGACCAAGGATGAGAGTGCAAGTATGGATGTTGGAGCAAGTGGAAATAGGGGGAGAGATACAGTGATAGGACTAAGTCAGCAGATGTCAATGGGAGGTCATCGTAATAGGGGAAGAGCTGCACGTAGAGGACAGCAGAGGAAGGGAAGAGCTGCAGGAAGAGGACAGCAGAGGAGAGGAAGATCAGTTGGAAGTGGAACCAGCCGTGTGGATGCTAGCCAATATATGTGGACAACTGCTGGGGAAGGTATGACATTCCTGGAATAAAAGAACAATAACAATTAATATTATTAGGTATTACACAGACAAATGTTTTATATCAAGCAAACCTTACATATAAACCATTATTTCTTTTTAAATTCTAGATGACATTGCAGAGTAGCCCATATATCCTTCAACCAGGACCTAATGTTCCTCCATCCTGCCAAAGTGCAGAAGATTGTTTTCAACTATTCTTTGGTCCAACCATGCTAAAGTTTACCATTGACAGGACCAATGCACATGCCGAGCTGAAGTGTGCCCAAGAACAGCTGAAGGGCAAACAGGCTGAATGGCAAGGGACACCATTACCAAGTGTGAGGAAGTCAGAGGTGTGACTGTGCTTTCTGCAACGGCAGGATAGCACCAGACACCTCACCCTGTATAGATGTGGTGCCTGCCTAACACACTCCACTCCACACCTACCACTCACAGAGGACAAATAAAACAGAAGACTGAATCTATATAAGTATACCTTCATCCTAGTTTCATGGTTATGATTACATGACAGATGTTGCTTCATCACAGATGTTGCTGCAATCCTATATGTAAAATATATTAATAAGTGAACAACTGAATGTGAGCAAGGACTATATAACAAAATCACACAGTGTTCTCAGGAAAGAAAAGGCTATTTAGCTAAGCTAGATAGCCATTTAACTGCTAACTAGCTATATGGGGGCGCTAGCTTGCTAGCTACTTGGGTGCTTTAGCCAGCTAGCTATATGGGGGCGCTAGCTTGTTAGCTACTTGGGTCCGATAGCTAGCTAGCTACATGAAGCGCTAGCTACAAGGGTGGGCTAGCTAAACTATTTACTATTCATACACTATTTAGCTTGATCTAACAGTCATAAAAGAAACCACTAGGTTTATATTAGCTGAAGTAAAGTTACTTACTCGCCTTGGTAACAAGAGTTCTTCGCTTTACTTTTTAAAATTATTATCAGCTCATATACTTGAAAACCCTTTTGAGATTTGAGTAATGAAGTACCAGTAAGTAATCATAGAGAGGAGTAGCACCTAGAAGTTGTCTATCAAGCATCCACTTCTTGGAACACGAGGAAAACTAAATATTGCCCACCGTTAAACGCCCGGTCTCTGGGAATAGATGCGCGTTCGAATTGAATAATCTCGCGTTGACATTTCAATTAATGTGTACGGTCTGCTGAGTGTTAATAGACGATAAGCGAGTGTGTCTGGTTGTCAGGAGTCCAGGTAGAGAGGTTCCACTCGTCTATTCTAAATAGAAAGAAAATAGCTGCGAAATTTCGTGAGTGGCCATCCAAACATGAACATTTTTCAATTTTTTAACCCACATGTTTCACCCACATGCAATATTTATAATGATTGTATCGTGAATTACACAAATGACTATGACTCAGCGAACATGAACATTTTTCACCCACATGCAATATTTATAATGATTGTATCATGAATTACACAAATGATTATGACTCAGCGATACTTGCAGCTCGAGTAGAAAGTCACTAGTCTATCCTTCAAGACTTTAGAAAGCGAGACAGTTTTCTTCCTCAACGTGAAGAGGTTCCTGGGGCTGCAGCTTCCATTGTACATGCAGCTGATCGCTATCTTGAAGAATCGCTGACCAACAAAGAAGCAGGCACTGCCAGTGTAATCACTGCATCCACTGAAGTAAGTCAGACATCGACAGATATGCTTTCCTCTATTGAAATTCCGTAGCTGTTAAAAAGTAGAGCTGACAAACTAGAGCATGAGAGTAGTGCCAGAATTTAAAAACAAGAAGATACGGCTATTTTAGACGGGTGAACTTACTCCTGATTAGCTGCAACAACATTTGGATTTTTATCGCACCAGTGCCTAAGAGAACAAGTCATCCACCGGTCATGCCAGTGTCATTATTGGAAATGTGAACTGTTTTCCTGTTGTTTCAGAATTTGATTAGGTACATGCTGGAATTGAATTAACACTAGACAAGTATATATAGCATGATCTGCTACGACATATTTTATTCACCTACATGGGTGTATTTGGGGTGGGGAAGGGGGCATTAGTCACCCCTCCCCCCTTTCAAATTTTGATACTGGGTGAGGCCCTACACCTGTTTTTTCATCGCAAACGCCCCATCAAACGCCCCCTCCCATGGCAAGGTTTCTATATGCATCCATGATTCAACTAAATTTGTTGCAAGTAAATCAAAAAGACTCTCCCCTCCCCCTTCCACCCTAGTTGTTGCTACTAGATGAGGAATTTACACTTTGTAGGCTGCCTCAACAGTTGAAGGCATACACAATCCTTTGCAATGACCATTTATAATTGAGCATTTATACTTTTGTAGCCATTCCCACTGCTAAGGATAAAAGATGATATTAGTCTCTGGACTCAGAAGTGTTCCAAGGTACTGTAAGTTCCAAATGTCTTATCTGCTCTCTCACTGGATCAATAGTAGGTTGAGTATTGTTACAAGCATGTGAAAAGTGGTGGGGCTTGAAGGCAATATTTCTTGGCACAAGCGCAGGGGTTGAGTCTTACAATCTTCGTACGGTTAGAGGGGGGGGAGGGGGGGAATACTTGTGTTTTGGTATACTCTCCCTGCATGTTAGCTTTGCTGACTCAGCGATACTTCCATGTTGTTCTAGAACTGTCTGTCAGTTAAAGCTTTCTGTCCTGGTGCTCTAACACTGCACAAACCAATGCAAATTAGTCACGTCTATGCTGAATTAGAATTACATTAATGTGCATTATTCTTGTCCAATTGATAAGTAGTTTGATGCAGCAACAAATTACAGCGTTCAAATAACTACACGACTAGTAGGTGACAATTAATTAAAACTTTATCGACAGATGTCAGTACTTATAAAGCTATGCACAGTACACATTCTACACAGCCTCAGGCCCCACCTTTCTCTTCTGTTGGTCTACAATTCATCAAAATTTTAAATATTGGTCACGGGTAAAAAAGGGAAAAGGGAAAACGTACTCGGGCATCACACTCTACATATTCGGCACCCCCAAGATAACCATGGTGCCGTCTTATTTTTCCCTTCAGGGTCAGGCTTAAGTACAAAAATAACATTACATATAATGAATTAAGTACATAAAATTAAATCCACTACATCATATTATCCACTAATATCCAACACCTGCAGGCTGTAGTCGAATCCAGGACCTCCGCCACATCCGTAGTCCACCCTCGTCCTAAGGATTTATAATATCAGTCAACTTGTTTTGGCCACGATTCATTTTTACATACTCCATTCCACCAGATGATCCAGTGTAGTTGGCAGCGCAGTTCTCGTGATGTGCCTCCGACCAGTCCAGTCAAAGCTTACGTCCAGCTCTTTGGCACTCTTAGCACCACTTGCTAAGCACCTCTGTATCCAGGACCTGGCCAGTCTACCAGGTAGCAACCACAACAATTCCATAGATAGCTATGTGTCCACGCCTGGACCATGTACCCTCACATGTCACTCGCACATCTATGATCTCATCAGAGGCAGCATCCTTTACGAATGTGTGCAACAGCCGATGAGAACTGAGCCTCCCTCTCAGCAAAAGTAGCGACAGCGATCTTGTCATTGTACTTGGAGAAAGCAGGCTTAGAGACAGGGGGCAGCATACCCATCATAGCAGTAAACGTCTCCAAGCCTGCCCTCCCCTTTCCAATGGTCCTCATAGCAAGGACTGACTTGCCGTTGACGCTCAGGTCCTCCTCATGGTAGGGGTCAGTGATGAAGGCTTGCTTGCCACAAACAGTGCAGAAAAAATGAATGACTACGAAACGATAAATTAATTGACTACAAAAAATTAGTTGACTACATTCTAAAAGAAAATCTGAATGGCGTGAGTGACAGAGCAAGTAAACCAGATGGCCCCACATCGACTGATCATCTTGATCTTAAATTGCGAACACAGAAAAATAATTAACCTGTTACAAAAATCACACTTGTTGGTTGAAAAGCAAAATTAAAAAATTTATTTCTGGTTACTTTTAAGATCTTAATTTTTTTATGCAAAATAACTATTTTTGACACGTAGAATTTCAGCTCACCGAATTTACCATGAAAAACCCTATGTTCTGTTTCAGTGAAGCAGTTCTCCATCTTTGATGCTATTTGTTGGAGGTTAGACAACGCAGCATAATCTTTGTGTGCACATGGCTGTCTCTGCATTAGTAAAAGATTGGGATATTGTATGGGTGTAGTCAAAAGGTTGAAGAGATGCTCCTCAGTTTTGATTCCAGAGGCAGTTGAGGTAATACATAACATGTTGAAGGATGAGACCCTAGAGGAAAGAAGAAAGAATTGTATTTCTGACTGATGGAATTGCTGAACTGTTAGAGATTTGCCTGAAATCCATCTACTTTAGCTTCAAGGTGGACAAAGATGCTGCTATGGGTTCTCCTGTCTCAGCTCTAGTGGCCAACTTATGCATGTAATTCTTTGGGGAGCTGGCCTTGGAGTCACCACAACAAAACTTGTTCTATGAAGAAGAAAAACGATACTTTCTGCATAGTAATGGTAGCGACAGAAATGACTCCTAAACCACCTGAACAGCCTCAGGTCTACAATGAAGTTGACCTGTAGTTGGAGAGGTATGACCAGTTTCCTTTCCTTGACTTCTCACTGCATAGGAGAGGAGAGGATAACTTTCTAGACTCCACAATATACAGTAATAAAATTAAAAAAATACATACTTTCACAATGGTTCACACCAACCACATCACATAAGAAGAGGGTTTGTCAAGAGCCTCTATGACACAGCCAGAAGAATGGCCACCATGCCAGGGAACTGAACAGGGAGAATGACTGGCTCTGACTAGTTTTTTTCCCTTCAGAATGACTTTTTTTTTTATGTCGGCTGAAAATCGTCCAACAAGTTTGAGCATCAATTGTCTCCTGTAAACTCCGTGGCTATGCAATTGAGGCCCGTCCACTCTGTAGGCTTGGTTGTTGTCATATGGCGGCTTCTACACAACCCGCTGTGCAATTGATGGCAAGACATTCATTGGCAATAAACTCAACAACCAAAAGCAAGACATGCATTGGTAGTAACCTCAACACCTAAAGCGCATAATGAGATGCGATGGCCCAATGTTCCTTTCTTTTCCATTGTAGATTAAACTGCAGGGAGTTTGGTTTGATAACCTGTAGCACATTAAGTGAGTATGGTAGCAATTTCATGATTGTTGGTGTTTGTAGTTCCATTGAACGTGATGAAGAAAAGTGCAATTCTATAAAATGCTTACCTGCATGGTCCACGTTTCCAATCTTGCAATTTCTGAAGATAAAGCTCTGTAAAAAAAAATTCCTGTAATTGGACGAGCTTCACATATGGTCCTCTGGTACCTTTGAGATGTGCTTGTGTGCTATCTGTAACCCACATTCTACCACTTCTTCCAACCGTATATCCACTACGTAGATGCAAGGAATGGATGCTAGTGTTCTTACTAAAGTGCAAGGACTAGTCCATGCGATCATAACTGAACGCAACCCTTCTTTCAGAGCATTTAATCATCGATAGCAGTGCAATGTCAGCAGTGCTACAGGCATCATTGCCACTCATTGCTAGGTGCTGATATTAGTTGTGGCCCCATTGAATTCAAGGTCGTAAGAAGATGTATTTTTCATGATTTTTATTCCTTTTTGGCTTTAGTCTCTCAAAGGACTATCCTACGCTCAGTGGGCATCTCAAAGGATGTGCTTTGCATCTAATGCTATGTAATTGTAAGGCTTCTGGGAGTTGGCTTGACCAGCATCCTGAATTCTCCCCCATATGTTGTGTGCACAGCATCCAGATGTTTGTGTGAGTTGTATGACATAATTGCATGAACAGTTTGAGCTGTGCAATGGTGATTGTGTGAATGTAATAGTTAGTCTATGGAGTGCTATAGAAGATACAATGAGCCCGAACAAATCATTCCATCAATTCATTATTCATTCATACCCTTCCTCCCCCTCCTTAAATTAATTTTTTGTTTGTTATTATTGTACACTGCTACATCTTGCCCAAAGTTATGCTACACTGCTACAATTTTCAAGTTATTGTACACGGCTACATCTTTACCCAAGCGAGAACAATTGTGCCTGGCTTTTATCAAGGAGTATTACTTGTAACTTAGCCGTGTTTCTCAAATCTCTGGAAGTCGGGGATAAGGAGTTATGCAAATGCCAACTGAATATAACATTGGAGTGATAAAAAAAACAATAAAAATATATACATATGCAAAGAAATAATGTCTAACAACATAAGCTTGCTGCTGCAGCAGTCTTCTCTTTTTATTGCTGTTCTCTCTCTTTCTCCCATGTCAGGGGGGAAAAATGGTGTTAAAAAAAAAAATCTGTCTATATTCATTTTGGTTTGTTTTTTCTTGTATATATATATATATTTTTCTTCCAGTATGTGAACACTGTTATTGTATTTTATATTTTGTTGTGCGTTTTTATGCGTAGCAAGTATTATTATTATTCATTTTTTTGGTTGTAAGATTTCTACATCATTTTCACCTATCGCAATGTAATTGTTGCATTCGTCAAGAAAAAGAAAAAAATGCTTATTTACCAGGAAGGAATGTTGGTATTAGAAAAATTAAGGAAAGTTGAAGCTCACTGGAATGATGCACAAGTCATCTTGCATCAAGATGAGACGGTGTGCTTAAGGGGGGAAGAGGGCTGAAAACACATATTTTTTCAAAAAAAATTTTGGGGGCCCAAAAGGGTTCATAGTATGTCTGGAGTTTGAGTTTCAAGTTTCAGAGCAAGTGAATACTTGCATCAGAAGATATAGCCATTTTTATACAGTGCATTATTATTCCATTTCATTTCATTTCACTTCACATTGGAAGAGGTTCTCTCCCAGTCTTACCTGGCTACAATCGGGCGGTCGGCGATGATCGCCTACCCAAAATACAGTTTTTATATATCAAAATGTTGCCAATTTCATGGAGACCCTTACCAGTCGTTTGCGCAATGAATTGGCCAGGCGGGGGGGTAGTGCGCAACCTCTAAGACAAGCACGTTTTTTCACGTGTTTTTTAGTCGGTTCGCTTGAAACTTTCACACTGTTGAGTTATGGGGAAGAGAACAGAGAAGCATTTTAAACAGAAAGGCCAAGGATTCAAGAAGAGTGACGACAAGAAGAAGAAAGCCCTACAGGCGGCTGTTGTTGAGCCTGTCACAGTAGCCGCGCCAGGCAAGTTTTAATGTTTATCTCCGTACTAAAAAGTTACTAGCTGTTTCCTTCCTTTGTTAGTGAGTCTCTTGGATCCTGTAGGTGGGATAGCGCCTTCTGTGAACCTTCACTTACCTTCCAATCAATTGCAAATGTCTGAAGAGAGGCCAGTTCCATTTGTGACTATGACCAGTGACTATGCCCAGGAAGAAGTTGGCTCTCATGGATCGTTCAGCTGCTTCTGTGGCTGTTGCTACTGGATCTACTGGCTCTACCTCTTTGGACTCGGGTGGTGTTGGAGAACTAGGTAAGGGTAATCGTATAATAAACTTAGATAAGCTTAGAGAGGTCATAGAAAGGTGTAATAAGTGTATTCAATGTGGTAACTGAGCTCCCTTGCAACTGAAGCCCGTAGGGCAGGCATGGTGTCTCACTTTTTGTTCAAATTGTAGTAACACTCGAGACATCTCAAACCCTGTATCTGTAGAAGCATTCTTTGAACATCCAGTCAGTGCTGGGTGCGCTCGCATTGCTGGAATTAGTCATTCTGGTCTGGAAGATATCACTGCAGTCATGGATATGTTGCCCCCTCTTGGTTCCACTTGTTTTTTTAAATATACTAGGTCAATAGGGAGTGACGCAAATGCAGTAACAGAATATTATGTTGGATGCCGCTCATAGGTTACATGGAGTGATGCAAATGCAGTAACAGAGTATTATGTTGGATGCCGCTCATAGGTTACATGATTTTTATAGGGTTAGGCATGAAGACATCATTGATGTTAGTATTACTGTTGACGGCACATGGCTTAGACAGGGCCACAAATCAAATTATGGCTTGGTTGTGGTGATGTCTTGGGACACTGGAGAAGTTTTAGATTATTATCTTATGTCTAAGTTCTGTCAAGCTTGTGCGCGAAGACCTGAAGATGAAACAGTAGCAAGTTACACGGAATGGTTTGAGGGTCACAAGGTAAAAATTGTGAGGCCAATTTTGATGGCTCTTCGGGTTCTATGGAAGTTGTAGGAACACAAACTTTTTTAGCATTCAGTGGAGACTGAAGCTTAGGTACACACACATAAATTAGTGATGGGTATACAAATGCACATAAACGGTTGTTTGAAGTCAAGCCTTACGGTCCTAGTGTCTTTGGGTGGTGATAGGGGGGTTAGTCGTGTGTCTATAGTTAAAATGCAAACCTACTTTAGGGGAGCAATTAGAAAGGACAACCTAGAGGGGATGATTTGCGATGTGAAAGCGATTTTTTATCACTCTTAGTCAACTATGGAACATCCCAACACGAGTATTGTCCTACAGGAGTTTTGAGTTGGTGTAGACAGAACATATGAGTGCAACAAGTGTCAGGCTTGCTGTCGAGAGGCAACAGAGTTCAATGGAGGGCGGAGCATTGTATGGTCCTGGCACATTTTATTTTGTTATGTGTCTTTTGCTTTCTATTGTCAAGCAGAGATTACTGGAAGATACTTTTGTTTATGTGTCTTTTTGTCAAGCTTAGGAATTAGTGGAGGATGACTTGTTTGTGTTCTATTGTTTTTCAGGGATTACTGGAGGGTGTCGGAAGACATGTGTGGAGGGTGACGATGGATGGACCTGGGCATGGGAGCCCTGCAAATGATGACGTGTTTATGTTTGCTAATTCAATATTAGCAAAGCAACATACATGTAACAAGTCTGATGCGTCTTTAATTTATGTGTATGTATATATATATATATTGTTGGTTTTCAGGTTGTAGTTAGGATGTAGGATACTGCTGTTGTTGAAAAAATAAAGGACTGTGAAAAGTCAAACATTTTGTTTGTACACACAATTCTAGTAATGAGGGATGTATTCTGGTGAACAGGGGGTGTTTCTGGCAGCTGGGATGTGATTACAAACTGCTTGGACTTCAAGGCTCAATATCTCTGAAGTGATTTTTGAAAAACCGTTCAAATGATAACTTGAATATTTTTTATCCTTTGATTTAAAAAAATATATCATTTGAAAGCAATTTTTATATTCTACAACTTGCGCGAGAGTTTTTGTTTGATAGCATTACTAAAAAAGACCTATAGATGAAAATGTAACGTGATGTCATAAAGCTATGTTCAGAAAATGAGTGAAAAAAACATTTTTTCAAAATTTCAAGACGCGCAGTTTGTAGTGCTCATTATGATTGACTAATGGACCGAATAAGAGCCTCGCAAAGGTCGTTACTGCAACGTGGTTTACTTAACGGCTTACGGTCCGCACTGGAAGAGCCTATAATGAGCTAGGAAAAAATTATGGCAAAACAAAATAGACTTACCATTAGAAAGTATAGACTGCAAGCTATAATTTGATATATAAATCGGGAAACTAGAGTGAATGCGAGCAAAGATATGGTACTTTATATGAGACCACGCGATACGCAGCCTTCTTTCCCCCTTAAGCAATTCATCAGCTTGTATTGAGATCAGGCGTCCAATGACATTAATTAAATGGATGTATAATAGCCTTCTCTCTATGAAGCTATACCCTGGTGGCAAACAATGCCTTGAAGATACTGATAACCAGCCAATGAAGCAACTTGAACTATGAAGGATGAAAAGTACAGATAATATATCTTCCATCTAATATCCAGTGGAAGTTGTTTATACTTTGTACGTCTAACACTGTCCATCATGTTGAAGATGGTGGATGACATGACATGACTTCTGACAGCTCCAACCATTAAATTTAAATTAATGTCCTCATTCATTTCTATCTGTCCAAACTGAAGCTGTGCTGGATATATTTTCCCTACGTTTCGTTTGTCCTTTTTCTTATTTCAATATATTACACTCAAATTGAAGTTGGTTTTATAGATAATAATAACTCATCATGTTAACATGATACACTTAACTTTCAGTTAACTTGTTGCTTAATCCTTCACATATTGTTATAGGGTGATGTTACTTTTTGTTTGTTATCTTCTACTTGTCACTATTTGGAATCCTGTCACTGTTTATCTATTTGTGTGCATCAAAAACAAGTTATTAGTCTCCATTTTTTGTGCATAGCAGTTGCGAAATTATTACTTGGAATTATCAGATTCATATGTACCTTGCACTTTAGAATTTTAATAGTGTTTAGTGTTCCCTTTTTTGTTGTAATTTTTGTACGTAGCAGTCGCTCTGTCATTACTTGAAATAGTCAGTTTCATATGTACCTTTAAAATTTTAATAATTTGTGTTATCTTTTTTATTGTACGCGCAGTCTCCCTGTCATTACTTGAAATTGTCAGTTTCATATGTACCTTTAAAATTTTAATAATTTGTGTTATCTTTTTTATTGTACGCGCAGTCTCCCTGTCATTACTTGAAATTGTCCGTTTCATATGTACCTTTAAAATTTTAATAATTTGTGTCATCTTTTTTATTGTATGCGCAGTCTCTCTGTCATTACTTGGAATTGTTAGTTTCATATGTATCCTGCACTTGATAATTTTAATACTTTGTGTTTTCTTATTGTGTTTTCTTATTTGTTCAGACGATCAATCAAACGATCAATCAAAAAAAAAATTTTTTTTTAATTACCGCATATTGTGTTCCTTGCCGAAGAAATGAAGATAACTTTGGACACATTTTATGGAACAAATATATTTTCTGATGTTCGGGAACTGATGAAGATGAAGACCAACCTCTGTTTCGCCAAATTCCTATAGTTTGAGCCAATGTAGTTTTTTCAGTGATCATAAGCTGAAGAAGTAAATTATGTTCGGACAAACTATTCCTCTTTCCAATGGATCACTCCACCAGACATATGGATCAAGTCAAACTTTAACAGTAAAGGAGTTCTCCCTATGGGTATAACTCGACATAGTGGGCATTTTTTATTTTTACAGCAGTTTTTCTCCCCTTTAAAAAATTGATCTTGTAATTTATTATTGATTCATCCTCTATATCACTCCAAGTCTTCATTACTCCTTGTATTGGAAATAGTTTCTCTGTAGCTACTAGTCATTTTCATAATTACTTTGACCGGTGAGATAACTTTATTGTGTTCTTCAACCTTCTGTTTTACTAAACCGCAATGTGAGAGAGATTGGTGTTACGACTTCAATATCCATACAAACATCTTGAGAGTGGTTCGTTTTGAGATGTGGTATTACTTCTATACGTGGAATTATTGGCATATCTGGTTCTACTTGGTCCATGGTTGATGCTATTTGTGCAAGAAGCACTGGTGCATCGGATGCAAGAAACCCGGACACATTTGGGAGATACCAGCCGTAAAACCCATGTGTAGGTGTATTACGGTCGGCAAACGAACGTTGATGCAAGCTACGCACACAACTGTCACTGTCACTTCCATCTTTTTGCGAGAAGTAGGTTGGCACGTCCGTCTCTCGCGTTGCAATTGTGTCATCAACCTTTGCAGAGGCACTCTGTTCAATTACAACGATCTCCATCGCGAAAGACATGTCGTTGGCGACTGCGAAAACACACATGAGCCACACAACAAACTCGTTAAGTTTTCTGCCAAACTGCTTTATGGTTAATGTAGCATCGGAATATTATATCGTGTCCTTTGCTGCAACAGGTTTCTAAGAGCGTGGCAGGACGAAACGCGTGTTCTTGATTTTATTAGCAGCATTGGCCATTGTGCAAAGGAGCTGGACATCACAGAAAGACCAAAGTAATGGCAGCTCTGTACCAGGAGAACAAACTAATTGATTTGGACATAGCAGGCTGGTGGGGCAGTGGGAAGATATGGTAGCCTCAAATGGACCCAAAGATGTTCAAACACTAGTATTTTCCAAGCATCGAATGGTAGTTGGTTGGATTGTCAGGCACTTTGTAGATGTGGTGTTTATGGCTAGGAGTTTGGTGTATTTCGATGACAGCAATCTCGCCAGCATAAAGGATCTGACGAAGATTCTGAGCGCCGTTCCTTCTGCGTCTCTCTGCAACACGTTTGCCATAGACGACAGAACGAACAGAACGAACATTCATCAAAGAAGCCACGCAATGGGACACTCATTCCACCATATCGAGGAGAGGAGCTAATGCACGACTATGCCAGTAACGCTGAAGCATCCCACGACAGGTGCTTGGCAGTTTTTCTAGAGTGGATGAGTGAGGAAGAGACGGAGAGTAAATGGGCGATTTTCGATGCATACTCATCGCACTTCGAGACAGGGAAACATGAGCAAATTATGGAACTACAACCTGCAGCATGCGAGAGAACATCCCATTATGATGTGAGGGATACTTTTCACAAGGTGCAGGGCCCCCAAAAAATTGCGCTAATGATAATAAAGCTAAATAAACATCCCACTGCTCTACCATGAATACAGAATTGGACGAAATGGCGCCTCGTTTGGCTGTTTGGTAAGTCTGAGCTTCTGACATTATCCCGTAGAAGAAACGTTCCTACAACCCTGAATATGCTGGGATCACGTGCAGATGCCAAATGGTATTATTATGGGACAACCTGGACAACGTGGACAAAGTCCAATATCCGAATCAAGTGGCTCGGACTTACCTCCCAAGACACCCCCTGCCATCGACTCTTGCGAAATCAGAGCTGGTGGGAGACTCTGTGTATGCAAGCGGGCAAGTCCAAGGAACTCAAGAATCCGTCGACAGACAGACTCCAACAACCAAAGTTGAAAATGAATGCGACCTTACATCCCCCACAAGGGCCTTGAAAGAGAGGTTCACAAGGAAGATCATAAGCTGCAAGAAAAACAGATACTGTCAGTACCGACAGAATTGTGAAGAGAACGCAGTGGGAAGTAAATGAATCCGGACAATGTTTGTGTGCGCGAGTTTGCCGTGCCAGGCGACAGCCTATGGACATCTTGCCACCCTTGGAAAGGACACAACCGACGAGTTGCCTCTGGATATAGTCAGAAGATTACATGGAAAGGTTCTATATACTCCTAACGGGGGGCGCGCTGAAGGTTTACTGGCAAGCTATCTGAAGGTAAATGAAACTTTGGATCGCCACTGAAAAGCGATTTCCACCTGCTGGACTGGACTAATTGTTTTCCCCCGTTTAGGTCGGTTTTCGCAAATCCGGTCACATATATACATTTCTAAATATGCATCTACATATCTATGCATCTACTAAATCCATGTAAATATTCTACTTATAGGTGTGCTAGTGCTAGTGCACTGGTAAATACTCTACTTATAGGTGTGCTAGTGCACTGGTAAATACTCTACTTATAGGTGTGCTAGTACTAGTGCACTGGTAAATACTCTACTTATAGGTGTGCTAGTACTAGTGCACTGGTAAATACTCTACTTATAGGTGTGCTAGTGCACTGGTAAATATGTATACACAGGGGGGTAATTTCCATATGAAAGTGGGGGCCAAAAGCAGTATTAAAGCTCGTCAAAGTCTAATTTTGCAAAAACAACAACAGGGTCTGTCAATATATGATTGTTTAATAAGCTTTACGAAGTCACTAATTACATGTTTGGTGGTTGTGGTCATGCCTTTTATGTTCTCCGTTTCAGGGACATCCAGTTCCGTAATGACTTCGTGTTCACCAGTCAGAGTTTCCTCTGACAGTCAACAGAGAGAATGTTACGCTGAAGGAGGACTACATCAAGTTATTGAGTGGTATGATACTGATATTGGCTACTTTGCTATAATATATCGACTTAAGTGTTGTTTTCTTAGGGGTTGCTGATTGCATCATAGATATTGATGGCCGCGATGTTATAATCGGAGAATTGACAGTCAGTTATAGCATGGCTCCTCGATGTCCGGCAGGTAAATCTTAACCGTGTATAGTTGTGGTACATAATACGGAATGGTACAGAATGTCACTTGGCACAATCTCGTTATGGGCTTGTAAAGTTTACATGTCCCATTACAACCAAGTTAAAGGATATTCATTGATTCAAATTCCATTCCAATCTCTAGAATGTGTGCTTTAATTAGATATCAAAAACTAAAAACTTTTGTTCTTCTCCAAGTGGTACCTTTTCCCATATCCTGTTACATTATAGTATTATTACTATATAATTTTTGTTACATTATAGTATTATTAATAATACTATAATGTAACAGGATATAATGCCAAAGAATTTAGGACCAAAGAGTTTGATGATGTGTTGCATTTTTTAACGACTCCAACAACTTATCCAGCATGACAAAGTCACGAATGAGCGAGATGTAGATCTCAATATTCAGGATTTGAGTATCGTGGACGATACTACCAATAACGATGAGGCAACACTGAATGATGTTGTAGAAGCTATCACCACTCTCAGTACCACTCTCAGTACTCGTATGGACAGTGTCAGGAGACTGATATCCTGACTGCCCTGACGAAGCGAACTAATTAATGTATAGAGGCAGAAACACCTCGCTGTGAATTATTCGATTGATACCTACGAACAATATTTAATTAATTGCTTGGCTCATTTTCCCTTTTTCTTGTGTTTTTTATTTAAAAAATCTAAATATACCGTCATTGGGGGTGGGGGGTTAAGGTGATTGCCAGCAAGCGCAAGACTAATAGTCCATGGGCCAGACCATATATCGATACCACCTAAGGTGGCAAAACTGAACTAACACAGAGGAGTTCATACGTCTGAACTAACACAGAACAGTTCATACGTTCAGACGTATGAACCCTTCTGTGTTATTATTGTTGTTGATCATCTGAATCTCATTCATATCTGTGTTGCACTTATTTTTTATGCCATCCTTTTTTTTTTTAATTCTTTTAGACAGAAGATCTGAACGGAGGCACCCAGTCAAAAGGTTAGGGTTTTAACTCTTTAGGGGCGAACATTTCAATTATGCCTCGCACACGTGCGCCTAAATTAATATCTGTGTTGCACTTATTTTTTTATGCCATCCTTACAGAGAATAAATGACGAAATAGAAGAGTTGAAAGTAAGTTTCATGTATCAATGTGCTTTTTTTTTTTTTTTTTCCCTTTAATTTTATAGGATTTTGTTTAACTTTTGTTATTTTTATTTCCTTACTTTACTATACAGGAAAAATATGTTAAAACTAGATCAGGAGTTTCGTGATTTTAAAGTAAGTTCTTTGTTTTTGTTGTGATCGAGTTGAATAATTTATTGCTATTCGTTACAGAATGATGTAGAGGAACGTTTGAGTTTATTTTAGTTGCTTTTCTTGCCTTTTATTTTTTGTAAAGTGATCAAAATGTTTAGTGTTAGATTTTGTCATTTTATTACAGGTAAGGATAAATTGTGAAGTTGAAGTTTTAAAGGTAACTGTCAGTTAGCAAGTTATTTCGTTAACTCTTTAATGCAATTTTTATAGCATGTTAATTTGCTGGCTATGTGTTAACATTAAATTTATGTAAAAATGCATTGAATTTTAATTTAAAAAAAGAAGGTTCCATTTCCATTTTAATCATAGTTTGTCATATGGTCTACTATAGAAATGGCAAGAAGAAAAAAAGGTACAGCAAGAGGAATACGGCACGAGGAAGTACGGCAAGAGGAAGTACGGCACGAGGAAAATAGAACTCATGAAGCTGAGCTCATGAACGGAGCTCATGAAGCTGTTCAAAACAAAAGAAAGGAGGTAAAGATTGTTGAAGAGAAACACACAAAAAAAAAGGCAGAGAGGACGTAACTTTTAGATAATAACTCAAATATACAGTGACATGTATTATTCGTGACTTTTCTGTAGTTTATCGAGCGAGTTCGAGAGATTTTGAATGCAAATAATTGCATTCAAAACATTCACAAAACATTTAAAGTAAGTGTAGGATATTTAATTTTGATTGGTATGGCTAACTATGGTTGTATTCTTTCAGTTGAAACCGCAGTCCTACTGCGTAAAATTAGCGAAGAATGTAAGTTGTTTCCACTAGAGATGTCCTAATATAGTTGTTTAATAACACAGTATTGTCATCATCTAACACTTTTAGGGGTTTCCGAAGAATTTCACTTGTTCTAAGTGCCACAACACAAAGACATCGTGCAGTGGGTTCGAGGTACATGTAAATATATGCCGAGGTGCCAACCCTGTTCCTCTAGAGTACTTAAAAATTGTAAGTATATCAAATTAATTAGTATTAAAATTATTTTTAATATTAATTCTCAGACAGACAAGCATATCAAAACTTGTACATATAAAATGCATGTGACTTTAATTTATATAAAAATTGTAAGTAAATACTAATTGCTAACTAATTGACAATACTATTTATTATAGATGGATGAGGAGATGGATGAGGAAAGTAAAGAAAGTTGAGCTCATTAGGAGTTTTTTTGTTTTGTTATTATTTTTTACATACGAGGAGGAAGATGACAAGAAGCTAAAGGTGACAAATTTCATTTCTACAGTGACACCGAGGAACAAGAAGGTGAAGATGGTATCGACAGTGATGAAGATGGTGACAGTGATGAAGATGGTGACAGTGAACATCCTGACAATCTGTAAGTTAATTTAAAAGTTGTTGGTTTTGTGGAATCTATTCTATTCTTCTATAGTTATAAAGAGTTTTCTAAGTTCGTAGACGATAATGAGGTATAACATGCATTTACTGTTACTTGTCAAGCACTAATATTACAATATTAATTCTATTTAATGATTTAGGATCTCCAAGCGAATATTTTACTTGGAATAAAATATAGTTGGAGACACAATGCAACTCTTCAATGTGACAAGCAATCCCGAATTAAACTTAAATATGGAGCAAATCGAGATCAAATAAAAAAACTAAACATGAATTCCCGCCAAGTAAGTCATAATAGCTTAATTTTTATGCAAGTTCAAGTTTATTAAATTACTCACTTGTTCTATTATGTACTAGATTCATGACATTCTGGAAAATCATTTGGTCCCTCTAACAAACAAATACGAGACATCAAAGAATTACGGAAGTTTTAAATACGCTTTGGATGTCCTGCTATTTGATGTACAAAAACTACTTAGCTACTTACTATTATGTATGTAGTAACATTTGATAATCTTATTTCTTATAGATGGTGGATTACTTTCTTCTTGAGCGAGGTGAATTACTTCCTTCTTGAGCGAGGTGTTTAAACATATTATATTATTCGTTTAAGTTATAACCTTAATAATATGATAGGGGCCCCCCAAGTACAATATTAGAATGTTAAAGGTACCCCTCCTCTGTATGGTAATCCAATCCATAGAACGGGAGCAGAATCATACAAGAGACAGACCCGTACACCCAATGACCGTGCTCACCCTTTGAGTCATCAAGTTAATAAACAACTGTACCAGCACGAGCACAGAGATGGTAGACATGCAAATAACAGCTACAGGTCTGGTAATCCAATCCAGAGAACGGGAGCAGAATCATACGAGAGACAGACCCGCACACCCAATGACCGTGCTCACCCTTTGAGTCGTCAAGTTAATAAACAACTGTACCAGCATGAGCACAGAGATGATAGACATGCAAATAACAGTACAGGTCTGGTAATCCAATCCAGAGAACGGGAGCAGAATCATACGAGAGACAGACCCGCACACCCAATGACCGTGCTCACCCTTTGAGTCATCAAGTTAATAAACAACTGTACCAGCATGAGCTCAGAGATGATAGACATGCAAATAACAGCTACAGGTCTGGTAATGTTCAGCACGTGAAGACTGGTCGTAGATCAGACCATTTTAACTGACTACTTGTAGTCGAATATTGATACATGTTTAGAAGATCAACGTATCATTATAACTATGTGATAACATATTAAATATTGTGTTTAATCGTATACCAGTGTGTCAACTATATCAACTATTGTACTCGAATTGTATGTCAGTGTGTTAACATAACTGTGTGATAAATATATGAATATCATACTTAAGTATTACAACATTGTGTATTTGTAGAATTATCGTATTTACCCACTCACGTAGAAGATAAAATATTAAAACATCTGTGTAGAAATGTCAATTATGTTCTTTTTTCCCCTCCTTTTTTTTTTGGCCAAAATATTAACAATATGATTGTGTGTTTTTTTATACTGCCATTACAACCATGACTTTGAAACTTCAGAGACACAATCCGACTGTGGAATCTCTATTTACTAAGATAGAGCACAACAAGGAATCGAGTCGGCAATTAGCACGTGCGATACAGATACATCGTCGTTTCTACAACAACTGGACATATAGTCGGCCAAATTTGGAACTATATGTAATCAATCTGCTAAAAAAAAACCCAGTAGTAGAGCGTCATGTGAGATGCTCGAATGATCAGCTAGCAGATCTGATCACTACCGAATGGAAAAACAATCTACAGTACTCGTTCGTCACAGATGCCAATAGCGACTTCATCATTTGGATGGGTATTTTTCTTTTACCATTTTTTTATCTTCCCTGGACGAATCACTCAGAATATCACAATGACAGATTTCCTGAATTAACAGTGAAAATATCACAGAAATTCATATTTAGAACAGATACCATGTCGCCGATATCTGTTATGAATTTTTTCTCACATCTTTTAAAAATGCGCCATTTCTTGTGTATGTCTAGTGAAATATGTGAGAAAATAACAGTATAACAGTATTACAAAAAAAAAAGATCTGTCTTCAATCTTTACCTCTTATAAGATTCACACAGTTGACAATGCCAATTTTTATGCTAGTCAGATATGTATTCATCAACAATGGATTGCTGTGTACCGAAATGTGGACGTCTGAGATGGTCCACTTTCTATGATCAGTATTACAATTTTCTAGCAATTGAGAATCATGTCATAATATGTACGTTGTGTCATTCCAGTATCTTTTGTGAACACGAATTGGAATCAATACTACCCAATTCTGATTCTCTTTTGTCATCTGGTTTTTTCGTACTCACTATTCTGTTCAATTGACCTAGTAACAAAGAAGATATAAAATCATCAACTAGTCCTTCTACTCTGTGTTCTGCACAGTTTAGTATTTTTCGGATAGAATCAGACGCGGCAATGGAAATTAAAGAGACGATCGGGGTAATGATGAGGAAGACTATAATGATTATATGGAAGATACTCTGTGTGCAAGAACAATGGAATTACAAGAATGTTTAAAATACTTCAGAACAAGAATTGTTATGACGTTCCATCATGTACACACAGGTGACAGGTTTTTGTATTATAGTTCCTAGTTTTTCACTACCTATTTTGCTATTTCTAAATAAGATAGTGGTCATATCCAAATCAGATTCGAAGAATAAGGAATCGATCTGATGGCACATCAGTGACAATCCGAATCTTTTTGTCCTTTCTTCTTGGAATATATCACCATGAATTATTCCCGTGTGACCAGATAGTGGTATTTTTTGGAATACACCTTTGATTTTTTTCATTAAATCGTTCAAAGTGTTAATACCAACTTCGGCCAAGATAGGATTAGAGGCTGCATAGCATAGATCAATGTGTGTTCATATTCATGGAAATAAACAGGATGACTGATAAACAGATGTTCTAAAAGATATTATGTTACATGTTGATAATACATTCTGGGATTGCTCCAGAATTTGTGCGTGAGTTCTAATCTAATCCAGACTTGGGTGTTGATAGGAACAAAATCAGCTCTTTGAAGTCCTGCGATATGGTGAGTCTGCTCATCTGTCCAATCCAGAGTAGCTGAGAATCCAATAGATGTGAAAATCTCCAAAGCCGGTAGAAGCACTAATCGGTGTAATATCTGATTGGTCTGTTCCTTGGTGTTTTTTTCGATAGTCACAAGAACTCTGGTGGGGTATGTTACTTGCTTCAGATTGGTGGACTAGCATTGACGCGGATTCGATTGCATCACCCAAATCGACAATTGATATGATATCGGCATCAGACAGAACATGGAATTTTGCTCCATATCTGCCACATAATCGCATCAACGATCCGGCTGGACTGTTTTTGGCTTCATTTTTTCGTATGGTTGTGTAGAAATACAAACTCAGATATAGACACGGACGCAGTGTCACAAGACCGTTTTTATGTTCGTGTACCAAATTCCATCGGTGAACAGCTGGCTGTGATAGAATTTGTTGATACACAGCTGTGGCAGTTGTGGGGTAATAATGACGTGCCGGAGATACAAGGAGAACATAACGATTACACCGTCTAGTCCTTCCTAGTGTCTGATAAAAACCATCTACTGTCAAAGCAACCCGTGAAGGCTGATAGTACCCATAAACACAGTCGACCTGTCGTTCCGTGTAATCGATGCCTATTTTCATTTTGTTTGTATACAATATGATCTGGTAACGAGACATGACGATGTCAGTATTGCTGAAAACTTCTTTAATCGTAGTTGAGTTTGTTCTAGATGTGATAGTCAATATCTCTCTTGGTTTTGCGGGGTAGAAATGAACAATCAGACATCTGATCATTTCAACTTGAGCAGGAGAAATACATGATACAAAAATGTGCTCATCGCGGTCTACGCTGGTTAGAATGTGCAAAAGCCAATTGTTTCGTTGACAGGTCCAATAGATATTGGCGTGTTTCTGTGGTGGGTACTTATTCCATATCAACTGTATTTTTGTATGTTGTCTAAGTACTTTTTCGATTGCTGCAAGTGTGTAAAAATCTAAGTAGGCATCAGATGCAATAACTTGGAGAATTGGTCATCAGATAGTCCAATACTTGTATATTGTCATTGAGCTGCACACTCTGTTTTCCTGGCACTGCTTGTTCTAATAATACATTTATTTCATCAATTAGCAAAATGATATTATCAACACCACAGTCTAAATTAATTCTATGCAGACTCACAAATTGTATTATTGTGTGATGTTTCAATGAGATATGTTTTGATACATCAGTGTACACCTGACAATCCAGATCGTAAAAAAGATTAACATCATTTCCGTGAACGTTTTCCGACTGCTAAGAATCAGTAGTATGCTATTAGATTTTTTTTTTAGATATCTTAGTATGCTCTGTCTGATCTGAAACGATTTTCCTGTTCCCATTCCGCTTGTCAGTATGAGAAATTGTGGTGTAGATGTCAAATTTTGGTACATATTTTTCTGAGTAAATTTTTGATATTTGCCAATTAGCTTCAAAACATTGCTGCATTTGTACCAAATTCGGACTGTTTTTTTCCCAGTTTAGATTTTTATCTATTATCCTGTGAAAATACTGAAGTCGTTTTTTTTTTTAGTTCGAGGATTGTTGGTAGCATCACATCTAGCTGGTTCAATTCTTGTGATTGTCAACAACAACGAATGCCAATCCTTGGATACGACCAGGTGTTATAAAAAAATCTATCTGGTGCAAATCGATTGAACACTGTACTGAGATATTACGTCTTGTCATATTCTTTGAACGCCATATCCTAAAAAGATTCCACAAAATGAAGGGATTGTGATAGTTACCAGTTTCAATACCATTCACACACAGTTATCACATCAACATCCTTGCTGGGGTTTTTTTGGAAGAGTTTCGATAAAATCGGTAATAATATCTATGTCAAACTCCAATGTAAATCTGACTCCCTGACTCAAACCAACTCGTCTCCCTGGATCACTTTCCGATGTTGTTTTAGGGTCCAATACGAAAAAGGTACAAGTGTTTATACCTTTGTGTATCAATTTTTGATGCTCTGCACCAGCTGGTATCATGATAACAGACTGAGCCTTCACCATGTTCTCTAAAAGAGGTCTGTCCAAGGCTACTGGTTCGAAGAGTAGAACATCTCGGACTACCATTCTAATCGATTCTTCAGGCTTTCCTATTTTGGATATAAAATCGGTGATCTTCTTACTGTTTACCAAACTAAAAAGTCTTTTCCATATTCCCCATTGTGACATCCCTTTCTCATATTTATGCAAGCCTCGACTCCATTCGCGTATCTGATTGAAATACGGTTGAGACAGACCAATAGCCAGAGCACGAACTATCCGTCTCAGATATAAACGGCTAGGTATTTTTTCACAAGAAGTCCAACGTGTCTACTCAGCTGTTTCAATTTGTCAAGACGTGTGTTTGTTTTTTTAGAGAAAGATAAAAACTTTTATCTAACAGTGTGATCACTTCAAAGAACCCTACCTGTTGATATGTTTTTTCGATCTTGGCGGTTAAATAAGAGATCTTATGTTGCGTTTGATGTAAGTATTCTCTCAAAGAATGCCAAACATCCTCGGGTGTACCTCCTTCAAACATTGGATACTCTTTCTCAGTACGCCGATACAACTCTTCAAGAACATGATGCCATTGTCGATCTAGAGTTTTTTTTAATCATGTTAAGAATCTGCGATTTGTGCGTTATTCCCATTAGGTTGAAATAAACAAAAAACGGAAGACACGTACCACTAAAATATGTCTCGGCGAATTCCATTGTGAGAACCCCAGAACGTGGCAGAAAAAAGTATATCGCCTTTGATGTTTCTTTGTGTTCGAAAATGACAAATGCTTCTAAATCGAACTCGTCTTCTGATGCATTATACTGAACAAATGTCCCTGATAACCATACAGGATTCATGTAGCTATTTAAGTTATTTTTTCTGTGGCTTTTTTTTGTGGATAGTGTATTTTTGACTAACAAAATTTTAGTAGCAGCTGTTTTGCTTTTAATTAAGTAGCTAACTTCCCTGCATTGACTACAAAAGGCTTTGATATAATTGGCTGTATATAACAGGTTGCCTACACTAGTTCTGTTTAAAAATGCTGAGCATGCATTATTAATTTTTTTAAGAAAAAGCAATACAATTCAAATACAAACCAAATGTAGAGTTCTAGTCAGTGAATTGTGCCTCAATACAATGGTGACTTTTGAAAATGCCTTTTTTGTGGCAGTGTAACTTTCAAGGCCAATTTCACCCAGCCCATGTTAATCCTGGGTATCCTGTTCTCATACAAGCATATTTTCAGGCAGATCAGTCCAGTGGTTTGGGCCTGATGATGCCTCAAAGGAATTAAAGTTTCTCCTTTATAGTATAGATGAAGTAAACAATTTTTAGTTTAATATATGATCATTGAACACACGCACACACACAAATATAAAAACTGGAGATGGAGCTAGTGTTTGGAATTGCTATATTTATGGGGGGGGACCACCTCTGGATCCACACCCCTTGTGCTCATAAGGTTTCAAGTGGGTTATGGATGCACCAGACATTAGACCTTTTAGTGTGCATGGTCAAGTGGGTGTGGTTTGGGCCTTCATTAGGTAGTTTTCATTTTTTGGGTGTGGTTTTGCTTCTCAGCATAAAATAAGAAACTGATAACCTCTTCTTGACTTCACACTCTTCTTGACTTCACATAACTCTCCTGTAGTGAGGACAAAAATGTCAGGAATCGTGCACTTTGTGGTAAAAGCGTGAAACTTGGTACACATCTATATTATGTCAGTATATGTAAATTTAGCTACAGTGCCATCGCTGAATCGACCTTGTGGGGGCGTGGCAGCCATTATCAAGCATGAGTGTGTGGGACATGTCCAGAAGAGATTGGGTAAACGGTTACGGACTGTCAAGGCGGTAAGTGACCAAACTTTTACTGTTACATCTTATTTCATTTCTTTATCTCTATTATGAAGGTGTTGAACAAGGAGAAAAAGACAGGTCGTGACTATGTGAAGAAGCTGAAGGCGCAATTGGTGAAGTTGAAGGAGGAAGAGAAGAGCCAGGGCAAGGGCAGGGGTCGTGGCCGGGGGAAAGGCAAGGGTAAGGCACCCAAGAGTGCCACGTTGGAAGCGCTGGAGTCTTCTATCACTCAGGCGGAGGGAAATCTAATCAAAGGGATTCTAAATGACAAGAGTATCGACCTCCTCCAGGTTAGTTACCCCCTAATTCTTAGTAGAGATATCCTTAGTAGCCCAATGATGATAACTGGTGCTATGATAACTCATACTGGTCATCTCCCGGATGAATGTTTACCATCACCAGCTGAGCTCTGGCCTATGTCTAGTACCATCTGAGGGCTAAACTTAGTTATTTCATTCATTGTTTGTTGGTTCTCTATTGTAAGGTCTACTACGGTAATGCGATTCGTGCTCACCCCAATGACCTGGATGGCATGGTGAAGGCTTGCTGGGCAGTATTCTACCACTCCATTTCCACTGATGAGAATCCTCAGCATCAGTGTTGCCCGGAAGGTGCCGAGAGCTGGTGCAAGTACCAGCAAGCACTGGCACTCCATCAGGGTGTCCCACCACATACCCCAAGGATTACATCTGATCTTGAGAGGTTTGTGAAGCCATTATTTGAAAGTCTGTGTGATGAAGATCTACTAAGAAAGTGTCTGCTTGGAGCCACACAGAACCGCAACGAATCTTACAACAACCTCGTTTGGGCTCGAGCGCCAAAGACTGAATACGCTACTAGATCAACCATCGAGATAGCTGTCTCTCAATCTGTGGTGGTGTTCAACAGCGGCAATCAGGCATTGCAACCAATCCTGGAACATCTAGGAGTGCATCCCGGGCCACTCTGCACTTCCTACCTGGTAGCCAAAGACAAGGAGCGCTTGAAGAAGGCAGAACTTCGAGAGAGAGCTCTGGCCAAGAAGTGTAGAAAGTCTTTCTGTGATGTCCACTACCATTCGATGCTTGGAAAATACTAGTGTTTGAACATCTTTGGGTCCATTTGAGGCTACCATATCTTCCCACTGCCCCACCAGCCTGCTATGTCCAGATCAATTAGTTTGTTCTCCTGGTACAGAGCTGCCATTACTTTGGTCTTTCTGTGATGTCCAGGTCCTTTGCACAATGGCCAATGCTGCTAATAAAATCAAGAACACGTGTTTCGTCCTGCCACGCTCTTAGAAACCTGTTGCAGCAAAGGACACGATATAATATTCCGATGCTACATTAACCATAAAGCAGTTTGGCAGAAAACTTAACGAGTTTGTTTTGTGGCCCATGTGTGTTTTCGCAGTCACCAACGACATGTCTTTCACGATGGAGATCGTTGTAATTGAACAGAGTGCCTCTGCAAAGGTTGATGACACAATTGCAACGCGAGAGACGGACGTGCCAACCTACTTCTCGCAAAAAGATGGAAGTGCAGTCAGGGTAAGTCACAGACTCAATGTCGCAACTTGCCTTGTGTCTCTGCTGCAGACTCAGAATTCCCGTCCACAAACAGCCCAGCTACATATCCGGGCAGCAAACTTGCTGACAGTTGTGCGCGTAGCTTGCATCAACGTTCGTTTGCAGACCGTAATACACCTACATGGGTTTTACGGCTGGTATCTCCCAAATGTGTCCGGGTTTCTTGCATCCGATGTACCAGTGCTTCTTGCACAAATAGCATCAATCATGGACCAAGTAGAACCCGATATGCCAATAATTCCACGTATAGAAGTAATACCACATCTCAATACGAACCACTCTCAAGATGTTTGTATGGATATTGAAGTCGTAATAACAATCTCTCACATTGCGGTTTAGTAAAACAGAGAAGGTTGAAGAACACAATAAAGTTATCTCACCGGTCAAGGTAATTATGAAAATGACTAGTAGCTACAGAGAAACTATTTCCAATACAATGAGTAATGAAGACTTGGAGTGATATAGAGGATGAATCAATAATAAATTACAAGAACAATTTTTTAAAGGGGAGAAAAACTGCTGTAAAAATAAAAAATGCCCACTATGTCAAGTTATACCCATATTTTATTCAGTGTTTATTGGGAGAACTCCTTTACTGTTAAAGTTTGACTTGATACATATGTCTGGTGGAGTGATCCATTGGAAAGAGGAATAGTTTGTCCGAACATAATTTACTTCTTCAGCTTATGGTCACTGAAAAAAATACATTGGCTCAAACTATAGGAATTTGGCGAAACAGAGGTTGGTCTTCATCTTCATCAGTTCCCGAACATCAGAAAATATATTTGTTCCATAAAATGTGTCCAAAGTTATCTTCATTTCTTCGGCAAGGAACACAATATGCGTAATTAAAAAAAAATTGTTTTTTTTTTTATTGATCGTTTGATTGATCGTCTGAACAAATAAGAAAACACAATAAGAAAACACAAAGTATTAAAATTATCAAGTGCAGGATACATATGAAACTAACAATTCCAAGTAATGACAGGGAGACTGCGCATACAATAAAAAAGATAACACAAATTATTAAAATTTTAAAGGTACATATATATGAAACTGACAATTTCAAGTAATGACAGGGAGACTGCTACGTACAAAAATTACAACAAAAAAGAGAACACTAAACACTATAAAAATTCTAAAGTGCAAGGTACATATGAATCTGATAATTCCAAGTAATAATTTCGCAACTGCTATGCACAAAAAATGGAGAGTAATAACTTGTTTTTGATGCACACAAATAGATAAACAGTGACAGGATTCCAAATAGTGACAAGTAGAAGATAACAAACAAAAAGTAACATCACCCTATAACAATATGTGAAGGATTAAGCAACAAGTTAACTGAAAGTTAAGTGTATCATGTTAACATGATGAGTTATTATTATCTATAAAACCAACTTCATTTTGAGTGTAATTTATTGAAATAAGAAAAAGGACAAACGAAACGTAGGGAAAATATATCCGGCACAGCTTCAGTTTGGACAGATAGAAATGAATGAGGACATTAATTTAAATTTAATGGTTGGAGCTGTCAGAAGTCATGTCATGTCATCCACCATCTTCAACATGATGGACAGTGTTAGACGTACAAAGTGTACTTTTCATCCTTCATAGTTCAAGTTGCTTCATTGGCCACCAGGGTATAGCTTCATAGATATAAGGCTATTATACATCCATTTAATGTCATTGGACGCCTGATCTCAATACAAGCTGATGAATTGCTTAAGCACACCGTCTCATCTTGATGCAAGACGACTTGTGCATCATTCCAGTGAGCTTCAACTTTCCTTAATTTTTCTAATACCAACATTCCTTCCTGGTAAATAAGCATTTTCTTTTTTTCTTGACGGAACGCAACAATGACATTGTGAGAGGTGAAAATGATGTAGAAATCTTACAACCAAAAAAATTAATAATAATCATACTTGCTACGCATAAAAACGCACAACAAAATATAAAATACAATAACAGTGTTCACATACTGGAAGAAAAATATATATATATATACAAGAAAAAACAAACCAAAATGAATATAGACAGATAATTTATTTTAAACACCATTTTTCCCCCTGACATGGGAGAAAGAGCAATAAAAAGAGAAGACTGCTGCAGCAGCAAGCTTATGTTGTTATTTCTTTCCATATGTATATATTTTTATTGTTTTTTTAATCACTCCAATGTTATATTCAGTTGGCATTTGCATAACTCCTTATCCCCGACTTCCAGAGATTTGAGAAACACGGCTAAGTTACAAGTAATACTCCTTGATAAAAGCCAGGCACAATTGTTCTCGCTTGGGTAAAGATGTAGCCGTGTACAATAACTTGAAAATTGTAGCAGTGTAGCATAACTTTGGGCAAGATGTAGCAGTGTACAATAATAACAAACAAAAAATTAATTTAAGGAGGGGGAGGAAGGGTATGAATGAATAATGAATTGATGGAATGATTTATTTGGGCTCATTGTATCTTCTATAGCACTCCATAGACTAACTATTACATTCACACAATCACCATTGCACAGCTCAATACTGTTCATGCAATTATGTCATACAACTCACACAAACATCTGGATGCTGTGCACACAACATATGGAGGAGAATTCAGGATGCTGGTCAAGCCAATTCCCAGAAGCCTTACAATTACATAGCATTAGATGCAAAGCACATCCTTTGAGATGCCCACTGAGCGTAGGATAGTCCTTTGAGAGACTAAAGCCAAAAAGGCATAAAAATCATGAAAAATACATCTTCTTACGACCTTGAATTCAATGGGGCCACAACTAATATCAGCACCTAGCAATGAGTGGCAATGATGCCTGTAGCACTGCTGACATTGCACTGCTATCGATGATTAAATGCTCTGAAAGAAGGGTTGCGTTAAGTTATGATCGCATGGACTAGTCCTCGCACTTTAGTAAGAACACTAGCATCCATTCCTTGCATCTACGTAGTGGATATACGGTTGGAAGAAGTGGTAGAATGTGGGTTACAGATAGCACACAAGCACATCTCAAAGGTACCAGAGGACCATATGTGAAGCTCGTCCAATTACAGGAAATTTTTTTTACAGAGCTTTATCTTCAGAAATTGCGAGATTGGAAACGTCGACCATGCAGGTAAGCATTTTATACAATTGCACTTTTCTTCATCACGTTCAATGGAACTACAAACACCAACAATCATCGTTGAAATTGCTACCATACTCACTTAATGTGCTACAGGTTATCAAACCAAACTCCCTGCAGTTTAATCTACAATGGAAAAGAAAGGAACATTGGGCCATCGCATCTCATTATGCGCTTTAGGTGTTGAGGTTACTACCAATGCATGTCTTGCTTTTGGTTGTTGAGTTTATTGCCAATGAATGTCTTGCCATCAATTGCACAGCGGGTTGTGTAGAAGCCGCCATATGACAACAACCAAGCCTACAGAGTGGACGGGCCTCAATTGCATAGCCACGGAGTTTACAGGAGACAATTGATGCTCAAACTTGTTCGACGATTTTCAGCCGACATCCAAAAAAAGTCCTTCTGAAGAAGAAAAAACACTAGTCAGAGCCAGTCATTCTCCCTGTTCAGTTCCCTGGCATGGTGGCCATTCTTCTGGCTGTGTCATAGAGGCTCTTGACAAACCCTCTTCTTATGTGATGTGGTTGATGTGAACCATTGTGAAAGTATGTATTTTTTTAATTTTATTACTGTATATTGTGGAGTCTAGAAAGTTATCCTCTCCTCTCATTCTCATATGCAGTGAGAAGTCAAGGAAAGGAAACTGGTCATACCTCTCCAACTACAGGTCAACTTCATTGTAGACCTGAGGCTGTTCAGGTGGTTTAGGAGTCATTTCTGTCGCTACCATTACTATGCAGAAAGTATCGTTTTTCTTCTTCATAGAACAAGTTTTGTTGTGGTGACTCCAAGGCCAGCCCCCCAAAGAATTACATGCATAAGTTGGCCACTAGAGCTGAGACAGGAGAACCCATAGCAGCATCTTTGTCCACCTTGAAGCTAAAGTAGATGGATTTCAGGTAAATCTCTAACAGTTCAGCAATTCCATCAGTCAGAAATACAATTCTTTCTTCTTTCCTCTAGGGTCTCATCCTTCAACATGTTATGTATTACCTCAACTGCCTCTGGAATCAAAACTGAGGAGCATCTCTTCAACCTTTTGACTACACCCATACAATATCCCAATCTTTTACTATACTAATGCAGAGACAGCCATGTGCACACAAAGATTATGCTGCGTTGTCTAACCTCCAACAAATAGCATCAAAGATGGAGAACTGCTTCACTGAAATAGAACATAGGGTTTTTCATGGTAAATTCGGTGAGCTGAAATTCTACGTGTCAAAAATAGTTATTTTGCATTAAAAAATAAAGATCTTAAAGTAACCAGAAATTAAATTTTTTTATTTTTGCTTTCCAACCAACAAGTGTGATTTTTGTAACGGGTTAATTATTTTTCTGTGTTCGCAATTTAAGATCAAGATGATCAGTCGATGTGGGGCCATCTGGTTTACTTGCTCTGTCACTCACGCCATTCAGATTTTCTTTTAGAATGTAGTCAATTAATTTTGTGTAGTCAATTAATTTATCGTTTCGTAGTCATTCATTTCGTAGTCAATCAATTTTATGTAATCAAAAACTTCTAAAAACTTTGGATTTTTCAGACGATCCCCAGGTTCGCATAAACTGTTGTTCAAGGGTTTATATAGGGGGTTGTAATCATTTATCTGAAAATTTTTTTTTTTAATTTCCCCCCTTTTATATCCTACCTGTAGCTCTGCATGAGCTGAGTTCAAAATCTGGAAGGCTGTTCTGGTTCAGAAAAAAAGTTATGGAGGATTTCATGCATGCATTTTTTACACATTAATGCAATGTTCAAGAAGAAGCAGCTAAGAAATCCTTTAGTCCGGAGCAATTTTTTCTCGGCGATCGCATACCCCACGGGAGGCGGAGTAGGCTCTAAATGAAGCTTAATACATCATCAATAATGCCATGGTAACTGCACAGAGCCAGTCCTACTATTTCATGAAGTGCGCAGGTGATTTTCATACCGAATTTGTACGGAGATGTCCTTAAGACGAAAGTGCTCTCTCTATTGTAAGAAGCGACCCAGGGCCTTCCCGAAGGCTGAGGCCCCAGCCCCAGTGGCAGGTAATACTCGGAGGATGCCTGTCCCAGCCGCCTCAGCGGTAGTTGATACGCCTGTCCCAGTTGCCTCAGTTTCGTGGGCGCCTGATCCAGAAGAAGAAGCTGGCCCTCGCTCAGCCCTCGCTATCCACTTCTCCTTCTAGCTCCTCTTCTCCTCCTATCTCCGACTTCAACTTTCTGGTTAGTTTCAGCACTCTCCAGCATGCTGCTAGCATTTTCTCATGCTGTGACACTCCACTCTCTGGACAGAAGACAGGCAGTGCAGGAGAGGGTTGGTGTCAAGGGTTGCTCATTGCTGCACTGTTTGTGGCAAGCAAGCCTTCATCACTGACCCCTACCGTGAGGAGGACCTGAGCGTCAACGGCAAGTCAGTCCTTGCTATGAGGACCATTGGAAAGGGGAGGGCAGGCTTGGAGACGTTTACTGCTATGATGGGTATGCTATCCCCTGTCTCTAAGCCTGCTTTCTCCAAGTACAATGACAAGATCGCTGTCGCTACTTTTGCTGAGAGGGAGGCTCAGTTCTCATCGGCTGTTGCACACATTCGTAAAGGATGCTGCCTCTGATGAGATCATAGATGTGCGAGTGACATGTGAGGGTAAATGGTCCAGGCGTGGACACATAGCTATCTATGGAATTGTTGTGGTTGCTACCTGGTAGACTGGCCAGGTCCTGGATACAGAGGTGCTTAGCAAGTGGTGCTAAGAGTGCCAAAGAGCTGGACGTAGCCTTTGACTGGACTGGTGGGAGGCACATCACGAGAACTGCGCTGCCAACTACACTGGATCATCTGGTGGAATGGAGTATGTAAAACTGAATCGTGGCCAAAACAAGTTGACTGATATTATAAATCCTTAGGACGAGGGTGGACTACGGATGTGGCGGAGGTCCTGGATTCGACTACAGCCTGCAGGTGTTGGATATTAGTGGATAATATGATGTAGTGGATTATATTAATTTTATGTACTTAATTCATTATATGTTATGTTATTTTTGTACTTAAGGGGGGACTCGAATTGGAGTAGACCATTTTCCCTTCTTCCCCCCCCCCCCCCCCCCCCCCCATCATTCTATACCTTCACTATTTAAACTAGCTGCATTTCAAGTTTCAACATTTTATTGTCAACCATTCTTGAGTTATGATACTTTTTATCCTCACATTTCATTGCACAACTCGGCGCGATGAACAAGAAGAAGCCTGAATAAACGCAGTAAGTTGGATCGTTCATAATATAATAACCGTTCATGGCCAAGACTTGAAACTTGGCTAAAATATCGCTCAGTACTATTCCGTCATTTCCGTGCTCTCTGCGCAAACGGGGGGTATAAAGGTCTGCTCCTGCGCACGCCACGTTCTTTCTCAGTTCTCAACTTTAATCGACCTTCTGTGTGATGATTCTATGCGATCCTAAAGCTATTATCATGCATCGTTCCAGTTGTCGTCGGAAGAAGAGACCCAAAGTCTTCCCTGGGGTACGACCGGTGAAGAAGATGAGAAGAGAAGCTGAAGACACGAGTGATGCTGGCCCTTCTTCACTGTCAAACCCTCCGGTTCGGACTAGTAGCGAGTCCGTAGTAGGTCCTCCCCGAGTACCAGCTAGAACAGGTCAGTCTGTTGTTCAGGCTGGCCTTTGCATGCGAGCGCTGAACTTGTTGGTTTGGGGCAGGCTGCTGGGGAGCCTGTGTCAAGCATGAGGCAGATTGCTGGGGAGTCTGCTTCAAACGTGGGGCAGATTACTGGAGAGTCTGCTTCAAGCGTGGGGGAGATTTCTAGGGAGTCTTCTTCAACCTTGGGACAGATTGCTGGTGAATCTGCTTCAAGAGTGGGGCAGATTGCTGGAGAGTCTGCTTCTATCTTGGGACAGATTGTTGGGGAGTCTGCATCAAGACTGGGGCAGATTCGTAGGGAATCTGCTCCAATTTTGAGGTAGACTGCTGTGGAATCTGTTTCAACCTCTGTGGAATCTGTTCCTGTTACCATGCACTCTCAGACTGCTAGTCAACGTAAATTGAAAAAGGTTGCTAGTGGGGCCTGGTAAAGCCAAGCTACTCGATGAAGATTGTATGGGTACAGGCAATCGCATTGTCAGCATTTCTACCTTGTCCCACATTGCTGAGATGTCCAACCTGCAATTCAAGTGTTAGTCTTTCTGAAGGTGTAGGTAACCGAAGAGGGTTAGTCACAATGTTGTCTCTGGACTGTAATGGGTGTAGCTGGAAGTATAACATTACTGATCCATGCAGCAGTGAGGCTAAGGGTTTGAACAGCAAATCAGTGTTCGGAGTGGGAAAGGGGAGGACAGGACTTGCCACATTGTCTGCAGCTCTAGATTTGCCCCCTCCAGTGACTGGCAACTCTTACTCACAACACACCCAGCATGTCTGTTGTGTTCTGTTTGGAGTGATCATGATGCTTGTACTTACAGTGCTGAACCCCAAACTGAAATTCATCTAGTCAATTTATCATAAAATAACTCTTTCATCAATATTTTCATGTTATTTTATTGTTGTACTTTTCAAACCGATTTATTATGAAATGTAATTTTCATGTAGTGACATCACATGATACCGTGTAACTCATTCAATTTTTGTCTGTAGTAAATAATTTTCATATATGTGACCGGATTTGCGGAAAACCCACCATAACGCCGTGAAATGTAATTTTAGCTAGAGACAGTTTAATTTATTTTTATTTTTTATGATAATTTATTTTATTGCTCTAACTGCTAAAACTACTCTTTATGCGCAACCTGTGGCAGTTATAAGCCCAGGCGCCCATTCTTTACAGCAAAATAAGCCCTACCATTGAGCTAAGTCGATGGACTTATCCTTCGTGAACGGAGCGTTGCCATGCACGTTAAGAAGCGCGCGCATTAGGCGCGCTCTCTCCAGCTGCAGTTACCCTTGCCTTTTATTCAGAGATGACCAGTGAAGGCAACATAGCGAGCGCACTCAACAGGTTTGCCAGAGAAGGCTTCGACCTGTTTGGTAGATCCGACCGTCAGGCCTTCGATCAACTACTCGAGGAATACTTTACCAGCGCAACGTCACTTCCTCCCAGTAAGTGAAAACACACCTCCCTAGTGTATTATTCGAGAGTCCGACTCGACAGGTATTGAAGACGATGAAGACTTCAGTTGTCATCATGAAAAAACAGAATCTGATGGTAAATTTTTTTTTAAATAATATTTCTAATAATACTATAGAAATACTATGAACATTATAATAGATTCTTCAGATGATTCTGGTGAAGATGATGATCCCTTTGGCACTCTTGAACTACTCTCATCATCAGGGAACATCTATCCCAGCCAACTATGCCGCAGCTTCTCTCATCTTCACACCAGCCTCAGTCACCATCTTCACACCAGCCTCTGTCTTCTACAGCACCCCTGCCTCCATTGCTGTCTGCACCCCAGCCATCAGCTTTTATTGTAAGTTAAAACAAAATAATGCCATCATAATACAACACAATGATTTTTTTCCTTAACAGGACCCAAAACTTACAGCATTCATGCAGAAGGGGTGTGGCTGCAGGATGAATAATGGGAGACCATGTTCGTCACTGTTTAGTGTGGAGCACTATCAAGACATGTGGTACCAAAGTGCATCTTTGAGTAGGGAACAGATGGATATGGCAATCCTGGGGCAGATCATGGCAAACATCCATGATGAGGACTTCGTGAGGAAGAGATCAAGTATATCCAGGCAGAGGTCTAGGTTGGCTTTTTACTACCATGGAGTGCACATCTGCAGATTCACCGTTCTGAAGCTGCATGATGTTGGTAAATATAATTTCACATAGTACCCTGCAAAATAATTACAACTATCATGTACTTGACTCCAGGAATCGACAGATTTAAGGCACTTAAAGCTCACTACATTGCTGTGGGACTGAACACAAGACAACATGGCAACTATAAGAGGCTGCCACAAAATGCCCTGTCTTTTGATGAGACCAGGGGTATCGTTCGGTTCGTCACCAACTACTGTGAAATCCATGCTATTCAGTTGCCAGGGCGAATACCAGGATATAAGAGAGACAACCTTCAATTACTCCCGTCCAGCACTACAAAGAAGGTAACAAACAACTACATACACTCATTTTTACACATAGTCTCACCGTACTTTTCCTTTGCAGGCTGTATGGATAGTGTACAAGATTTCGTGTGAGGAATCAGGGATGCGAGCTATTGAGTATACCACGTTCTGTACACTCTGGCGTAAGCTGACACCCCATATCACTGTCATGAAACCCATGACTGACCTATGCTGGGTGTGTCAGCAAAATAGTGCAGCAATAATGAGAGCTGCCAATACTCCTGAAGAGGAGAAATCAGAGGTAAAAAATCAAACAAAAAACAACAACACAATCTAATGAATTAATAATACTTTTTACCATCCACAAGGTGGTGAAGCGGGCCGAGGTTCACCTGGAGTTAGCTACAAAGGCAAGGAGCTATCTGAAGGACCAAGTCCAGTTTGCCAAGGAAACAATTAAGATCACCTTCAATGATGGTGGTTTGAGCCTACCCGCTCTCGGTGCCTGTCTCCCTCCTGCATGCAAGGACATCACTATGCATTACAGTTTTGATTTTGCCCAACAGGTTTGAGAATTAATGCTACAAACCACTGACATAACTATGCTTGTACATCAGGTACACTATCCTTCTGACCCGCAGCAGCCTGGGCCGATGTATTTTTTTACACCAAGGAAGTGTGGCATATTTGGGATTTGTTGTGAGGCAATACCACGACAGGTGGGCTCCATACTTATGTATATAAGATTAATAATAATTATACATAAGTAGTAATATTACCAATATCCACACAGGTTAACTACCTCATTGATGAAGGTCTGAGTATTGGCAAGGGTGCAAACTGCGTCATCAGCCTCCTCCACCACTTCCTCAGCAACAACCACTTGGGTGAAACAAGCATCAACCTGCATGCGGACAATTGTGCGGGCCAGAATAAAAATCGCTACATGATGGAGTACTTAGCATGGCGTATTCTCAGTGGCCTCAACCACAGGATTGAGATATCCTTCATGATGGTTGGACATACCAAGTTCGCCCCCGACTGGTGTTTCGGCTTGTTAAAGCAGAAGTTCAGGAGGACAAAGGTCGGGTGTTTGGCCGACATTGCAAAATTAATAAACAGCTCTGCAGTTGTAAACTATGCTCAGTTGGTGGGGACGGAGGACGGGAGTGTAATAGTCCAACAATATAACTGGTCAGAACACTTCAGTCGATTCTTCAAGAGAAATGCTTTAAAGGGAATAAAAGGATTTCACCATCTACTATTCACCTCAGACGCACCAGGAATTGCTCTAGTCAAAGACAGGACAGAGAGCCAAGAAAGACACCTATCTCTTCTTATCGATAAACACCAGAATTGGAGGCCAACACCAAATGAACTCCCCCCCATACTGCAACCTGAAGGACTTACCTTAAAGAGAAAGCAGTATCTTTATGAAAAAATAAGGGGATTTTGTCCACCTAACTGTCAGGATATTGTGTGTCCTGATCCTTCAACCACCTCTCAACAGCTCTCCAATAACCAGCTACGTTCCATCACCTAAAAGAAGATGTCGAACACAAACAATCATATTATATTAGCCATTAAGCAGTTAGTTACAGCAATATATTAAACTACTGGCAATACCTTATGACAGAAATGTAGCTAAAAGGTTCATCTAGCAGTTAGCTATAAGCAAAAGAGGTGAACTGACTTGATTCCCAACTTGTTTCAATAATAAAATTAAATTGAGAATCAACTAAGTTCATCACTATTGCGGTGCTATATATATGGCCACCATACATAGCTAATCTGCTATCTACATCCTTTTACAACTCTTAAACTAACCATACTACTACTCACCTCTTCTCAAAGCGCGTCTTCTTCATTAAACTTCCAAATAACGCCTTCCATTCACCGCGTGGTATGTATGCCTTTGTACAATTTACGGAGGTATACGGGTTGGTAGCGCGCACGCCTTAACAACGCCTTTCAATTGCAATTACTCGAATAATAGCGTGCTGGACGGCTTCTATTGCTCGTCACAGCTCAAAGGCTACAAGCTGGAACCGCTTCAAACTTTCAGGAAACCTTCATTAGGCAACATAGCTACTAATGTAACAGAAATCTCACTTTTGAGGAAAAACGCGTTATGGTGGGTTTTCGCAAATCACATATTATGAAAGCTCTTGCATTACTCCTTGTTTTCAATACATTTATAACCAATCCAGTCATTTTCTAATGAGATATAGTCAGTCTGATGCATAAAAATGAAATTGGGAGTGTTGGGGGGAATAAAAAATAAAAAATAAAACAAACTATTCAAAACACGTATCTGTGATCACTCTAATATCACCATAAATAGCAAGTGTTGAAGACCTGTGGTTCGGGTACAGGAGCGCATCTAAACATTTTAAAGGACCTTTGTGGTTTTCCCCATGTTTCAGTCCTGTTTATTGCAACACCATTATTCTTATGTCATTGGAAAGCACCTAGAATGAGCTACATTTTGAGACCATAATCTTTGGAAATGGATTAAGCATTCAATAGTTATGACACGTTTTTTAAAAACCCCACAAAAGGGTCAATTCTCCTCTTAAGCCTGACCCTGAAGGGAAAAATAAGACGGCACCATGGTTATCTTGGGGGTGCCGAATATGTAGAGTGTGATGCCCGAGTACGTTTTCCCTTTTCCCTTTTTTACCCGTGACCAATATTTAAAATTTTGATGAATTGTAGACCAACAGAAGAGAAAGGTGGGGCTGGAGGCTGTGTGGAATGTGTACTGTGCATAGCTTTATAAGTACTGACATCTGTCGATAAAGTTTTAATTAATTATCACCTACTAGTCGTGTAGTTATATTTGAACGCTGTAATTTGTTGCTGCATCAAACTACTTATCAATTGGACAAGAATAATGCACATTAATGTAATTCTAATTCAGCATAGACGTGACTAATTTGCATTGGTTTGTGCAGTGTTAGAGCACCAGGACAGAAAGCTTTAACTGACAGACAGTTCTAGAACAACATGGAAGTATCGCTGAGTCAGCAAAGCTAACATGCGAGAGTATACCAAAACACAAGTATTCCCCCCATTCCCCCCCCTCTAACCGTACGAAGATTGTAAGACTCAACCACTGCGCTTGTGCCAAGAAATATTGCCTTCAAGCCCCACCACTTTTCACATGCTTGTAACAATACTCAACCTACTACTAAAACACAAGTATTCCCCCCATTCCCCCCCCCTCTAACCGTACGAAGATTGTAAGACTCAACCACTGCGCTTGTGCCAAGAAATATTGCCTTCAAGCCCCACCACTTTTCACATGCTTGTAACAATACTCAACCTACTATTGATCCAGTGAGAGAGCAGATAAGACATTTGGAACCTACAGTATACCTTGAACACTTCTGAGTCCAGAGACTAATATCATCTTTTATCCTTAGCAGTGGAATGGCTACAAAAGTATAAATGCTCAATTATAAATGGTCATTGCAAAGGATTGTGTATGCCTTCAAATGTTGAGGCAGCCTACAAAGTGTAAATTCCTCATCTAGTAGCAACAACTAGGGTGGAAGGGGGAGGGGAGTCTTTTTGATTTACTTGCAACAAATTTAGTTGAATCATGGATGCATATAGAAACCTTGCCATGGGAGGGGGCGTTTGATGGGGCGTTTACGATGAAAAAACAGGTGTAGGGCTTGACCCAGTATCAAAATTTGAAAGGGGGGAGGGGTGACTAATGCCCCCTTCCCCACCCCAAATACACCCATGTAGGTGAATAAAATATATCATAGCAGACCATGCTATATATACTTGTCTAGTGTTAATTCAATTCCAGCTTGTACCTAATCAAATTCTGAAACAACAACAGGAAAACAGTTCACATTTCCAATAATGACACTGGCATGACCGGTGGATGACTTGTTCTCTTAGGCACTGGTGCGATAAAAATCCAAATGTTGTTGCAGCTAATCAGGAGTAAGTTCACCCGTCTAAAATAGCCGTATCTTCTTGTTTTTAAATTCTGGCACTACTCTCATGCTCTAGTTTGTCAGCTCTACTTTTTAACAGCTACGGAATTTCAATAGAGGAAAGCATATCTGTCGATGTCTGACTTACTTCAGTGGATGCAGTGATTACACTGGCAGTGCCTGCTTCTTTGTTGGTCAGCGATTCTTCAAGATAGCGATCAGCTGCATGTACAATGGAAGCTGCAGCCCCAGGAACCTCTTCACGTTGAGGAAGAAAACTGTCTCGCTTTCTAAAGTCTTGAAGGTTAGACTAGTGACTTTCTACTCGAGCTGCAAGTATCGCTGAGTCATAATCATTTGTGTAATTCATGATACAATCATTATAAATATTGCATGCGGGTGAAAAATGTTCATGTTCGCTGAGTCATAGTCATTTGTGTAATTCACGATACAATCATTATAAATATTGCATGTGGGTGAAACATGTGGGTGAAAAATTGAAAAATGTTCATGTTTGGATGGCCACTCACGAAATTTCGCAGCTATTTTCTTTCTATTTAACCCTTTCACCGCTGACTTTCCTGGACATTTTCCCTAAAGTATACCAGCTACCAAAAAAAAAAGCATTATAAAATCAGCAATCCATTCATATCAGTTGTAATTTTGTCATGTGATAGCACCATTGTTTATAAACAATGTGATCTCATTTGTTAACCACATTATCAACCACAAAATATGAATATCATTATGCTAAATTTCTCTATCAATATCTAACATTTAATCAACAAAAAATGTTTATAATATATTTACTCATTTAGTTAGCATTTAGTAAACATTAGTCATAATAATTTAGGCATATAGCAATATATAGCGGTGGGTTTTTGACAAAATTTGATCATATGATTCTATAGCCCAGTAATACAATGGTTTATTATGTTATTGAAATTCAACTATTTGAGAAAGAACATGCAAATACAAATATGTAGATACTTTAGCTAACCTGAGAAGGCTTCCTGATCAATTTCATTATAACTAGAGAGCTGGTCATAGCAAAAGGAAGAATCCTGAGGGTCTAAAGTAGGGTCAACTACAGCGGCTAAAGAATGCACTGCTGCGCGATCAAAACTTGCATTTCCAAGGTAGCCACATATTTCTTCACCTTCTTCTTCCTCTGACTCATCCTCAGTGAGAGCAAAATCCTCGCTAGAAACCAGGGAAAGTACTTCTTTAAGCGTTAAACATCCACTCATTTTTAGGTCTTCAAAACCGCGAACCGTCGGTAGTTGCACGTATTTTTCGCTAACTAATCGGGCGTTTCCGGATGTGATTTTTGGACGTCATATAGAGTAATAGTTGCTCTTTCCGGTGGTATGCAAATTATGACTATAGGCCAAGCGATCGATTTATTAGCGATTTTTAAAGTCCATTACGCCATATGGCGCTTACAGCGGTGAGAGGGTTAAAATAGACGAGTGGAACCTCTCTACCTGGACTCCTGACAACCAGACACACTCGTTTATCGTCTATTAATGATTTTTAGCGCGTAATCAAATACGGCAGGTTGCCATTCAACAACCACTTTAGTTATTGCAATTTGGTTTCGCTCCAATCACAGCTGTTAGCTTTGACAAGCCACAAACCAATTTACAGCTTTTGATTTTTAAAAATGAGTTGTGGGGGTCTGCCAAACGGAGGAGGGTCCCTGCCTTGGATGTTTCTGCATGCATCTTCTGACAAAACATGCCTTTATGGGCAGTCAAGTCAACAACGTTTTTAGCCAGTCTTGGGGTGATGCCCCCCCTTAACTTTTTTTATAATTGTTTTGTGTAGATAACTTTTTGCTGAAATTGTTGCTTGTTCTATGTGCTTTCCAATGATATATAAAATATCTCTAGAGGCATATTTTGTCAGAAGATGCATGCAGAAACATCCAAGGCAGCGTTTGGCAGACCCACACAACTCATTAAAAAAAATTAAATGCTGTAAATTGGTTTGTAGCTTGTCAAATGTGATTGGGCCGAAACCATATTGCAATAACTAAAGTGGTTGTTGAATGGCAACGTGCCGTATTTGATTACGCGCTAAAATTGTGAGAAATTCGCCCAACCCCACACACGTTTAACATAAAGGCTGTAGCAAAGTACCCAGACACTACATATTATACCGTAAACGCTCACCGGATTAGGATTCATTCAGATCTAACAAACTTGTCCAGCACAAATACTAGCATTGCTTGACCTCCTACCGCCTCCAGACTTCTATTGCACGTTGTGAATGGCAGCGGCGCCGCGACGACCTTTTACCACCAGTCATAGTCAGGGGCCTCATTCGCACATGTGCGTCCCATCAAAGCGGTAGTAAATTGTCGAGTACATTTGAGATGCCCGCGCGGTACTCGCCGCAACCGAAAATAAGGAGTCCCGTTATGTAGCGAGATGACAAATGAACTCTAACCTTTTCAAGCGCCGTGTCCTCGTTAGCGCATGCGCATAACATTTGCACGTTGACCTTTTCAGAAACCGCTCAACTGGCGGGAGTGTAGCATGGCTTCCAGAACAGCTGAAGACCCAGGGCTTCCCTTAGTAGCTGGTGCAGAATCTTTAGATCTTGAAGCAGAAAGTGACCCAGATAATGGTAACAGGAATTACAAGAATATGTGTCCAATGATGATTATGATTATTTAGATCTTCAGGGCAGGAAGTGCCCCAGACATTGGTAACAAATTTATTATAACTGAACAAGGCCATAGACAGGGGTGTTAATTTTAAGGGGTGTTAATCACTAAGTTTGAGCATTATAGCTTAATTTGCATTCATTTGGTTTTCCCAGAAATTGTAGGGGACATCCCCAAGCACCACCCCCTTGTCCTTGTAAACCCATGAAGGCCAAAAACAATTCTTTTTTTTCCAGGATATCTCTTGGTCAAGGCAGAGCCTCTAGAGGCAGGAAGTGTCCCAGACAATGGTAACAAGAATTCCAAGATTGTGCATAATTCTTACTTATATATGCTACATCCGTATATATGATTATCTAGATCTTATGGCACGAAACGCCCCAGACAATGGTAAATACCAAAAACATACGTATAATCCATAATTATTGATTATCTACAATATCTAGATCTCAATACAAGAAGTGACCATGACAACGGTAACAAAATTAAAAATGTTAATCCATGAATATATACTTGTATTATTAAACTAACACATACACACATAAGCATTGCAAGAGAAGTTTTCCTGTATAGCATGTGGAAAATTCTTTTCACGGAGAGATCGACTGTCCTCACACCTGGAACAAGAACATCAGTTTGAAATGAACACCAAGAAACAAGCTAGCCGCTTCTTCTGCCCATTCAAGTGTGACTTGTCTCCATTCCGTACCATGAAACTCTTGTTGGGTCATTGTCAGTCATCACACGACGATTCACTGGGTAAATATAACCGTAGGTATACTATAATTTTGTCAGCTCTAGTTATTATTAGCATCAAACATGGTAAGGATCACTAGCATAGACTCAGCAGCTTGCCTAGTACAACCTGAATTCTTTTTTGTTAAATCCAATGCAATGTGCTTGAACTGAGATGCATTGAAGGATTATTTAGTAGACTAGGCATTGAAGTTATAATTACAAGCTATCCAAATAATGTGCACTCTGAAGTTATTATTAGAAGCTAGAACTACTATTCAAACTAAATGCATATGGATGAGTATGGAACCCATGATAGTGATCCTTTAAATAGTGAACTACAGTGGAACCTCGATTATCCGAACGTCAATCAACCAAACTGTCAATTATCCGAATGAGAAAAAAAGGGAATAATTTGAACGTCGATCATGTGCGGCCAGTTTACTTGTAGCCACCAACAACATGATGGAGTTTCGAGGTAAAAAGAAAAAGAAGGTGCTCTCCATCCAGCAGAAACGTGATTGCAAGAGAACTATGATGGTGTAGATGGTGTAGGGAAGTCGACAATTTGATAGTAAAGACCTGAGCTGTGCTAGGTGTATCTAGGTCAGGAGTGTGCTAGGTGTATCTAGGTCAGGAGTGTGCTAGATGTATCTAGGTCAGGAGTGTGCTAGGTGTATCTAGGTCAGGAGTGTGCTAGGTGTATCTAGGTCAGGAGTGTGCTAGATGTATCTAGGTCAGGAGTGTGCTAGATGTATCTAGGTCAGGAGTGTGCTAGGTGTATCTAGGTCAGGAGTGTGCTAGATGTATCTAGGTCAGGAGTGTGCTAGATGTATCTAGGTCAGGAGTGTGCTAGATGTATCTAGGTCAGGAGTGTGCTAGATGTATCTAGGTCAGGAGTGTGCTAGGTGTATCTAGGTCAGGAGTGTGCTAGATGTATCTAGGTCAGGAGTGTGCTAGATGTATCTAGGTCAGGAGTGTGCTAGATGTATCTAGGTCAGGAGTGTGCTAGATGTAGTATATATAATATATCTATACTTGTTGTACTCCATGGCTAAATAGAGACACATGTAGTATATATAATGTCTATACCTGTTGTATACCCATGGCTAAATAAAGACACATGTAGTATATATATTGGATACAAAAGAGCTTCCAGAAACTGGAGTAAAGATCCAAACCCAAAGACTTTGGAGAAGCTTCAAAATTTCGGCGGTCTTCAATTTTGCTTTCCAAATACCCTAACCGGATGTAGGTTTGATTCTATTTTAATAAAGCAGCGCATAGCGTTGGGCATGCGTAGACAGATCTGCGTCTATCATCAATAATAGGTTAAGGACAAAACAAATACTGGTTTCAATGGGTTCCACTTACAAATGCAGGAACAAAGAACCTCAAATTTGATTCAATTGAAGAGTTTCACAAGTGGAAAGGATTGGAGGAGGAAACAACATACACCACATACATACAGCGACAAACTTCCTATCAGCCAAAAGCTACTGATGGTAAATGTAACCATATTAGAATCATATTTATTATTTTAAATGTAATTTGCATAAACAGCAATAAAGGTCACCTACTACTATTCTTGCTGTCGCGATGGTGAGTATCATTACATTTCCTCAGAGAGAAGAACAGATCAAAAGAGACTCCATCAAAAATCTACCCGCAAGATAAATGATGTCTGCCTATCTAGAATGTATGTGGATGAATATTTCGACCATCATGTGAAAGTCCAGTATATTACGGCTCATACCAACCACCAGCTAGGGGTTGCAGAACTACCACATCTTCCACTGCCTAAAAGCATACGAGGAGAAGTGGCTCTGAAAGTTAGCAAGGGTATTCCTGCTGAAAGAATACTTGAAGGTATGGTTTCGATTGGCAAACTTCAAATTAGATGACACCATGCATGTATAACATTTCAGATGTTAGAGAGAAAGTTGGCCATCGTGCAAAACGCAAGATTTTTCCCAAGCTGCATCACGAAAACATTTCCTATCAAATCAAGATGTTCGAAACATCCGAGTGTCTGTTCTGGACAGACATATAAAAAGGCATGAAAATGATGCAATGTCTGTCAGCATTCTTGTGCGAGAAATCCAGCAAGAGCCTTTTGATCCAATTCAATTTATAAACCACAAGGAATGACTCTGGAAGACCACCCCACACTTGTGAAAGATTCATTTGTTCTAGCGGTGCAAACAGAATTTCAAATGGAACTTTACAGACAATTTTGCAGTAAAATAGTTTGCATTGATAGTACACACTGTACTTACCGCTTTAAGCTGATCACCTGTGTTGTTCCAGACAAGTTTGGCCAAGGTACCTATAATATATACAGTTATAAAAATAATAAATATACATGATCTGTGATAATGATTTAGGACAGCCAATAGCCTGGTGCATATCTGACCAAGAAACCACAGAAGTAGTGGAATTGTTTCTACAGAGCATCAAGAACCGGTCACCACTATCAACAGTCTCTATACTGATGACTGATGATGGTATAAATATTTTACTTCAATTCCAGCTCACTCACCATAACAGCATATTTTATTTCAATTGCAGATAATACTGCCTGGAATGCAGCAACTCATGTATTTGGACCAACACTTAGGCACTTACTCTGCCACTGGCATGTTCACAGGTACAGAACAATTTTAACTGGTATATAAAATGACATGCTAGTATTCAGATCATGGAAGAACCACCTAAGGAGTTGCACACCTGACAATCAGGTCAAAATTTACCAAACATTGTGCATTCTGATTGACGAACACAATTTGAGCAAGTTCAACACTCTATTGGATCAATTCATTCTACACTGGATCAGCAAAGAACACGATTTTATCAACTACTTCAAACAACAGTATCAAAGCCGTCCTGGTAAGCAAACAGAATATTGCCCTTCAGTTGTTTTTTTGGTAATGATTAAATAGAAAAATGGGCCAAGTGTCACAGGCATTTTCCACATGCTGATACAGACACCAACATGTACTTGGAGAGGTACGCACGTACGTATCACTTGGTCATACACTTTGCACTGCACTATGAACATTATTAGAGTATGTACATTACATGCAGCTTTCACAACAAACTGAAAACTACCTACCTAAAAGGGAAAGTAAACAGAAGAGTGGATTTCTTACTTAGCGTGTTATTCCGCATTGAGGAAGATAATTTCTTCAACTATAGAAGAAAATGTCAGCTTCCAATGGTAGCCAGAGATTCAAGTCACCTGCGTGCCATTGCTATTCCTGCAGGGAATGTAGAGGTTTGCAAAGTTATAACATATACTATGCCATTTTGCCGTTTATACTATTTGTATATCACTCAAATACAGGTTATTGATTGTAGCACTTGGCGTATTCCTAGCATGTCAGGTAGAACTCCCGATGGCTACTTAGTTAAGCAGATAAAAGAATCTTGCACTGAATGTAGCAGTACTACTGAAGAATCAGCAACGATGTGCACCCAAAGGGAATGCAAGCTGCTTTGTTACCACATGTACACTTGTGGAAAGTATTGCTATGACTACACAAATGGAAACTTCTGTAAACACATACACAGAGCTCACTCTATGTGGTTGAAATTACAAGAGCCCAATAACCATTGTGCTTTTGAGTGTTCCTATCCCAATGATAGTGGAGCGGACAGTGATTCTGATATTGATGACCCCCTTGAATTTGCTGAGAGTGTGAGGAATCCATCCACAGGTATGCACAACTATGATTCATTGTATGCAGATATACCATAATTTTGATTATTATAGACCCGACATTTCAACTAATGACTTTTCAGTCATACATGAAAGAATTGGAAAAGGCAGTTACTCTTGAGAACACCCCAGTACATTCTTTTCTCCCTCACATCAATTCTCTGCTACACAACGCTGTACTAACTTGCACAGCTGCAATGTCTTCTGAGACGTCATGTGCAGAGCAGTTCAAAAGTGAAAAAATAGCACCAAACAAAAAGTTGGAACATCAATGGCGATTCCAGATAACAAGCAAGGCACCAGGTAGAAAGAAAAAAGGACTGGTACTCAGGTTAGTATCATTTATATCATAATACATATATAGACATTATTTATGAAGCTATGCAAAAATTTGAAGACATGCCAATAGCGAAGAAAGGAGAGATATTCTGGTTGAATTGGAAACAGAGGATAATGTAAGGAAACACACAACACTAATACTTCAGCTAGCTACTTATTATTCCTATACCCAGACAACAATAAACACAGCCACACAAGAGCTATCAACTACTCAAGAGCTATCAACAGATAACCAAAATGAGGTAATTTATTATTAATTCTAGAGTTTTCATAAGACAACCATGCACGATGGATATCGGTGCTATGAAAATTGTACCATTACAGAACAAGCAAACAGATAAGGCTTCAACCTCAAATTCAAAAAATCATATAGTTGTGCCAGGAGTGAAGAGGAAAAGTGGATCATCAACAACAGATAAACACAATGAGGTAATCTGTAATACTTGTAAAAAAAGTACCATATATGTAATTATAAAGATACCACCACTGATTCAAAGCATTGGTGTATGCATACTGTACCATTACAGTATTCACAAAGAACAACCGCTTCAACATCAAGTTCAAACACGGCTAAATCTGGTAAGATTGTATTTAGAAAGTGTCTACACATATAGTAATTATATGTGATTGTTCCAGGAGTGAAGAGGAAAAGATGTGGATCTTGTGAGAGGTGCAAACGATTGGATTGTGGAATTTGTGTATTCTGCAAAGACAAGCCCAAGTTTGGAGGGCCAGGGAAGCGAAAGAAGTGTTGTGAGCTGAAAATATGCCAGCTCTTAACTAGCAAGGATACTAAAACATCAGTAATTCCTACCAAACCAATAATGTCAAGCCAGTCTACTTCCAGCAACAATTCCATCGATAATTTTCTCCAAATCAGTGGACGAAAACTTCATCCTATACTGGGAGATGGGAACTGCTTATTTCGCACAATATCATATGCTTTTCTAAACACTGAAGATCATCACTTTCCCATTAGAAGCCACATTGTCAGGCTTATAAACCTTAATTCTGGAGTATTCTCCCAGTATTTGATGCCAGTTAATCGACCAACCATCGAGGAACAAGTCCAACACATGAACCACCCATATGTTTGGGGGACTCACCTTGAAATCAAAGCAGCTGCTACGCTTTTCCAGCTACCCATCTACTTTTGTATCTGGTCAGAACAAAGTAGTTCCTTCACTTGGAGTGTCTTTCATCCTATCACACCAAACAACTTGACATTTCCTGCGATTGTAGATGAAGATCTGAAACAAAAGAAAGATATCAGTCACATTGAAATGTACCATCATCGAAGTCACTATGAAGCAATTATATCAATGGAGAGTGACCAAGTTTGTGAAGTACCACCTCAACTTACTGGTAAAGATGATCCCAAAAGAATTGATTTATAACTAAATGACCTGCAAACATATGAATTAAAATTGCTGTATTTAATAATAACAATGTCTCAGCATCCGCTTGTGTGGGCCTGCCAAATCCGTGTTTCGAGTGTTGTGAGTGAGAAGGTAAAGGGTCTGGCTACGCAAACTACTAAATGCCTTGGGTACGAACATCTGATTCTGATTTTTTAGAGAAATTAAACTGAACAAATCCATGTATTGAACAAACACATTTTCTTGTCTCAATGAATAACTCACATACAGCTATTAACATACAGCTATTATAGAGAAGAATTTGGCCAGCAGATTCCTTGGGGTAAGAGTAAAGCTGAAGCATCTAGTCATACAATATATCCTGGCTAGGGAGGAGCAAAGTATCTAGCTAGTCACTATAATGGTTAAAAGGGAGGTGTATCTAGTCACACTGTGGTTAAATTACCTTGCTAGCAGCAAGACACTTGCATCAATGGGACAAAGGATTATGTTCATCCATAGATCTTATACCTCCAAGATCTATGGTTCATCCGTCTTTGGGGGCCCAGAAACGAAATAGAAAGAATATCTTGTGCAACAAAACAACTCACACACAAGATTCACATGTTGTGACAAGTAATGATAATCACGTGAGTCAAGTTAGGAGTTAACTGGTAAGGGGTGGACAAGAGGTCTAGACGGTTGCTACAGGCCCCCCCCCAGTGGCTTGCTCCATGGGAGAGATAGTTTTTGCAGTCGTCTTGACAGTCCAGCCGGAACGAGTTCTCTTCAGCACTATTGGTGGTGTTGACGAGGATGCAGATGCAGGAGACTGCCCGCTGTCTGTGTCTCGGTAGTCTGTTTCCAGAAAAGCCGGTTTAAGGCGATCGATGGAGACAGTGTCCAACTTCCCATTCATGTGTAATGTAAAGAACTTGTCTGAGCGGTGTAGTACCTGGAATGGGCCTTCATAAGGACGCTGGAGTGGGGTCTTGTGTGCATCCCTGCGTACGAAAACGAACTTGGAAGTCTGTAAGGCAGCTGGTACACGTGATGCTATCACTCCATGATGTGCGGTTCGGGTTGGCCTCAGCTTTTGCATGGTCCTCCGCAGATGTGGAAGAAATTCATCTGTTGCCTGTACAGGTGTCTCTCCATTCTCGAAGAATTCACCTGGCAACCTCAGTGTTTCACCATAAACGAGCTCAGCAGCTGAACATTGTAGATCGTCTTTTGGTGCGGTATGAATTCCAAGCATAACAAGAGGCAACTCATCCATCCAATGAGGTCCATCCAGTCGAGCTTTTTGGAGAAAAAAGCAACTGGTTTCCACTCACCATCTAGGAACTGTTCCAATGCACCACCCACAGCTGTGTCAGATGCATCCACTGTGATGCTTGTAGAGGCCGTGTGGCTAGGATGCACGAGGAGGACAGCAGCAGCCAGCCCCTTCTTAGTTGCTTCAAAAGCGCTCTGTAAATCTGCTGACCATGTAAAAGGCTTGGAGTGAGCGGCTTTGTGCAAGGGCTTCATTAGTGCTGCTGCATGAGGAATGAATCGGTGGTAAAAATTTACCATTCCAAGCCACTCCTGCAAGCTTTTGGTATTGGTTGGTGCAGGAAAATGTGTAATCGCCTCGACTTTAGAGGGCAGTGGAGTAATACCATCAGCAGAGATATGATGTCCCAGAAAATCCAGGCCACTGACACCGAATTCACATTTGGAACGGTTGATGACTATGCCATAAGCAGTCAAGTGTCTGAACAGTAGCCGGAGATGGCGCCTGTGTTCACTTGCCGTCTTACTTGCAACAAGGATATCATCCAGGTAAATGAACAGGAAACCTTCCAGGCCAGCGCAAACTCTGTCCATAAACCGTTGAAATGACTGAGCAGCATTTTTAAGGCCGAAAGGCATCCTCAGGAATTCCCAGAGACCGAATGGTGTAATGACAGCTGTCTTGTGTATGTCTTCTGGTCGTACAGGTACCTGATGATAACCCCGAACCAAATCAACCTTACGAAAGCTCATGACATCAAGATTTGTGTGGCATGGGATGAATAAGGATGTTGGTAAATGGGCCAAGACATGTCTTGGATGCCAGCTGGCAAAAGTACACCAACACACCCGTGCTCCACTGCAGTATGGCCAGCTACCTAGTCGCCGCTTCGAACAGCTTCATGTCGACAATGCGCAATCCAAATACAGTGCATTTGACCGAGAACTACTGGCTATGTACCTAGCCATACGACATTTTCTGTATTTCATTGAGGGGCGTCCATTCACGCTGTTTACTGACCATAAGGCACTTACTTATGCCTTCTCTAAAGCTTCTGGAAAGTATTCACCACGTCAACAGCGGCATCTTTCGTATGTATCTGAATTCACCACAGACATCAAGCACATCAGTGGCAAAGATAACGTGACAGCAGACGCTCTCTCCAGAGTCATCCTTGATGACCATAGCCAACAACTCCTCACCAACTCAACCTTGGAATTATCCGCAATCCAGTTGCCCCAGATTGATTATGCTGACCTGGCACATGCTCAGCTAACAGATGCAGAAGTACATGCTACACGCACAGCCATCACAGGGCTAATTCTACAGGACTTACCAGTGACAGACTCCAGGTACACACTCCTTTGCGATGTATCCACTGGACAACCCCGACCTATTGTGCCTAAGGTGTGGAGAAGAAAAATCTTTGATATCATCCATGGACTCTCCCACCCAGGCATCAGGACATCACGTCAGGGTCACCACTTTGGGGGCGTAAGCCAGCCCAGAAACGAAATAGAAAGAATATCTTGTGCAACAAAACAACTCACACACAAGATTCACATGTTGTGACAAGTAATGATAATCACGTGAGTCAAGTTAGGAGTTAACTGGTAAGGGGTGAACAAGAGGTCTAGACGGTTGCTACACGTCCATTCGAAGTTCAAAAGTTTCTGAAAAGGTCAAAGTGCACATCTTGTGCGCATGCGCTAACGAGGACACGTCGCTTGAAAAGGTCAGAGTTCATTTGTCATCTCGCTACATAACAAAATTCGAAAATAAGTAGGCGTGGAAAATGCGCAACGGACAGTAACAATTTCTCAGCTTGGCAGACTAACTTGCTGTCAATAACACTGGCTGAGATACTGGGGGGGCAGGTGGGCCCCAGCCCCCCCCCCACATTTTGAAGTAGAGGGGCAGAGCCCCCCCCCCACTTTCTAAAATTTGGGAATGAATTTGGGAATGCTGTGATTGATGCTGTGATTGACCAGCTGATTAGCAAACCTGTATTGTGGATTGACATGACAATTGACACCTACATTTAATCATAGTAGATTACTATAATCATGTGATAGTTCCAGCTGTTCTCCATTTTAAAGATGGCAAAAAGACCGTCACGGCCTCAGGTATCCTATTGAGCTTTTTATCAGCACCCAAGAAAGCAAGAAGAATTGAATCAAATCACCAAGGAGAGTTGGACTCGGAAGATGAGTTAGATCCTGTTCCAATGATTGCATCTGAGCAAGATGACACCCCATTCGAATCCGAAGCCATAAGTTTATCAGAATGACAGAATACCACACCAGAAGATGTAGGCTGTTCATCACTGTGTTGTACCAGTGAAGAGAAAGCCTTTCAACCAGATTATACTGAAAATATTGAGAGAAACTTTCAATCGAGTTGGTATAAACAATTTCCATGGCTTAGTGTGTGTACATCTCGTAAGAATTTTACTGTTGATAAGCCGCCAGGCACAAATTGCTTACATTCAGTAAGTCTGCAGATAATGTGTTCATTGAAAATGGTTTCCAAAATTGGGAAAAAGCCATAGAGAAGTTTAAATCTCACGAAGGATCCCTCTCCCATATGGAGGCCAGAATGAAATGGATAGCTCAAGGAAGACCTACAATTGGGAGCCAGTTAAGTGCACAATTGAAAGATCAGCAACAAATGCAAAGAGCAGGTCTTTTAAAGGGATACAATTTCTTACTCGGCAAGGAATAGGCCATACTGAGTCTGAAGGAAATCTGAAGCAACTAATGCTAATGTGGAGCCATGAAGATGAAGTGGTTAAAACTTGGGTCAAGGAAAATCGCTACACTTGTTATCAAACCGTAAATGAGCTTCTTTCAAAAATTTACTACGCAACATATAGGGGAAAAATGAAGGAAAGAAGCCCTGCATGGTTTTCAGTTATTGCAGATGAAGCAACTGATGTTTGCCATACTGAACAGCTTAACTTATCAATATGCTGGGTGAATGATCAGTATGAAGTTCTTGAAGATCCCATATGCTTATTCCGAGTACCTGATACAAAAGCTGAGACCTTATTTACGGTGATCAAAGATCTCGTAATAAGGTGTAGCCTTTCATTAGATTTATGTCGGGGGCCAGCATATGATTGTGCAGCCAATATGCAAGGGAAACGAACAGGAGTAGTGGCACGATTTTTAAGGGAAAATCCGGCAGCCATACCTTTGCACTGTTTTGCTCATGCTTTGAATTTGTGTCTTCAGGGAACTGGAAGGCAGATAGTATGCACAAGAGATGCTTTGGACACAGTGAAAGAAATTGGCAAACTAATTTTATTTTATTTAGTAGTTTTGTCTTGTCAGGTATACTTGGGTTGACAAATAACAAATAACTAATGAATGCCCAAAGAGAAAAAGGTTCTCCATTGCAATGACACAGAGTCACGGATAGTCACTGGACAAGGTAAGCAATGGATTTCACTTCACTAGTTCTCTGACGAATCTTGTGACAAAGTCTTTCCACCATGGTCTCTATGGTAACTGCAACGAAGGTGGGTCCAAACATGTAATTGGCCAGCTTTCCTCTGCTGCATATACTGCACCTGCACAGCTGGTACATAGCAAAACCACGATATTAGGAGACGTTGTCCCATGCTAGCTAGCCATGTTTCTAAGGTTACCCCATTTGGCCTTTTGCCATCCTAAATGTGGAGAATAGATTATTCCAACATTTTTGGGATCCCAGAAAATGACAGGCATGATTTAGGATGTCACTTATAGCGAGGGGTGGGCATCGCTGGAGTTTGTCAGGTCCTTCAGATGCAGAGGCTGCAAATCATCTGATGACTTCCCATGGCCGTAGGAGCCGCAACGAAAACCACACCCATTAAAAAAAATATGATTTAATGTTGCTATTGCTGAGCCTGTTAAGGCCATCACATATATAATACAGCACAGTGTGAAACTATTTAGTAACTAACCTAATAACAATCTATATTTTAAAAAGAAGTCAACAGTACTTAATTAATACAATTATCCACAATATTAAGTTACGAGTGTCCCGCTGCTCAGGAAGGGGGGGACAGGAGTGGACCAAAGATCATTCCTCAGCTGACCATACAACAATTCTCCTCTGCCACCACTTCCCTACCCAATACATAACACACTCACCCACCTCCTCCATCACTGCATCACTTACTCCCTCCACATCTTTCCCCAAAAGCAATGCCACCGTTCCATCCTTACTCACTCTTCTTAATTCATCCAGCCACTGTCTTGCCCCTGCAATTCTGCGTACCTCATCTATCAGAACCAGCCAATCCCTCTCAAATTCCCCGCATGTCACCAAGAAATGTTCCACATCCTCCCCTGCTCCACTATCACACATTATACACCTCTCATCCCTAACTATCCCACATCTCTTCTTATCCTCTAACAACCCAGCTGATGCAGTCCTCAGTCGAAATTGCAGCCGCACACCTTCCTGACCATGCATGGACCTCACATACCTCTCCACCCCTGCACCATTCTTTGCCAATTTATAATAATTCAGCGTACTTTTCCCGTCTACTTCCTCCTCCCAGTCCTTCTCATTTCTCACCTTCACTTTCCCCTTGCACTTGCGCACTGACCCAGCCTCGTTGTTTATCTTGTACTTTCTCCTCAAGATATCATATTCTTCCCACCATCCAATTCCTCCATCCTCTCGTAGTTTATTTACAACAACTTTAACCAATCTGCTCTGTTCCAACACCTCTAATCTCTTGCCAAACAAAACCTTCATCTCTTCCCTCCTCTCCTCTAGCTTCCTCCACCCCATATCTCCCCGTATTGCCACTCCTGCTACTGTATCACTTGCCCCCAACAGTCTCCTACCCACTCTCATCTGTGCTGACCAACTTCTTGCGAGCATTCCGTCCTCCTATCCACCACACTTCGGCTGCATGCTCCATACTGGGTCTCGCTAGAAGCTCCCACACCATTCTTCCTCCTCTGTCTACTTCCACCTGCCCATTCACTCTACTCATCCATATTACCTTTCCAACCCACTCTTCTGCCTTCTTTGCCATCTTCTCTAACTGAACATTACCCCTTAGCTTCCTATCAAACCATATTCCTAAGTACTTGAATTCTTTGACCTCTTCCAATATCTCCTCACCAATCCTCCAATGCACTTCTGATTCCTTCTTCCCTACTACCATGACCTTGCTCTTCTTGCTATTAAATTTCATCTTCCACCTTAACACATACGCCTGTACCACATCCAACATAGCTTGCAGTTCCACCCCTGAGTCAGCCAGAAGAACAACATCATCTGCATACATGAGTGCCCCACACCAGCAGCCTTCCACTTTGACTCCTAGCTCAGCTCTCTCCAATTCCTCCGCCATTCCCATCAGATATATATTGAAAAGAAGTGGAGACAAAGGACATCCCTGCCTAAGTCCATTCTCCACAGTGAACCACCTTGACCTCCTTCCATTCAATACCACCGTCGTCTCCACCCCACTATACAATCCTACACATGTCCTCACAAGCTTCTCTTCTACTCCATACTGCCTCAACTTCTGCCACAGTCCCTCCCTCCACACACTGTAATATATTATTATTTTTTTTTTTTAATTAATAACTTCACAGTATCATATAATTGAGACAATCGAGGTGAGACATGAATAGAAGTACACTGAAGGACAACTAGCCTACCTATGTGACTAGTAGCCTAAACATGCAATGGATAAAAATTATTTAATTAATATTTAATTAAAGATAGTCAGAGTTCGTCTTTTCAGCATGGCTTCCAGGTTACCCAATTGTCCTAATCTTCCCGATCATCCGACTCAACCAACTAACTTTAGTTTTCCTAAGCGATCTTTCGGCCGCACCAATATCTCTTATCGCTCTTTTCAGAGCGCTTGGTTCAACCAATGGAAATGGCTTCACTACGATTCCAGTCAAGACTTGGCTTATTGTTTCACGTGTGTGCAAGCAATCCAAACAGGTAAGATAAAGTGGGGCAGCTTCTGCTAGTAAGCCTAGCTGCCACTCATATTGGCAGCAATCATTCCATATTTCACAGCTAGTATATATTTTAGGTAAACTGAAGATGATAAGGAAACATGCAGGACTCAACCTTTTTGTCTGGGTTCAGTAACTGGAAGGATAGAACTCGATGTTTCAACAAACATGAGAGCACAAAATCTCATAAAGCAGCTACCGATTTAGTAATCACTATACCAGGTACGACTAGTGATGTTGGAAGTATGTTATCTTCTCAACATGCTTTGCAAAAAGCCGTGAACAGAGAGTACCTTATCAAGATAGCTCAGAATATTCAATTCCTAGCTAGACAAGGAATAGCTTTTCGTGGTGCTGGTGATGAAGTTGACAGTAACTTCATGCAATTAATGCATCTTCGTGCATTGGACGATCCTGCAATATCGGCCATGTTAAGTAAGAAAACTGATAAATATACTAGTTCCCAAATACAAAATGAAGTTATTAAAATAATGGCATTACATATTCTTCGAGATATAGCCAGTTCTATCCAGCAAGCCAAGTATTTTGCTCTGATGGCTGATGAAGTGTCGGATGCATCCAATAAGGAGCAATTCGTTATTTGCTTTCGGTGGGTTGATGATGATTTTCAACCCCATGGAGAAGAGTCACGAGCTATTTTTGTCCATTGCTATGGTCATGCTTTAAATTTAGCTGCTGGAAATACCATCAAATTCTGAGGAATACTCTAGATAATACTTTTGAAATATCTAAACTGCTTAAATACTCACCTCGGCGAGAAGGCTTGTTTAACAAGATTAAAGCAGAAATTAGTCCTGGAACAACTGGTTTTAGAACCCTCTGTCCCACTAGGTGGACAGTCAGGGCGTCCTCACTGAGCAGCAGCATTTCCAATTATGATGTTGTTCAGGCAGTTTGGGAAGAAGCTCTTGATATAGCTAGGGATACGGAAACCCGTGCTCGGTTAATTGGTGTAAAATATAGCATGTCCACTTTTGAATATTTGTTTGGTGTAGTGCTTGGTGAGTTAATCCTTAAACATATATACAGATAATTTAAGTAAAACTTTACAAAACCCCTCTTTAAGTGCCTCAGAAGGTCAAGAATTAGCCATGCTTACACGAAAAATCTTGCAAAGTCTTCGGAGTGAGGACTCCTTTGACTTGTTTTGGTTGAAGGTTATTTCTTTACAAGAAAAATTGGAGGTTAGCGACCCTGTTCTACCCAGGAGGAGAAAAACTCCAGTCAGACTCAGCACTGGCAGTGGTGAAGCGTGTCATCCAACTGAACCTAGAGGCAGCATTACTTTGAATGTCTTGATTTCATTATAGCATTCATAAAAGAACGGTTTGATCAGCCTAGCTATCACACTCTGACTAATCTTGAGAACCTTCTTCTGAAATCTGCAAGGGGAGTGGACTATAGCGACGAGTTAAAGCTTGTCATGGAATTTTACCACGATGACTTCAATGAGTCTAGTCTAGCTATAGTACAGCAACAATGGGAACCACCAGAAGTGAGCATTCTCTCTCTGACATCATCAAGTACTTGAAGACTCTTTCTCCTGTCCGGCGAAGTTTCATGTCTGAGGTATGTACTTTAGTTGAATTGCTTTTAGTTACTCCTGCAACCAATGTTGTGAGTGAAAGAAGTGCTTCAGGGTTGCGTCTAGTCAAGACCTACTTGCGTTCAACAATGAGCCAACAGTGCCTCAATAATTTAATGGTAATTCATGTACACAAGGAGAGGACCGATGAACTTAACTTGAAATCATGCCTTAATGAGTTTGTTGCAGAAAGTGAGCACAGAAGTGGAATCTTCGGACAATTTTAAATTTGAAACACCTGTTTAATTGTCATATACATAGTAACATTGTCATGTAATATAATGTAAGTGAAGTTCCTTAAAGTAAATTCTCCTCAATATGTAGAGTACTTTATAGGGCCCACAATTTCAGTGCTGGATGGTCACACAGAGACATTATTATAACAGTAAAACATACATTTAATTATCAATATACGCCATAATTATACGACTGTGGCAACCAGTAGCAGGTTTTCATATAGGAGGGTGGAGTCCTGCGTTATCCCCCCCACCCACAAAACAACAACAACTCAGATCCCGATCCCACCCGCAAAAATAATAATAAAACACATCTCACACCCCAAACTTATTCTGTAATATTTTCTTTGGCATAACAATCATAGCCAAGTTCAAATTCAAGCAATTTTGAGATTGTAAAAAGTGGGAACCTTCCCCCAGATCCCCCTACCCTTGAATACCCTGCACAATCTGCCAATTAGGTACACCTTTTTCCTCCCCCCTCCCCCCCCCCCCCCCCCCCCCCCCCCCCCACCCGAATCCCTCTATATCCTGTGCAAAGCCCTGCAGATGATTGTTATAATTATTATTCATGAGAGTGATTAATATATATTTCAGAATCAAACATCTAACCCCCCCTCCCCCCCCTAACAAAAAATTCTGTATGAATCCTGCTGTAGCTCCAAAAGGAGTGCTATTAGATAGAGGGTGTGTTTATTCTAGTAGCAAGTAAAGCCACTCCCATTGTGGGTGTGGCTTATTTGCCGTACAGGTTTACATTTGCTTCCTACGGGCCTGCTTCCTTACACAAATTTCGATTTCTTAAAATACATGTTTCGTTGGAGGAGATTAGAGAGAGAAACTAGGTTGAGGTTTGGACGACCCTGAAAGAAATGAAGGACGCTTCACCTTGAACACAATAGGCCTCACATCACTCTGAAAGGGTGTTCTCCAAACAAGCCAGTTTTTGGATTGCATGTATCATTACAGAGGGACGTACGATTACATCTTCCCCTTGGATAGTGAGGATTTCTTCAACCCAAGTGTATAACTGACAAGACAAAACTACTAAAGACTATATACTGCATCACAAAACTATTTGCTTCATGTGCATTCAGAAGGTTGTTTTATTATCCTGGAGTGATTGAAATGGCAGAAAAAGTAGGGGAAGATGGTAATGTCACCAAATACTCGAAGACTCATAAGGGAGTGGATGAGCCCAATAATCTCAAGTCCATGCATTCCATGAAGGCCATTGCGGAGTTTATATTTCATGATGCCACATGCAAGAGATGTTTGCTGCCAGGATATGGATATGAACCCTTATATAGCATACATGGCTCATAATAGATTGCATATGGATGCAAGTCGTGCTAAGTTCTGCTAGCACTTCAATTCATCAAAAATAAAAACACACATTATATATATTTTATTTTTTCAGTTGTTATTTTGATTTCATCAAGTGTATCTCATGATCTTCATCATTGTGACTTTCAATACCAAGATTACATATTGTGAATGTTGTGAATTTGATTTGTAGTATAGAGGGAGAGAGGCAGAGGGAGAGAGAAATAAGATGGAGAGGGAGAGAGATCAGAAGATGCGGAGGATATGGGGAGAGGGAGAGAAAGGAGTGTTAGAGAGAGAAGAGGGAGAAAGGAGAGGGAAGTAGTTATGGATAGACATAATGTATGCAGAATATACTATATACTATACTAGTATTAAAACTTATTCACCAGGCCAAAGTGAATCAACTCGCTGGAGACATGCTGTATATGACTAATTGATCCGACAAAAGTGGTTATCGTACAGAGTACATAGCCTCCAACTGTCCTGGGAGAGCTCCAAGATGTTCCCGGATTTGCAATTGATAAAAATGGTGTTTGTCCAAGAAATGCTGATTATAATTGTTTGTACAATTTACAACTGGCTACAGCACTGTGAGACTAAACGCTCCTCCTTAGCAGCTGCCATTTTACAACTGGCTATATGCAGCACTGTGACTAAAGACTGCTCCTTAGCAGCTGGTACACCTGGCCCCTACACAAGTCAGGCTTCACTACACAACTGACAGGAGGAAAATCCAGCTGCTACCTGACAGTTAGGGCTTGATAAATTATGCTAGCATTTTTTTAAGAATTTTAGATATGGCAAAGCATTAGAAAATAATGCTAGCATTATAGGCAGCATTTGGTATATAGTATTTTTAGAATTTTAGGTGAATTATATCCTGTGAGATAGGAAACAGCCTCCAAAATACAGCTACAGAGGTAAAATAGTTTCGATGTAAATTGGACCCTGTAAGGATGTAGAATAGAGATTAGACCGCCTCTTGCTAGGTTTGCTATTAGCACACCATTATTATTACTCACAACTAGCCCCCAAAATACAGCTGTCAAAACTGGCATGCCCACGGCCACAGCATAACTTATAATGTCAACAGGAAATTTCATTAGTGTGGCCATAATTATGTTGTAAACTACTAATTTAAGGAATGTCAGTAATAATGGCAACTGTCAGTAACCTGACTCATCTTTCACCTTTGCTTGAGCATATGGTTGGCAATAGCTAGTAAAGGAATGGCTGTAGAAACAAATAGCTGTAGTATTTCTTCTGACACAGACAGTGGTCCAGAAATTGCTCGAACTACTGGGCCTATACTGGGCCCAGCTCTGCCACTAGGCCTGATAAGAAAGTATATGAGTCCTGCTCCATCTGACCTCGCAAGAAAATGGAAACTAAGATGTAATTCTCCAAAAGGGTTTAAACAAGGTAAATGTGTTGTTGCTGCTGAACCAGTTATGTTTTCAATCTCTACAAGGATAAGAGAATTCCCCAATGAAAATCGAACTGTTATTATGGGCAAGTTGTTTTGCAATACCTGCAGAGAGAATGTATCTCTTAAGAAGAGTGTGTTAACTCAGCACATGAAGTCAGCTAAACATGCCAACGGGAAAGAGCGTTTGGCATCCAAGGAATTGAGAGAGAGGAACATAATATATAATGTGATATGTTAAATAAATATGACTAGGAAAAACACCCTATTGGAGAAGGCCTTTCAGATGTGTTTCGTGTCCATCGAGTAAAAGTAGTCGTAGCATTTTTAACGGCTGGGGTATCACTTGCTAAGATTGACTTTTTTCGGGATTTATTTGAGGAAAGCCATTCAGGTTTTCCAACAGCACCATTTGTATCAACTGATTCCTTTTATTTAGCATGAACAGCGATAAAGCATAAAGAAGGAAATTGATAGTAAAGAAGTGTGTGTAATTTTTGGATGGAAAAATCCATGTTTGCAAAGCGATGATGATACTACTGCGCTTTGTTGATGAACTATGGAACGTACAGCAGCGCGTTGTTTGGCTAATGATGTTAGCTAAGAGCCTTACAAGTGAATAACTTGTACGTCAATTGATCATTTGCCTTTCTACTGAGCTATGTATTGGCTATGCGAGATCGTATCAGTGAACAATGTAAAAATACACACATTGAGTATTGTCTACCCACACATTTTAAATGTAGTGTGCTTTTCTCACACCTTGGGTCACGTGGGGGAGAGAATCAAGACACCTGTGCTTGACGAATTTATGAAGGGTTGGGTTGAGCTTTTTAGTTGAGGCTTCATGACATTCTTGATGACCCTCCTAAGGATCGTAAGTTACAGATGGAACTTGCAATGACAATTATTGCTGGTGAACCTTTTGTTAAAGCGACATAATGCCTGGAAGGGGATGGGCCACTTATATTCAATGCATATGAAGAAATAAAATAATGTACTTTCTGCTTCTATTTCCACTCAGTATTATCTAAATGTCAAAGCAGTTACCAGCAAGCTGTCCTCCAACCCTGTTTGTGAACAGCAGCTGATTGACTGTGCTAAAGCATGTGTTGAACCTGCATACAGATACTTCAATGAAAAATTTGGAGATGACCTCAAGCGCACTGTTTAAGCTTTTAATTGTTTGACCCGGCAAAGATTTTTGAGTTAAAACCATCCTGCAATGACATTGACCAGTTAAAAGTATTTCCTTTCCTCAGTTCTGATAATCAGCAGGATAGGTGATGAACTGCCTATTATATAACTAAATTAAATGGAGTTTCTCCAGACATGAACAAATTAGATTAGTGGAAGAACCATTAAAGTGAACTTCCATGGTGGTCAAGAGCATGCAAAACAGTTTTGATTGTACAGCCATCATCAGCAGCAGCAGAGCGTGTTTTTTCACTTTTATTCAGTTCTTTTACTGATCTACAAACATCTTCTATCGAAGAACATTGAAACATCTATTATGCACCAGTTCAATTATAGGAAATGTAAATTGGAATAATTAGAATGATAGGTTCGATCATTAGAATAATAGGTAGATTTCAAAGAATTATAGGCACTGTGCATGAGAAATTTAGAATACAATTATAAGTGGGAAAATTATAATTTATCGAGCCCTGCTGACAGTCAGAGCTGCTGCTAGTTTACCTTGGCATCTCTCTCTGTTATCAGGAATCAGTAACACTTCTGCCCAAGAAGCCTAAGAGGCCATGTCACTTTACCTCTACATGGGTAAAAGAATTCCAAGGAATAGGAAAGAGTTATAGGGTAGCTAATAGCCTGTTTATATTGACTGTACGTACTAATTATATTTGTTATGAATTTATAGGTGACACATTTGCAAACGGCTACTTTGCTCTTCCAATTTTAGTGTTTCCCATGGGGGGGAAAATGATGTGACTACCCATATTACAGGGAAACATCAAAAGGAAATGGCAATGGCTGCTACTACATCCCATCATTTTTTAGACCACAAGCACGAAAGAATGTTACTGAGGCTGAGTCGAGGTGGGCATTGTTTGTGGCTAAACACAACATATCTTTCCAAACTAGTCATCATGCCACTAAGCTGCTCAAAGTTATCTTTCCGGATTCGGAGATTGCCAAAAAATTTGCATGTGGGCATACCAAAACAGCAACCATTGTAACAGAGGCTCTTGCACCTTACTATAAAAAGTCTAACAATAGAGAATATGACCAATGAACCGTTTTCCATCATGCTGCACGAATCAAATGATCACACCAATAAGTCTTATATCATTCTCATAACAATCTTTGACACTGAAGAGAAGAACGTGTGTACGAGTTTCCTGGATATGCCAGTAGTCATCAACATTGAAACATTTTCGAGGCTCTTACAGAATCTTTCAAAAAGAATGGTTTGGATATCAATAAGGCCCTAGCTTTCATGTCTGACACTGACAATGTCATGAAAGGTGCGAGATCTGGAATACAAAAGCTCATAAAAAATGAAGTGCCTCATCTCTATGATGTTGGTTGCATTTGTCACTTGGCTGATCTCACTATCAAAGGTGGGTTATACAGACATTACCAATGAATATAGACCAGCTATTTGTTGATGTTTTTTATTATTTTTATCATAGCAGCAAGAGAGGTCAGCTTTTTGTTGACCATTGGTGCTCCTTTTTTATTCTGAACCCAAGGCTATCTTAAAGCATCGTGCACGATGGCTAAGTCTGCTTTGATGTGTGCATAGAATCTCAATGAGCTTGAAGTTTAATATCTTACTTCCTATCCTGTGATGAACAGACTGAGAAAGTAATTAGCATCACTCGTAGGCTACAGAATCCTCTCGCCAATCTTATTCTTCAATTTTTAGCTTTTATCTTGTCTTAATGGATCGTTTTAATAAACAATTCCAGAACTTAACAGAAAAAAACTACCTGCGAACTTTATGAAGAGCTAAATCGACTTGTAAAGCTGTATGCAAATTTTTTTTTGATAGCTGAAACTATTCTTGGTGCTGGTGACGACAACCTTAGACTTCTCAAGTTTGATGAAGAGTGTCAGGTTTCAGATGAAAGTCTAGGAATAGGTACTGAAACTTGGGGTTGTCTTGCAGCATTTGAAGAAGAGAGAGATCCAAAGCCATTCTTTACAGCAGTATGCAACTTTTACCTGGCAAACATTGCAAAAATGGTAAAGTTGAGGATACTCTCCTAAAGAATTTCGGTGTTCTTCAGCCAGACAAAACATCCATTTATTCAACAGCTACTGTCTTGAATTTGAAAGAATTTTGGCTGCTTGCAAACAACCACAGAGATATAAAAATCATTCTAAAAATGTTCGAATTTTTTAATGGCTCATATATACCATTAACATAATATCTACACTCACTCTGGTTCAAACTTTGCTAGAACTAAGAGACGATTTCCGCAGATTGGTTTATCTGATTCTGAATCACTTGACGGCATTGAAGAGGAATTTAATGACGTTCTTCTTTCCCCAGCTGACATCCCCAAACCAGATACATACCATCATCACCAAAACTTCCTTGTGCTGGCTCTTTTTGGTAGAAAGTGGGCCAGATCAAAACTTTGGCTGGAGAGTTAAGGTTTAGTTACTTGTCCGTCTCATGGCAGGTCTGTTGACCGTATCCTGCTCCAATGCTGATGCAGAGAGGGGCTTTTCTATACTCAGAAATGTCCACATGGACCAGAGATACCATCTAAACGAGGATACCATTGTTTCCTTTTAATGTCAGTCAAGTTCAACAGCAATTCTCATTCTTGTCGTTTTTATGCTAAACTTTCAGATGAGCTCCTTACAAAATTTAAACAGGTCACAACCATTTCTATGCAAAAATGAATTATATTCATGGTGGGCGTGGTAAATGTCCCGGATTTCAATTTTGAAAAGTTGGAGGGTCTGTCTTAGTAATTAAATCCAAGTCCTGAAAGCAGGTCTAAGAATAGAGAATTAAGAACTCTTACCTCCATCACACACTAATCCTGTGTTCTTTGACCTGATTTATCAAATACGAGTGCTCTGTAAAATTTGCCCTTTTTCTCTAGCCCCTGTTGTGTTATTCAGGGGTGTTAATAGCAAGTAATTACAAGAACTTTCTCAATAATCATCTTGAAATTGCATTCTCTCCAGTTTCGACTAGATGCTTCACTCTGATGAAGGCTAGAGCATCTAGGTGAAACATCAAGAGAGTACAATTTCAAGTTGATTAGAGTGAGATTGGTATGGTATATTATGTCAACTGAGAGTTCATTGAGACTTTTACATTATTAATAGCTAGGAGAGTAACCACTACAACAGCATTGCTACTGATTACTACAATGAAAGGTTCCATATACATTAACCCTTTCACTGCTGCATAAATACCCCCCCTGTGCTGGGCCTTTTTTTGAGGAAAAAAGGTGATTTTGAAATAAATGCCAAATAAATACTAAAAGATGTTATTTTGAAATTCTTTTTGTGTATTTGGGTGGGCAAGAGGTTGGCCTATGGGAGAAAAATTGAAAATTGGTATTTTGCATAATTAGATGGTCATGTGACCTCATGGCAGCCTATTGGATTTCCCTTTTTTCATCAAATGTGACTACTTTTTCTCCAAGAAATTTTTATGGGATTTTTTTCCCCACTAGATAATGTTGAAGAAACATAAAAAGAATAAAAACATAAATAGTTTGAATTATTTTCATCGTTTTATTCCAAAACAGACAAAAATCAATGTTTGTCGGCCGACAACGTGAAAAAACATGAAATTTTCAAAAAACCCACTAAATATGTGTTTTTCCCAAAAATTAGTAATTTATACTCCAAACAACCTTCTGGGATGATGGAATGCAGATATTTGAAGTTCAGATGCATATATTCAAATGTGTTTTGAACATTTATCTGGTTATGTAACCCCTATATATATATATATAGCAGCCATGTATTTTGGTCACATTTATGTCGTTTCATTGGAAAATGCAATCAATTTTTAGTTCGTAAAACTTTTGTTGTAACATAATGATGACATTGTTCTTCTTTCTTAATAAATAATTGAATGGTAAGAAAACTCTACTCGAGTGAATACCGACCACTTTCTGGATACCCCGTCTTTCTGGATACCCCGTTACACGAAAACTATGATTTTCTGGCCACAACCTGATTTAATTTTTCGAATTCATTTGATAAAAAATTGTAACGATAATCATTGTCTTTCATAAAATAAAACTGCTAGACTGCAAAACAAAGCAAAACACTATAATTATTGTTCAACTTTAGTCATCTCCATCAGATTTATCTCCATCATCCTCTCCGTCAGCACCTCTGGAGTAGTCTAATTTTGTGTGATAGGTCCTGAAACAATCTTTGTCTGCATGGAGACCTGGACAGTCAGGGCAAATCCACACTGTCCTGATTTCTCTACCAGCTCTGGTACGGAATCCACGCGCCCAGTACATACGACACATTTTGTCTTTCTTGTGCCTTGTGTGGCCAGCCTTCTCCTCTCTTTCCTCAGGGAAGTGCCTCCCTGTTAGCCTATGTACTGGTTCTCGCCCTGCTACATCTTTGTTCAGTTTAGGGCTGGAGCATACAAGTACTGTCAGGAGGTCCTTGAAGTCAGCTAGGAAAACGTTGGTAGATGGGGTGAATTTGCGGTGAAGTTTGTGGGCACACAGGGCACACTGCCTCAATGCAATCTTTTTGTACCATTTGTATGTTTTCCTGACCACACTCACACTATGGAGCTGCTGATCTACCATATCTACTCCACCCATTTTGTGATTATATGCAATGATGCATGCTGTCTTGAGTATAGGATTTTTATCCTTGTCTTGTTTTCCAGTAGGAATCATAGCAACCCTTCTCTCTGTGGTCAACATACATACCTCCTTGGGTTTATTATTCGACTTGTTCTTTAGTGCACGAAAATTTACTGCCTGCATGTTCCCAGTTTGTGACTTCATGAAACATGATGTCCCCTTCTCAAGTCTTGTAGTCCAAAGATCACCAGGGTAATTCGCACGCTTTGGGTTGATAGTCCCACAGAGGTATGTATCATGATCAAGTGATGTATAGTAGTTGTCAAGATACAATGTGTGGCCTAGGCCAAGATAAGGCTGCATCAGGTTCAGAGGTATACGCTCAGTTACAAGCATTTGGGGTTTTGGGTCTTGATGATCCCTGAACGTGTTCTCAGCTGAATAGACAATAAAATCTAGACAGATGCCCTCGGATGTACAAAGCTCATAAAATTTGATACCAAAACGAGCACGTTTTGTTCGAATGCACTGCTTGAAAAGCTGCCTCCCCTTGAACAAAAGAAGGGATTCATCCACGCAAAGATCTTTCTCGGGGGCATAGACACGCTGCATGCGATCTCTGACCTTCCTGATGAGAGGCCTTATCTTGTACAGCCTGTCCCTAGGGATCTCTGGGGTCATGGGCGGGTCCTCATTATTTGCAAAATGTAGGAATTTAAGGAGGAGAAAGAACCTATCCCTTCTCATTATTTACCCGAATATAGGGGTTGCTATCAGATCGTCCATGGAACAATACATGTCCAGCCTTGGCTTGTGAATAACACCCATCAGTCCAAGTAAACCAAAGAATGTCTTCATTTCATCAATGGTAGTGTCCACCCAGTCATGAACCCTGGAGAAATCCTTCAGCTTTTCACGGTTTGCCTCGATGAACTGCTGAGCATATCGGTTGGTCTCCTCTACAATATGCCTAAAGATATCGTTAGTGAAGTACTGGGCGAAGAATTCATCAATAGTTGCATTGGCACCAAGACTAACTTTGAGTCGCTCGCCACCAACGAATGGAATTTGCTTCGGCTCATAAGTGTCATTCTGGTCAATGTCCCAATTTATCGTGGGGTTCTGAGCCCTTGTAGGCCTGCGCCCCTGTCCTCTAGCATGAGGCCGGCCCCTCTGACCTCTTACAGGACCCCCTCTGCCACCGCCTAGGCAACCACGAACCTGCATGCTGCGGCCACGAATCCCACCACCACAAACATGTGGACCACGTTTGGCCTGTTTGGCCTGCACTGGCTCGTATTCTGAATCACTTTCATTGCCTGATAGCTCACTACATAGACTACTAGAACTAATTGACTCAACACCGCCTAAAAGGGCCCCGCTTTGCCGCGCCGTATGGGACTGACAAATGAAAAGCTATAATATTATTTTGGCTTTTTTTCCTTTTTTGTATATTTTAGTTTTTGTTAGCTATATATTCATTAGCTAGTTATGTATTTGCTAGCTATGTATAGCTGTATCTAGCTAGCTATGTATAGCTGTATCTAGCTAGCTATGTATAGCTGTATCTAGCTAGCTAAGTATAGCTGTATCTAGCCAGGTATCTAGCCAGCTATGTGTAGCTGTATCTAGCTAGCTATGTGTAGCTGTATCTAGCTAGCTATGTGTAGCCGTATCTAGATAGCTATATCTAGCTAGCTATGTATAGCTACAGTATCTAGCTAGCTATATTTCATGTAGCTATTTGCCACGATGAGCAGCGCTACTTTTGTTTCAAATCTTCAAATGAAAGACTTTTTTCACTTGCAGACGAATTAGCAACTTACATTTTCAAGTTTAAGAAATTTTCCAAACATCTCTCATCGTACAATCGTACAAGCTTCGTTGGAAAAGTAGTTGCATCTCGGGACATAGTCTCCACGCAGCGAGACCCTTTACCGATCGATACCAGGCACGTTTTTGAAACTCACTTTTTGTATTAAATCCTGGATCCGCCACTGCAGTAGCCACCATACCAGAGAAGCTGAACAGCTGAACGATATTACAAGTGAAGATTTCAACTTAAGGCATGGGAAAAAAGTGCCAGGCAGTTAATTGCCGCTCTGGCTATGACTTAACGAAACAGGACAAGGCAGTCGAGGAAGAGGGCGAGGTGCCAGAGCCCAAGAAGTATACAGTGAGAATCTTTCCTGCTAATGAGGAGATCAGGCAGAAGTGGGTGAAAACACTCCACCGAGAGGATTCCGTTGACACCAAGCATGGAGGTGTCTGTGACAAACACTTTCAGCCCGAGGACTTTGAGGCCACACAGGTGAAAAAGACTGGCGCTGACAGGAAACGTAGGCATCTCAAATCAACTTCCATCCCATCCCTCTTCCCCAAGTACCCTGGCTACTACAGTCATGTCCCAGTGGTACAGCCCAGACCCACCCAGGCAGCCATCATGGAGGTCAGACACCAAAGGACGGCGGAGTTGCTTCAGCAGCAGGAGGTTGAGCTGATGGCAAAGGACTCTGTCAATGACTTTGCCGACCTGTGGGGAAAGATGTGCAGGCAGGCTTCTGTATCGACCATGGTTTCAGGTAAATGTAATTTAAATACTGTGGCTAATGTACCGGTACCGGGTTTGAACATTTTGGTCTAGTCCCGGTTATGAATCTTGACCTTATGAATTTTTTATGAACCTTGACCTTTTCGGTTATTTCCCCCCCCCCCCCCCATTTTTGTTGGCCTCCACAGCCCTAGCCTAGCCCAAAAGGGAATGTAAAATTACTAAAAAGCAATTAAAAATATTTTAAACTCTTTATTCCTAAAGTCTTATAGCACTACAGACAGACTGTGCACTACGTTTCAATTAGACCCAACAGACACAGAATAATAGGTAGTCTGTGACCCAAGCAATTTTTTAAACACTAACTGTGTAATTATGTTTGTGATGCAGATTTGAGATCAAGAGGGGGCCTGGCGACAACCACCACCAATTCATCTGCTTCACCATTGACAAGCTCAATGCAGATGACGGTGGACGAGTGTCCGCAACTTCCTGCAGGGCGAGGCCATCATACACAAGCATGCCCTCCTGTGGTACAGCGGTTACGGCATCAAGGAGGTGCAGCAGGAGATGTCTGGAGCCAGGCAGGCAATGAGGCAGGAGGACCAGCAGGTGATCGACAGCTTCGTCAAGAGCCTTGTGGCTGCTGCCACAGGTGAGGAAGATGCATATGAGCCACCTGACCATGCCAGGCCTGCCCTGGGACACATTGCAGGCTATCTGGGATACCAGGCCACCAAGAAGAAGGACTGTGATGACTGCATCAACTTATTGGTGGCTGGTGTCAAGGACCCAGTGTTTGACACTGACGAGGTGGATGAGGAGTACCTGTGGATGACCAACACCTTGAACAGGGGAGGACTCAAGGCACCCACCGAGCTGGCTGTCAGCCTCACAGTCGATGTGAGCCAGGTGTGGAGGCACATAGTTGGTGACCCTGATAGGAGGGCAAGCTTCCTTGCCTGTGACGGTGCTTTGAAGGTCTTCCAGGCTGTTGTGAGTAAGTTTATTTGCAACTACCAAGGACGCCAGAACGAGGCATGTGACAGTGGACACTTGTTGGTAGAGGAGTTGTTGCCATTTATGGCAGGGTCCCTGTTCAATTGCTTTGGCAGCAACCTTGCCAAGGATACCATGTCTCAAATCCACAAGAAGTCCAAAAAGAGAAGCAGGAATGCCAGCCAGGGGGAGAGAAGGCACAGGGAGACCAGGAAAAGGCAGAAGCACTAGCGCATAGACAATATAACTAGAACAATTAACTATACATAAGCAAGTATGTTTGGTGTTTTATTTCGCTATGTTGAGTGCGAACAATTTTATGACGAGTCTTCTAGAGAGATTAAACTACACTATCTAAGGATGCTACATTTAAAATGTGATCTAAAAACACGGATTAGAACCAGAAATATATAAGTTTAAAGATTTTTGTCCGAGTTCCGTTTTTAAGCCCCATATGGCAAGGCCCTGTTGGTGAGTGTTGAGTCAATAGTTCTAGTAGTCTATGCTCACTATAATCTGTAAGAACAGCTTTCTCATCAACTGACTTACGATTAGGACTAGGGGACTGCCTACGTCTAGGGCGCCTTGGCAAATCACCTGCACCATCGTCAGATTCACCGCCAGAATCTACAGACATAGCATTGTCACCTTGGCCCTGTGCAGGGCCCTCTAAGTCGAGTAAATCATCGGCCTCGTCCATTGAACACTCCCAATTACTTTCGGCATCATCGGAGTTAAACTATTGGAAGCGATAGACTTGCTTTAGATATCTTAACCATCCCAATCAAGATATCTTAACCATCCCAATCAAAATTGTCCTCGCTATCCGTGTCAGCAAAGATCAGGCCTACAACTTCATCGACGGTGTAGTGCCTGCTGTGAGGCCGTGTTCCCTCCATTTTGCTTCCTACCGCTGGGAAATACCACTTTCTAACTGGAATTCACTTCTAGTTCATAGGAAAAAACAATAGATGGCACGTGCAGTACACGCGTAATTTTAAAAGTGATTAATTTCAAATACCTGGTACTACCGGGTACGCCCAATTCAACGAAACATTTTTCTACCAGGTACTACCGGGTATGCGCAGTGAAAGGGTTAACAGGCCTTGCTTTAGAAAGATTGAAGATTTCACAGAATGTAGAGTAGATTAGCATGACTTGCTTTAGATATCTTAACCTCTAGAAATTACTAGCTAAGAGTTTATATGTAACAAGACATGTCTAATAACATTTAATATTAGGCCTCGCCTCAACCATGTATAGACAAGCTTTAGAAAACTCCTCTAGAAACCTCCAACTAAGCTTTTTCATGCAACAAGGTCTCACCTCAACTATGTATAGACCAAGAGCTAATGCATTGTGCAGTTAAGCATTCATATTTTGGACAACAGAGAACTCGGTGTCAGTGGTGCTGTTCCTAAGCATGGGCATGGTGGATGTCTTCGATGTACATGCAACATGACCTCAGACTTCTATGGTGTCCTTGATGGCCTCATCAACAGACACATATTGATATACTAGTCCACTTCTCTCCTACATTCGCTGGTAACCAACCAACTACTCTTCTCAGACACTATTGAATTAGAGCATGTATGGGAAAAGTGTTTGGAGTCAATCCAGCAAACATACAAGTGTTTACACTTGCAAAATATGCAATGACATGGAAAATTATGTATCTATACACTAGGGTTAGCTTTTGTTAAGATGTTCCTTCAAGCCCCCAAGCAAATCCGAGCCAGTCTTAAAGGTTTATCCTTTAAATTTAGAATAAGCTAATCATTCAAGCTTCCTTAAAATGAAACCAGCTTATAAAGTGTACGGTCAGTTTAAATTAGCTAAACTAAGCTTAGCAAGCTTTAGAAATGACAGACAGCTTACCTTGTTCGTGTGTCTGATGAGCTGACAATAGAGTTACCTGGGAAAGTCTATCCTAGAGCAGTCCTGTCCTGCGGAATGGTGTGCAGTGAAATGTTGTAGCCCTAGCTACATTAGTAGCAATTATGCCCATGTGTATTAACTACACTGCCTAGGCAACATATCTCAACAAAACCTTGAGGCTAGTATCTTAATAGTATGAGCACGTCTATTCTTAGTTTCAATTATCTATAGTATTCGTAATATCCCGACGAGCTTCTTGCTTACAGGGGATTTCCAACCTTTTCTCCAGTCTTCTATTAATGAAGTTCCAAAAACACTTTCCAAATATACCATTTTGGAGAATTTGTGATGGATGCCAATAGTGAGCTTATCCCAAGAATTGTTCTTGTCATTGGCTAGAAGGAGCTTTTTATCATGTAGTGTGTTACGTAATAAACCTGTTTCCGAGGGGAAAAGCCTAATGCTAAAATGGCCATTGCTACGACAGACATGCTTCTTTTTAACCTTCCTCAAGAGACTGGGTCTTTCTTAAGTCTGGTTCGAGAAATTAGCTCCTCCTTCGACTAACTCGCACGATTAAGTTCCTTCGAAAGGAACATAATTCATTTATTCTCTATGATGTGCATTACTTAGTAACTTTTTTTGGTTTGTTTTGGTGTTGTTTATAATATATACATATAATTATATATATAATTATATATATAATTATATAAATATATAACAAAATATTTATAACAAACCATTTAAAATATATACACCTTTCCCGAAAAAGCAGTCCACAGAACAAGAGTAAAGGGTCATCAAATTGTTCATTGTCTACATGGACACACACCTCTTATGTGTGTGTTGTTGTTGTTTGTTTGTTTATTTATGAGGGAGTGTTGTGCCACATTTGGTTGGTTCTACTTTAAAATGGTAGATGGCAAAAATTAGAAGCTTGTACATATCTCGGTAAAATTCACACTTACATTGCATCTTACGATCCTCAGCTTTGTTTTCGGCAGTTCAAAGAAGAAATATGAAACAAAATTGTTTCCCCCATTCCTATACCCGGTGTACTTTAAACTCATAGATACCAATTTTAGTCCCGCAAGATCCTCGATTTGGAATTGCAACAAAAAACGGTAAAAGGTCTTCAATATAATAACCACACTCCTAACAAGTTGTTCATGGATGCTCAGTTTGGCTTTATTATACTGGAAACAATGGTTTGTTTTAATAGTATTAAACTATTTGTTTGCTTGCATTATTAGTAGTCAATTGTTTTTCACTGTTTTATTTCATTTATTTTTTTCTTATAGTTTTACTATTATAGATGTGTATTAAAATAAAATATCATGTTTTCTTCATGATTTCCCCCCTTTTTCATTGTTGCCACATGCAGTCATGTGCATTCATACATCTGTGAGGGTGTATTTCACATAGCTAGCTACTGGTGGTTTTCAGCCACACATGAATCTGATCAACTCGTTATTCCTGAGGAAGACTAGAGCATCTATCAAAAACATCAAGTGAGCACATTTAAGTTGATTTTTGAGAAAGTCTATACTCTATCAACTGAGAGATTATAGAAATGAAGCTATGGCAGTAATACCAAGAAATTGGTGATGCAATACGACAATTTTTTTTTGTGAAGAGAGCAAAGTGGCATTAGATGAAAAACTTATACCAGAGAGTTTAACGATAAAGCCTCCCATTAAGACCAGGGAAGGGTACAGTTAACAGACAGAGCGAGTCTGTCTAAGTGAATTCACTAGTCTTCCAGGACAAGCAGTATTTACCCTAACAGCTAAGTTTCAACACCTGGGGAGGAGAGAATGCCATTTTGACAATAAATGGATCAAAGAATTTCAGGGGATAGGCAAGAGTTTCAAAGGTATAAATAAAATATATATAATGAAATTGATTGACAAAGTAAGTAAGCATGGAATACAGCAAAATACAGGTAAATAATAACAATACAGGGTAAATAATAACATCATGGGTACAGTGTGCTGCTTGTGTTCAATGCAATAGTAATGTCAGTAGTCTTGCCTTCATTTTAGTTCACTTGTATCCCGATGTACTCTGTGTGCAATCGAGTTTGGTGTTACCAATGGTGGCCGTAATGATGTCACATCTCACCTCAAGAGCAAGAAACATAAGGATATGTCAAAGGCTGTGCTATCAACTATTCCAATCAACTCTCTCTTCCAACATCAGAGAAGTGATCAAGTAATCGAAGCAGGTGGGCTACATTTGTTGCTAAGCACAACATATCCTTTCTGTCTAGTGACCATGTCACCAAGCTTTTCAGCAAGATGTTCCCAGACTCTGAAATTGCAAAGAAATTATCCTGTTCCCACACCAAAACCACCGCCATAGTGAAGAAAGCTCTTGCTCCTTACTTCACACATAGAGTTATGGAGTCAATGTCAAGTGGTCCATTCTCTTTGATGATTGATGAATCCCATGACAAGAGGGATAAGTCTTGCATAATTCTTTTGAGGCTTCTGGATCCACAGGTAGGTGAAGTACGGACGAGATTCTTGGATATGCCTGTTGTTATAGCTACCAACTTGTTTCAAGCCTTGAAGGAGTCACTGACTATATAAGAATGGGCTCAGCTTTGACAATGCAGTATCTTTCATGTCTGATACCACCAATGTTATGAAAGGAGTGAGGTCAGGTGTGCAGAAGCTGATTAAGGATGAGATCCCAACTTTGTATGATGTTGGTTGCATCTGCCATTTCGCTGATTTAATAGTCAAAGCTGGTTTGAAGGTACTCCCAGTGAACATTGACCAACTGTTCATCGACATATTCTACTACTTCCATATATAGCAGCAAGAGAGCAGCAATTTGTCATCCTATGGTGTTCACTTTTCACCGCCTCTTCCAGAAATCTACAGAGAATACTTGACGGTTAGTTAGGGCGACGTATAAAATTAATGGCACGCTAATTTCCCAGCGGATTGCAGTAGCCATGCAGCGTGGTAAGCTGTGCTGGGCACCAGCTTTAGTTGTAATAACGATTTTTAGTAGTCTACTAAGATATTTTGTTTTAATGTTTGTTTGTTAATGTTTGTTTGTTATTCTGTTTATTGGACATTGTATTTAATATTGTATTATTATCATAATAAATTTTAAAGTATTAAAAAATATATTGATGATGGTGGTGTGGTAGGGGTGCATGAGGGACAGAATCAAAGGCTTTTTTTAGGTCAAGGAAGCAGGCACACACAGCTTTATTATGTTGAAGAAGCGTATGGAAAGAATGGACAGCAAAGAGGAGGGCAGATGAAGTAGAGCGGTGAGGGAGAAAACCAAACTGAGACGGAGAGATGAGATTGGAATCAGTTGTAAAGATGACGGTGCACATGTTTTTCAAGTAATTTACTTACAATAGAGAGAAGACAGATAGGTCTGTAGTTTGAGGGAGAGCTGAGATTTGAAGTGGACTTTGGAATGGGAACAATGTTGGATAATTTCCAATCATTGGGGACATAACCAGCACGTAGAGAAAGATTAAATATGTGGGTGAGGGGTGAAGAAATGTTGAGAGCAGTTGAATATAGTACTAATAGAAAAGTACTGGGATGGCTAGTCCTACTACAGTCTCATAAGTAAAGTTGCAGAGTATTAAGCTGTATATAGCACATTACAACCACTGTTTTAGCTGAAGAGGGTAATTTTTGAGTTGAAGTCATCAACTGGCTAAATCAGGAGGTTGCCACTAGAGCTAATGCACCTGTAGCTCTCCACAGAGTGAGCCTTTCATGAAAGCTACTAACCGTTTACTTCTTTGCAGGAAAAGCATGTAACTGCTCAGCTAGGCTCAAAACACACACGTACACAGTCATCACACCCTCATGACTTTTCTGTTGATGCTCCTTACCAATTCTTGTGCTGGGCTGAATTAAGAGACGGCCATGGGATTCTTATATTTATGATGGTCTCCCACCATTAGGTTATCCTTGTTTGTTCAATACTGTGTGTGTGCATGTGTGTGTGTGTGCATGGTGTGGGGGTGGATACATAGATTAATAGACAAACAAGAACAAAAATATAGAAAACTGTCAAAATATACAGGAAGCTAATAAATGCACTTGCTTATGAACTAAACTATAGCTGTACACACAGGTAATGATTACATTTACATTTTTAAGGCTAATTTACACATTATAAACAGGCAATATCCTAGTCCATTACACCTAATTAACTCGTGTGAATTATAAAAATAAAATAAAATAATATATTTTATTTAGCAGCCTGTCAAATGAATGTATAAATGAATGTATAGAGTAATGGAGTAGAGAAGGAAGGAGATGAACGTAATAATATATAAAAGTTTGGGAATGCAAAAAGCATGACGGATGCATTATGAGCAAGGAGGTAACAAAATCGCTCTCCCAAACACACTATCTTCTTCCCTTCTGCTACACCAATCAGTGAATAGAAAAGGGTGGATGATTCTGTGTTCACCACCAAAAGACCTGGAATATGGAACCCAGAGAATAAAAATATAAAAAGTTTAAATATTAATAATTCTAATAGTATAATAAAATAAAAAAATAAAAAAATAAAAATAAAATAATAAAATTTAAAAAAATAATAATAAAAAATTAAAAAAATTAAAAAAATATTAAAAAAAGTATAATAATAATAATAATAATAATAATAATAATAATAATAATAATAATAATAATAATAATAATAATAATAATATATATAAAATTTAAAAAAAATTTAAAAAAAATTAAAAAATATAAAATAATAATAATAATAATACATGTAATAACATTGGTACAGTGGCAGGAGCAGGAGCGGCTTTGGCTGAGGAAAGATAGAGAGAAAAGTACACAAATTTGAACAATAAAAATCACTCCTTTGTTCCTGTAGCAATTGAAACTTCAGGTGTGTTTGGACCACAGAGTTTACTTTTTCTAAGGGATTTGGGGCAGCGTCTCTTTCAAGCGACTGGAGAGAAGAACTCCCTTCACCACCTCCTGCAGAGGCTTTCTGTTGTGGTGCAGGGAGGTAATGCAGTTTCAGTTGCAGGGACCACAGATCACCTGAATTTGGACTCTGATGACATTTTCTTTTAATTATAATAATATATGTATAATTAATATTAAAAAAAAATAATAATAATAGTAATAGTAATAGTAATAGTAATAATAATAATAATAATAATAATAATAATAATAATAATAATAATAATAATAATAATAATAATAATAATAATAATAATAATAATAATAATAATAATAATAATAATAATAATAATAATAATAATAATAATAATAATAATAATAATAATAATAATAATAATCCAGGACATCTGTTTCCTCTTTGTGTGCATCAACAATAAAATGTTACGCTCTTCGGTCATGGTGGATCTGCCTCCTTATGTCCACAAATAGCCAGGCCTTGTCGCAGCAAGAATTGTAGACTAGATAGCTGTTTTAACAATAGTCTATTCTCTGATTGTGTCTTCACAGCTTGCGGTTCCAGTTGATCGATCACACTAGGAGCCTGGAAACATTTGAGTCTAAGTACAACCTCTTTATGGCACTCACTAACTTGATGACGCTCGAATCTTTCCCGTGCTTTCTTCCAGTTGCTGAATCCATCAATTATAAATGCATCTTCATACTTTTTAGTCATAGTCAGTAGGCCTTTGTTGTAGCCTTGAAGACAATACAGGCAGAAAATTTGCACAAAAATGAATCCATTTGAAGTCTTTGTACCATCTGGGATTTAAAAACCAGAACTTCTGTCCAAGTTTCTGTCTGGTAGAAGCCTTATCACAAGGTTGATATGGAATTGACTCTTCCACCACACTACAACACACACTTGTGCAGGATAAGCCTTTCCAGACCCTATTTAAAGACAAAAAAGGTTTACAGTGATACTCAGCTAGCTGTAGTTTAGCTATCGATATCAAGTGTATCAAATAGTTGCAGACAAATAAAACTTACTCAGTTGACTGAGAATCAGATGATGTCTCGATGTCAGCTTCATCAGCATCTGCCTCGCTAAGGTCACTGCTAAAATCTAAAGATGGTGAATGTCTTTTTCTGGGACAAAGTAACTCGTTGCCGGACTCGAGCTCTCAACGCATCTTCCCTCTTTTTTCATCGCGCACGCAATGGACAAATTTTGTGGGGGAATATTGTGGGGGCACGTGCCCCCAGTGCCCCCCCCCCCCCCCCCCCCCCCGCCCGGTTCCGCTGCCTCTGGTGGTGCTCTTATAAATGGTTGTGGTCTACTAACACTTTCTATCTTGTTTCTATTGCATAGGAAAATATTTATGTAAAAAATGTTAGAAGCAATATTATGTTTATAAATACACAATCATATTCATTGGCTGTGGTCACAACCTCCTGACCACATTGTTTGAAATACAACAAGGCAAAAATTATATTCAGCATCATAATCAATGTTCTTATATTGATTAAATCCATAATCATACTTTGTGGTCAGTGTGTTTTTACACATGTTTATCAACAATAATGCTATCCCATAATATATGGTTGCCAGGGACTATTGCATTCCTGATTTTATATTAATTTTTAACTGTAGCTGTGTCAATTTCCAACAATTCTCCTCTCTTAAGGGGGCAATAATGTCAAACAAAATACACCTCGACAATACCAATCATATCTTCCACCCACTACTCTCTATCAACATAATTTTTGTACCAAAATGTAGCTTAGAAGATAAGCTATTTAATGATGTATTTAACTTTTGTCATATATATTTTTTATGCCAAAGTGTCAGCCAGGAAATCCAGTCCACAAATTAAAAACCTATTAATAATGCTAAGTGGCTGCTAGGTGGTTTATGGTAAGAGTACATGTAGTTAAAACCTAAACTATTTGATAATGCACCACAGGAGAGGGGGGGAAATCCCATACAAACCACATGCAGATATGCTGTTGTCTATACCCAACACATTCTCATAACAGTGAAAATAAAATAATTTAGGTTAAAGAGAACACAATAAGCATTCTGGTGATATATAAATTATGGAGTTTGGATGAGAAATTAGGGAGAAATTAGTGGAAATATGTGGAAATTCTTCTAATCTAATGTGACACGATTCTTCTTCACACTTGCTGGATTTCTAATGAAAATAGTGAGTGCAAAAGCTGTCGTAACTGCATCATAGAATCTTCAAATGTTCTGAAACTTGGAATATGATTTCTATATGAGCAGAGACACCATTTAAAATAGCTGTAAAAAAAGAGGGAAAGTTAGCATTTTGACATTATTCCCCCCTAAACCCTTAGAACCCTATGCTCCCTAATATGTGCGTGCCTAATATGTGCGTGCCTGCCACCCTGTGGTCCTGGAGAAAAAAATTACTAAAAAGTTTAAAGTTGATTATAATGCAAAAAAAAAAAAAAAAATGGAAGAAAAAAAGGGGGGGGGGAAGCCGAAAAATCGGCCGCTCAGGTATATACCACTCTAGGTATCGGCCGAAAAATCGGCCGCTTGGGTTTTCTAAGAGTTAATTAATTAATTAAGTAACTTATAATTGGATTCAACACATTGTGGTTTGTAACTATGGCAACAACAATGTTGGTTATAACAAGGGCTATCTATCGGATACACTAAGGTTGCTATGGACTTTAGTCAACCCTTGTTGAGATAAAAGGGCATATGTTCATGAATGTCATTTTTTCTTTCTTCAAATTAAAGTCACTGGGGAGAGGGTTAAAATAATTTACACCTTTTTAGCCGAGACAAAGATCGCGACTTCCTTGTAGTCAGAGTGGCCGGCCACTTCAGCGAGTTTTATATTATAGCCAAGACCTTTTGTGTTATGGTTTGTTGTATTCTGACATATTCTATCTAGATAGTGGACTTCAATACCTCACAAGACGCAAGCTGTCGTTATTAAAAATAAAAAATAAAAATCTAGTAAGTGGCTTCTTAGCATTTGTTGGTCATTAGGTTGTAGCTAAAGACGCCAACTTTAACCAATCATATCAAGAAATATCGATTGATTTTATTGTTTTTCCTCGGATCATTATGTGGAATAGGAAACTTCAGAACTTTTAGCTATAAACCACCAAGTTACATCCCGATGTGTGGAGCTGTCTAACTTTGGGGGTCATTGCTCAGCTAGGACAACATGCTAATAAGGTAGTAACATCAGACTAGTATGAATATGTAATACATTCCTACATATGCCTAATTATATAGAATGATACAATAATGATGACATTTGCATATATAATATACTACTGTAGTTATTGGTGTATTGTATTGTTAGATGTATTACTTTTTTTGAGTGTGATAAGCTTTGAAGCAATCGGATGGGCACATTGCAGGATGTTTTTCACAAGTGCTACACTCATATAAGGTTAGGTGACGCTTGCCACCATCATTTCTTTTGCTGCAAACAATGCAATCCCTTCTTTTAGTAGACTTTCTCAGGAAGTGACGTAATGGTTGAAGGCGCTCCGCGCTCCATACTTGTGAGTCTTGCCATCGAGGTTGACCTTAGTTGGACACTGCTGCGGAGAGGTTCTGATAGTCTGCTTATCAACTTTCGTCTGTACGACGAGTGAGTGGGTGGGTGTTGTGATGGACAACTTTCCTTGTAGAGTATGTATGAGTTCACCACAGTCATCTCCAGCACCCAAAAGAATACTTTCCTCCACCATTCAATACTTTTGTGGACGAAACTGTAGTACCCGATAAGCTGGTCCACACCCAACATGTATCGATTGTAGTCATTGACTACTATAGGCTTCTCTTTTGTTTGTTTAGTATGCCTGAAGGAATAATAGTAGGTTAATTACATATAATACAGTTAACAATGGTGCACTCACTTTTGTTTCACACAAACCATTCCCGTAGAATGTTTTGTTGACAGCATCAACACATTTATCTTGTCTGTCCAGGATAGTGCAAAAAGGTTGCCAGACCTGAAAGTGTTGACTGTTCCACGTGGCTTCTTTGTTTTGCAAGAAATGGGCCGAGGAAGCCCTTTTCTATTGGACTGCACTGTACCTGGAAGTGGATTATGAGGAGGAAGGATAGGTGACAGTCATGGAAATATTGATGTAATAATTTGTCTATAAAATGTGACCCTCCAAGGGGAAAGGCACTATACGGCAATAATTGAATTTTGAGAAAAACGAGTTTGAAATATTTTATATTTCCCTCCACTTTCCTGGGCATGCACAGTACTATAATTAACTCTTCTAAATACTGGTAGGTAGAGTAATTTTTTCTCTACAAAATGGTAGCAGTTTGCTGAAATTTTGACTAAGCTTTCTCGACTTAGGAGCGGTTGAACGCTAGTAATTTTATGGCTCTAGCTAGTGTTTTAGAAGAAGAACTATTGCTTGTTGAGAAGGAATATCTACTCTCAGAAACAGTTCCAGAAGGATCTTCTGAGGCCCACGAAGATAGCTATGGCTCTTCTGAAGACTGTGGAGCAGTGCTAGAAGATAGGCAGCAAGTGGGAGCAGCCACTGAGACTGTAAGATTTGATGTTGGGCAGGAAGATCTTGAAGAAGAGAGTGCAGTGAGTGATTTCTATGCAACTACTTGTGTTTGTAAGCTTGGGATAGATAAGACAGCATGCAGTACTACACTAACCATCAGACAGCATTCAGTACTACACTAACCATCAATGAGTTTACAGAGTTCAGGGACAACTGTAAACAGTTCACCACTGGTGAACTCGATGCTATGTTACTAGCTCAAATCCACTCTAATTTTCAAGGTCATGGTTCTGGATCATCTAGTACAAACCCTCGTAGGTCTACCAGTTCTGTTTCCAAGTTCTTTTTTAAAACTAGGTCAATCTGTTGGAAAACTTTCCTTTTTCTACATGGCATATCTAACAAGCGCTATGGAAACTTGGCAGACCATTACATACGGCATGATCTAACTCCTAGAAGGCATGGTTTAACTGGCCGCTCTCCTGCAAACACTACTTCTAGTGTATTAGATGGTGTGCTTACCTTTATTAACTTTGCCTCTACCGTAGCTCTTCCTATTCCAGGAAGACTGCCCAATTTCAAAGATGAAAGGGTTTTACTGCTTCCTACTGATATGACAAAAATTGGGGTGTATCGTAAATACACAGAATCATGTGAGAGAGATAGTAAGACGCCAGTTGGCAAAAGCACTTTGTGGATTTATGGAATAAGCAGCTTCCTTACATTTCTGTAACTAAACCAGCAACTGACCTCTGCTGGGAGTGTAAAAAAAACATGACCTTAATCAGTCGATCCAGTAACTTGTCTATTGAAGAGAAGTCTGACCGCCTTACTAAAGCACAGGAGCATGTGAAAGATGCTTGTGCTGAACGTAAGCACTATAACAAGGAGTGTGAAGATTGTAAAGAGAAGAGGGAGTTGTGTAACACGGATAAGTATGTGGGGCCTATGCATTACTCCTTTGATTACGCACAGCAGGTGCATTACCCGTCTAATGCTCTACAGCCAGGTCCTATCTTTTTTAAGACTGCTAGGCGATGTCAAGTTTTCGGGGTTTGCTGTGAACCACAGCAGTTTCAAGTTAATTATCTTATTGATGAGGCCAGTTACATTGGTAAGGGTGCCTTGCATCATTTTTTGGACACGTATGGTGGTGATGAAGAAGAGCTCCTCCTTCATGCCGACAACTGTGTTGGTCAAAATAAAAACAATGCAGCTATACACTATTTAATATGGCGTACAATGACTGGAAGAAACAAACGTGTGTCTCTTTCATTTATGATAGCTGGGCATACAAAGTTTGCACCTGATAGATTTTTTGGACTTTTTAAGCGAAAGTTTCGTCATAGTAATATCAGCTCTTTAGTTGACCTCTGCATATCTGTTACTTCATCAAGTATTACTGGCAAAAACAAAGTGCAACTCACATCTGATGCACTTGGAAATAGTCTAGTTACATGGTACGACTGGACAACATTATTATCCGAGTTCTTTCGGCCATTTCCTGGTATCACAACTTACCACCATTTTAGTGCATCGCATGACAGTCCGGGTACTCTCTTTGTCCGGGAAAAAATTTCTACTGATGAAACGAGTCATGATTCACTAAGGAAAGAGTGTGACGTTGAAGATATGCATGGAATGCCTGAAGAGATCCTTCCACAGGGCATGCATTCTCAAAGGCAATGGTATCTCTATGAACAGATACGACCCTTTTGTACCAACTTAGTTGCAGCAGACATGACTTACCCTCCGCCCAATATCCCTAAGCCAGGTAACGCCACATCAAATGACAGTATTTTAAGTACCTCTGCAGGTCAGAAACATGGAGCCGCAGATAGTCGAGTAGAAGGCGAAAGTACTCCTAAACGTGTTCGTTCCTGTGCATACTGTAAAGAAATTGGACACTTCAAGACTAAAAGGGGAGTGATAACATGTCCAAAACTTCTTGAAGAGACGGGGAATGAAATATAACCGTATTTTTACTGCAACACTGATTTTCCAAATAACGCCCACCTTAAGTATATATTCATTGTCTTATATCTTTCACTTAATTATAATAAAAATAATGATTGCAAAATCAAATTTACACATTGTAGTATGGTTTGAACCAAAAAAACGAAAAATTGATGTATATATAGCCTATAGTGCCTTTTCCCTTGGAGGGTCACAAATGATTTTACCTGTCACTGTCAATCCAACTTTGCTCAACTCCGATGCAAGAAGGGGGCTATTGTAGAACCGGTCTACATAGAGGTCATAGCCCTTATGGTGCAGGTCCTTCACTAAAGTAATAACAACTCTTACTGTATGGGGTAAGTCTGGTCTGAGCAACTCTTGTTTCTTTTCCATAATAAATGATCATATCAACTAAATAACCTGTACTGTCAGCCATTACAAATGCTTTAATTCCCCAAGGATGGGGCTTTCCTTTGATATACTGTCTGAAGCTCGCCCTACCCTTGAATGAAATTACTGATTCATCTATGGCCATCTGCTGTCCAAAGGTGAAAGCTGCTTGGAAAGATGGAAGGAGGTAGTCCAGGAGTGGCTGAACCTTGTCCTTCTTCTTCTGACTCTCCATAATTATGTCCAACGTGAAGGTTATGAAAAAAAGATTATTGGTTACAAAGTCCAACCAATGACTTACCCTTCTTTCGATCTATATTCACCAGACAGATTTTGTTTTTCATATTTTATAATTGGTGTATGCCCATGTTCAAAATAACAGCTATGAAACCTTCATTTCATCTAATTGCACAGGCCTCCAATTCTTGTACAGTGAGTGATCACTGATCTATATATACATATAAACATATATATAATTATTATATATATATAATATATATGAGATTATAATTTTATTGTAGATGTAATGCCTTATACTAACTAATTTTACTTACATTCATTGCTTGGATTTTTTTGGCAGCATATTCATTGGTGTTGTCCACGAGAAACTGAAAGAGCTGGACAGTAAAAAATACTGAGAAGAAGTGCTCCGGTGTCCTGACTGCCTTTGATAATTTACTCCCCGACACAACAGTAAAGGGTGCTGGAGTAGGAGCTGTGTCATCTGTTATAATAGTTTTACAGTATCTTATACTCACAAAATATTTATGAACAAAAATTACCTGTTCCAACCTCTGGAACTGACTGAGGGTACTCTCCCTCTTCCTCGTCCTATTCCACACCGACTTCTTCCTCCAAGACCCATACTTCTGCCTCTGCCACTGCATTGTACAGCCAAGCTACTGCTACCTACTCCAATTTCCATTCTACCATGACTAGTGCTACTGCCTTGACCTCCTATCAAACTAGGCACACCCTCGTCATCTTCATCACTCTCACTACTTTCTCTATAGCCATCACTACTGGTACAATCAATTGCACTAGAGGTTTCACTAGTACACTCATTCTCACTCTCTACCTGATCAGTGTCCATATCAGACATCATAGCTATGCACTCCTCCCTTGAAAAGAATTTTCTGGCCATTTTTACTCTATCAGCTGCTAGTTTGTTTGCTTACAGCAGCACCATGGCACCTCAGTTGTGGTCATGTTCAACTACAACCTTTTGTGGTTCTAGTACACTGATAAATACATGGCATTGCTGTTAAGTACTAGCGGCAGGGCAGCCTATAACCGGCAAGAATTGTAGCATCAGATGACATCCATGTACTTGGGGATGGTGGTCACACCTCCATGAGTGTGGCTTGTATTGGGTCATCCCTATCGTATATGTAAAGGATCATGCCTGCCGCTGTACCATAACTGCACATTATCCAAGTCCTATCCCAGAACTACTGGTGTTTTGGAACATGTTAAGGGCAACAGGGCATGTTTCCCGTGCGACATCAAGTCATCAATGTCGGCTTGGGAGTCATTCAGGAACGTGCTATAAGGCATGAGGATTTTTTTAATAAAGTCTTTTGTATCATTTGGTTGGACTCATGCTTTTGAGTTTTTTCTCAGTTATTGGCGTGTATTCCGGGTCCAGTTCCAGTGCACGAAAATATAGAGTAGTGGGTATGTTCCATTCAGATCGAGTAGTGGGTGTGGCTTGTTTGGATTGAGTAGTGGGAGTTGTCTGTACAGATGGAATACTGGGAGTTGCCGAGTAGTGGGAGTGGTCCGTACAAGTGGATTAGTGGGAGTGTCTGTACAGATGGAATACTGGGAGTTCTCTGGAGAGGATGTCTGTATAGGTGGAATAGCGGAAGTGGTCTGTACCGATGGAATACTGGGAGTTGTCTGGAGAGGTGGAGTAGTGGGAGTGGTCAGTGGAGAGGTGGAGTAGTGGGAGTGGTCAGTATAGATGAGTAGTGGAAGTGATCTGTACAGATGGAGTAGTGGGTGTGGCACAAACAGATGGAGTAGTGGGTGTTATAATTAGAACATCAGAACATCAAAGCTAATACTAAAGTGAATATAAATGGTGGACCACGATTCTGTATTTTCACTAAATCTTTTTTGTTCATCTTTTGCAAGTTATTTTGAGAGCAAATGTAGTGCATTTGAGGCTCTTTCTAAATGTATATTTAGTTTGTGCATAGCTACTTCCTACGTCAAGATATGGTAACCTGATGACCTCGCTTCTCTGTGACCTCCCATAAGTCCAGAACAGTATATAATGTGTTTAGTTGTCAATGCATCAGTGGTTGTGCTAACAACAGCCTGTCAGGAAAGCTCTCTTTTACTCACGAGACTTACTTGGGCCACTCCTGGACCACATACAGTAACTCTAGCCCAGACTCTTTCTCAAATACCTAGTGGGACCATACACACTCAGACTACAACTTATCCCTCCCTGAACAGTCTGGAATCCTGGTTAAACAGTAATATATTGTTACAGCAGACTACACTACCACAACAACTATTACAGCATGCAACAGTCACTAGACAGACTTCAATACTCACTCACATCCTATTCATCCAACCAATCCTTGTTCTATCTACTTCTCTTCTCTTTTTTATTACTCTCACTCACTCTCTCTCGTCTCCCGTAGGCGGACTACTCCCTCCAATCAGAACACTTGTCGCCACCTGCTCTGGCCAATCAGAATCTTCAGAAGCTTCGAGACAGTTCTGTTCGTGCACGGAGATGTGGTCAAGTTATTTGTACAACAGATGTTCGATGCCTCTGTTGTAATGTTTCTCACCTTCTGGTGTCCATTTCCGGTAGTCAGGAGTGGCATTCCTGACACTCTACATTCCTCAAGACAAGAGCAAAGCTCTCGAGACAACCCATCGGCTTTTCTGTGCGGACTTCTGGGTTTATGCACTATCGTGTATTGGTAGGGCTGTCTGGGTTTATGCACTATCGTGTATTGGTAGGGCTGTAAGGCCCCCCCCTGGCAATATGGCTATCCTTTAGACGGGCCAAATATATTAGGGGGTTGTGGTCCGTTTGAATGATGAATGGTATTCCTTCCAAATATACTTTGAAATGTCTAAGACCTTCCATTATATTGCTAGACCTTCTCTCTCAATAGTGGATATTTCTGTTCTCCAGGTAGTAACTTTCTTGAGTCATCCACCACTGGATGTTCATCACCAAGTTCCTCACATTGGCTCAAAACATAGCCAATTCCAGTATTAGAAGCGTCTGGTTGTAGAACAAACTCCTTTCGCCAATCAGGAGTATGTAACACTGGGTAAGCTGTCGATGCATCCTTCAAAGACCTGGTTCCATGTAATCTGGTTTGGCATGACTTTCTTAGTGAGTTCCGTCAGAGGTGTGGCCATTGTGGCAAAAGATGGTGTAAATCGGCGGTAATATCAACATAGGCCTAGGAATGCCCGGATATCTTATTTGGTCCTTGGTGTTTTAAAGTCCTGAACTGACCTTGGCTTCCATGGGTCTTACTTTCCCTCCCCCGACGACGTGTCCCAGATACATACAGGTGTTACAGGCGAAGCAACACTTTTCCTCTTTTATCCCGAGTCCAGCTTTCTGTAATCTTGTGAATACTTCTCTTAACTGTGGTTTGCCTAAGCTATTATATGGGCGAGACAAAAATGCAATAACTAAACTGGGGGGAGTGGAGCATCCTGAATACGCGATCTTAACGATAAATCTGCAAAGGTCACCTCTTCTAATCACCATAACTTGACAACACATCAAGTAAAAAAAAAAAATGTCTCCAAGATATAATATTAGGCAAACCACAGACCAATTTACAGCTTTTGGTTTGTAAGTATGGGTGAGGGGGAAGTGTTGGGGCAGAAGTGTTTAGTTTTTTGGAATGCCTTGATATTTCTGCATGTATCTTCTGAGAAAATATGCCTATAGACTAATCTTTTAATCATTGGAAAGCACATAGATCAAGGAACAATATGGGCATAATATTATTTGGACAGAGTAATTATTAAAAAAAGTTATGGGCAGTCTAAATCAACAGACGTCCCCCCCCCCAGTTTCAGGTATAGTCCCCCCTTAAGTGCTTCAGATGGTCTTCCCACGTCTGGCTGTGGATCACAATGTCGTCAAGGTACACGACCGCATATTGATGTGTGTCGCTCAAAACCAGGTCCATCAACCGCTGGAAGGTCGAGGGTACTGCTACCAATCCGAAGGCATGGTCATGAATTCATATTTGCCCCAGGTCGTAACGAAGGCTGTTTTTTCTCGGCTCGTCCGTTCCTTTGGAACCTGCCAGTATCCCTTGGTTAGGTCCAATGCAGTGATGTACTCCTCCTCCCCAATCCCATCAATTAGGTCTTCGATCCTGGGGGATTTGGTAAGGATCGGCTTTTGGCACCACGTTCAACTTTCGGAAGTCTATGCACTATCTTTAATGCCACAGGGAGGCCCAGGGACTTCTCGAAGGTGTGATGCTTCCCAGTCCAACAGTTCTTTTCTCAGAAATTCGTGGGATAAGTGTGGGAGTCGGTAAGGGGATCATAGGACAGGAGAGGCATCCGCTGTGTCAATCGTGTGTTCTACCCAGGTCGTCCTCCTGGCACATCACTAATGACATCATTGAACTCTTGTTTCAGCTGGTCGAGTTCCTTTTGTCGGTTTCCCTCGAAGTTAATGGGTGGGGTCACCTCAATCTCAGCCACATCAGGTAAAAGGTCATTCAGTTCCTCGACGACCACGGCGAGGAATACGGCTGGGACTGGAGAGTTCCATCTTTTTATACAATTGACATGGAATATACGTCTCCGCTTCGGCCCTGTTCCCATGTCAATTTCATAGATAACATCCATCAACTTCTTCGTGATCACCACAGGTCCTCTGCATTCATTTTGCAGTTTGTCCCGTTTCCATGGTTGACATAGTCGCCTTTCTCAAAACTCCGTCTATGGCTTTTGGATCACGATATTTCTTGTGTTGGGTTTATCTTCCCCCTCCTGTGCCTGTGCCATTTCCACGACCACGTCGATCCTTTCCTTTAATGTACTCAGATAATCGACCACGTCCAAGTTCTGCTGTCTCCTCGTTCCAGTCCTCAACCAGTTCCTCGAGCAGGGTTCTCATCATCACCCTTCCATACAAAAGTTTAAACGGTGAGAAACCTGACGATTTATGGGTGCTCCTTCGGTAAGCCCAGAATACATACGGTAAACATTGGTCCCCTTTCTCGTTCTTTTGGTGAGTTTCCTAAGTAGTCGTTTCATGGTCGAGTTAAATCGCTCGACCATGCTGTCTGTTTGAGGGTGGTATGGGGAAGTCCTAATTTGGTGTATCCCCGTAAGTTTGCAGAACTGGCTCACGGTTTTGGAGACAAAATTACTCCCATTATCCGTCAGAATCTCACATGGTACCCAGTCTAGCAGTCAACTCCAGACAATCCACCACTGTCTCCATTGTGGTATTTTTAGGGAGAACCCTCCAGGCCACTTAGTGGCGTAATCCATGACCACAAATACGTATTTATTACTATGTTTCGTCCTCTTCAATGGCCCGAAAACGTCCATGGCGATCCTCTGGAATGGAACACCTAGAATCGGCAGGGAGTGTAGAGGTGCCCATTTTGTTATGTCTGATGCTGTTTGTTGGCAGATGGGGAAGGATTCGCACATCGTTTTTACGTCCGTTGTAAGGCCTGGCCAATCCATCCTCTTCCTGATCGTATCAAGGGTTTTCACTTGCCAAAGTGTCCAGCAGTCGGAGAGTGGTGGGTCCTCCTCAGAATCTCTGTTGTACGACACTCTCCAATGATGCGATCCGTTCCTCCTTTTGTGTAGGGTCTCCTCAGCAAAAGACCCCGTGCCCAGAAGAAATTACCATCAGCCCCATCAGTCTGTTTTCTCACGTCCTCCAGCGACGGAAACAACAGCTGAAGAGAGCGAAGCGGATCTGGCGATATCCTCTCGGGTTGGATCTGCGCTTCTTCCCTTGCTAGCTTGGTTTTCGATGGCTCGTTGTGAACAACTTGTCGTCGAACGGGAGCAGCTGTTCCATCCCCGACTCTACCCCAACCTTGGGTACGTCCTCCAAGTCACGAATGACAGCTCCGTCTTGTTTTTGAGTATGCTCCATCAACTCATCTTCTTTCCTTTTTCTCAATGTCTGTGCTCTCGTGGCGATCATTCCTCTGTTTGCATCCGGTGTTGAGGTGATGGTCACTTCCTCCACTTAATTTTCGTCGTTTCCCAAAGCTTCCTTGATTAACTTATGAAACTTTGGTACATCTCGTCCCAGCAGCATTTCCACGTTGAGGTGTAGAGACACTCCCGGCAAGTTCGTGGGTCTTCCCGTCCACCTGGAGACAGATTCGGGCGGCAGGAAACCACTTTTTCCTGGCACTAGCAGTAGTGTAAGAGATCTTCCAACCTAGCCTGTTCTTGTTGTCAATATACCGTGGGTGTACCACTGACTTAGTACACCCACTATCCAACAGGGCTACCAACGGCTTGTCGTTAACCCGTACCTCTCGAGTGCCCGTTCGTAAGTGGTGCTACTAAATATGCACTCTCCAGCTTTACCCTACAACGTCACAGGTTGACCTTCCATGCATGGAAACTTCAAAGGCTCTAGCAAGTTAGAACCTGGAGGATATGTGTATGCTAATATTAGTGGCTGTTAGGTGCTGACTAGTTGTAGACTGCATAACATGCAAAACACTGTGTGACATTCCATTGGACAACTAGGGATCCCTTTATGTTGTAGCTTTTACCATTTATGGTCATACCGACTAAGGAGGCAGTCAGCCTATTTAAGCAGGGTTTCATTTAGAAAATTGTCCAAGGGGGGGGGGGGGGGGGGGGGCAACTGGAGGAATCTGGATTTTAAGGGAGGGCATGATGTCAAGCACATATCAACATCAATAAGAATTTTAATAATACAATTTCCAAGGAAGGGGGGGCAAAAATGTTCCATTGGGGGGCATCCGCCCCCTCCCCTGCCCCCCTAAATGAAACCCTGTTAAGGGCAGCTGTTTTATTCTGCAGCAGTGGAGACCCTTACCCAATTTTTGGCACTCAGAAAGAATTCTATTTATCTTTCACTAACGATATAAGCTTGAAGTATTTGGTAGAGTGAATCTACCTGGTAGCAGCGTACTGTGTAGCTACTTTCAGTGAGTCAGTGTCTTAGGACATCCTGTGAAGGGACACCCGGCGACAATTGGTGGCAGCAGTCGGATAAGTGTATCCAGTGCTATCTTGAGTTAGCTAGCGCTATTTACAAATAATTGCTTCGCTCGCAACAGACGCTAGGAGGGAAGGGTGAAGTGCATAAGTCACTGGTGCTTCAGTATAGTGATTGTGTGTGGTGCTTCAGTGTAGTGATTGTGTGTGGTGCTTCAGTGTAGTGATTGTGTGTGGTGCTTCAGTGTAGTGATTGTGTGTGGTGCTTCAGTGTAGTGATTGTGTGTAGTGATTGTGTGTAGTGATTGTGTGTAGTGATTGTGTGTAGTGATTGTGTGTGGTGATTCAGTGTAGTGATTGTGTGGTGCTTCAGTGTAGTGATTGTGTGTGGTGCTTCAGTGTAGTGTGTGTGGTGATTTAGTGTAGTGATTGTGTGGTGATTCAGCGTAGTGATTGTGTGTGGTGATTCAGTGTAGTGATTGTGTGTGGTGATTCAGTGTAGTGATTGTGTGGTGCTTCAGTGTAGTGATTGTGTGTGGTGCTTCAGTGTAGTGTGTGTGGTGATTCAGTGTAGTGATTGTGTGTGGTGATTCAGTGTAGTGATTGTGTGTGGTGCTTCAGTGTAGTGTGTGTGGTGCTTCAGTGTAGTGATTGTGTGGTGCTTCAGTGTAGTGATTGTGTGTGGTGCTTCAGTGTAGTGTGTGTGGTGCTTCAGTGTAGTGATTGTGTGTGGTGATTCAGTGTAGTGATTGTGTGTGGTGCTTCAGTGTAGTGTGTGTGGTGCTTCAGTGTAGTGATTGTGTGTGGTGATTGAGTGTAGTGATTGTGTGTGGTGATTGAGTGTAGTGATTGTGTGTGGTGATTCAGTGTAGTGATTGTGTGTGGTGCTTCAGTGTAGTGTGTGTGGTGCTTCAGTGTAGTGATTGTGACTGGTGATTCAGTGTAGTGATTGTGTGTGGTGATTCAGTGTAGTGATTGTGTGTGGTGATTCAGTGTAGTGATTGTGTGTGGTGATTCAGTGTAGTGATTGTGTGTGGTGATTCAGTGTAGTGATTGTGTGTGGTGCTTCAGTGTAGTGATTGTGTGTGGTGCTTCAGTGTAGTGATTGTTAGTGATTGTGTGTGGTGCTTCAGTGTAGTGATTGTGTGACCGAGAAAGAATCGTATGATGTCTAAGTCGAAATCTAGAGGTGCACAGGACGATCCAAAGTCAGACGAAGGAAAGGCTCCAAGCCCGGGTAGCCTTATGGCCGCCAACAATGTAATGACAATACTCCAATTCATGGAGGAAGGCAGGAGGGAAGAACTGAGGTTGGAAGCCTATGAGCAGAGGAGGGAAGCAGAGGATAGGAGAGAAAGGAGATGGGAAGAGTTGTTCTCGCGGGCGAGGGGAGACGGTCCCCGTTTGGATGATTCAAGGGAGTCAACAGTGAGTGCAGGTACAGTAAGGAGAGAGAAGGTCGACAAGTTTCCAAGGATGGTGCAAGATGAAGACATAGAGATGTACTTTGCTGCATTCGAAGCAGATATGGACACCTACATAGTCAGCAAGGCCGAGTGGACTAAGTACCTGGCCCTGTTGCTGGACACCGAGTCTAATAGAATATATACCAATCTAGACACCAGATGCAGGACCGACTACGACATCCTGAAGAAGGCTCTCTATGCTCATTACCGGGTGACGAAAGGCACCGGTAGGACCAAACTTGACCGAATGAAAAGGCAGGCAGGAGAGACGTGGTACACTGGGCCATCGCAGTAAGAGCCATGAGAAGACAATGGTTGGCTGATTGCAGCCACTTGGAGGATGCAGCAGATTCGATTGCCTCAGATTTACTGCTGAAAATGATGCCACGCCAGCTGGAAAACCATGTCCAAGATCGGAAGCAGAATACCATGCAGGAGCTGGCTAGCGTAGCAGACGATTTCATGGTGACGAGGGATTTGTGCTACGACACCACTCCGGATGTGGAAAAGACACCAAGTAGACACTACCGGCGGGAAGACCGAAGCCAACCGCAAACCGAAAGGCAGGCACACCGGAGAAGAAGAGATGAGAGGAACAGCGACTGCAGCTCAACGAAGGGAGATTCCACGAATGAACAAGGAAGCAAAGTTACCGAGAAGGGAACCCCAGGCCAGACTTTGGCTAACCCACCGAGGTTTGATCGACAGCGAGGACCAAGATGTTACAGATGCCAGAAATTTGGGCACTTCGCTGCGGAATGCCATTCGAACAGATCCCCAAGTAAGACAAAGTCGGAAGGAATCAATTCCCTTGAACTGGTGGATCCGACCAAGATAGAAGACATCAACTTAGCCGAGCCGCTAACTCACAAACAGGAGATAGATCTGGTGAAGACGGAAGTTGATCGGAAGGTAACAGTGGAGGGAATGGTTGCCTGGCAGACCAGTACAGACATTCTGCTCGACACAGGGGCTGGTCAAACGTGGTGAACAGTAAGGTCATCAAACCCGAACACCCGAATGGGTAGCGAAAAATTGCAAGGGCATTTGATGGAGAGTGCAGATCCTATGCAGGAAGATGGAGTAAAAAAGAGATTTGGAGTTTGTCTCATTTTCTGATTGGTCTTAGAAGGATTGGAGCATGATGCATTACTGGGACGGGTGCATTACTGGGACGGGATGTGCCGGAGTTATGGGAGCAGGCAAGAGACTCCCAATGACAAGATGATATATATGGTGACGACAAGGTCGGCAGGGTTGCAGGAGGATGCTCAATGCTTGCCAGACAGTTTCAGGGAACCAGTTGCAGAAAGCTCAACAGAAAATGAGACAGACTCCGAAGAAGGTGACGATATACCCTCACCCCATCCATAGAGACACCCCAGAGGATACAGGAGAAGGAGCTGTAGAAACTGATTCATCAAACAGTGATCAACCCACTCGGAACAGTCGAGCCAAACGTAGGAAGACCAGAACTGCTTATGCCAGCAGCAAATCAGGCCATCCACTGGATGTTGACTGGACAAGTTGAAACAAGAACAGAAGAAAGATAAGACCTTGGGAAAATTATGGGAGAAAGCTGAAAGAGGAGATGGAGAGTATATAGTGGTTGATGACCTACTATGGAGGAGAACAGAGGATTGATTGGGAGAAGAGGCAAAGCAATTGTGCCTCCCAAAACGATTCCGAACCTTGGTGCTATCACTAGCATCAGGCCAGGACACTTGGGACGGGACAGAACTACCCAGCACATTAGGACAAATTTTTCTGGCCAGGTGTTCATGCTGATGTACGAATGCTGTGCAAGTCCTGCCAGGAATGCCAACAGACAACCCACATGCACCAACCACCCGCACCACTCAGACCTATTCCCATCATCGAGGTTCCTTTCGAGAGAATTGCAATGGACATGATTGGACCTAGATGCCTCACAAACGCGGGAACAATTATGCATTGGTCGGGGTAGACTATGCCACTAGATGGCCTGAAGCTTTTGCACTGCTCAGAACAGACAGTGAGACAGTTTCAGATCAACTTATGGTGCTGTTCACTCGTACAGGAGTACCTCACGAGATACTAACCGACTGTGGTACAAATGTCACTGCTCGCCTGATGAAGGAGCTTTATCGGCTCCTAGGAGTGAAGAGTTTGACCACCAACTCCTTACCATCCTGCTTGTGACGGGATGGTCGAAAGGTTTAACTCGACGTTGAAACTCATGATTCGGAAAACACTCAAGTCATGGCATGGTCAATGGGACCTGACCCTGCCATTCTTACTAGGAGAACATCGGAGAGTGCCTAATGATACGACTGGCTTTATCCCATCCGAGTATTATTTGGTCGCCAACTTACGGCACCACTCCAAACACTCAGGAGCAGATGGACAGGAGAGGAAAGTACCGCAACGGACGTAGTGTGAGCTACCTGACGACAATCCAGGAGAGACTGGACCTGATTAAAGAGATATCAAGAGAAGGAAAAGAACAAGAAAGACGAGTATAAAACAGGTATGATCGGAAGGCAAAGATTCGAGAGTTCAGAGTTGGAGACATGGTGTTGCCAAGGACGCCAGCGTTGAGTCCCAAGATGAACCCTGGTTGGGAAGGACTGTACGTCGTAACTGAGAAGTTGGATTAGACGACATACCAATTGGCTATGCCAGACCATCCCCGCAGGAAGCTTAAACGACATGTTAACCCACTAAAAGAGTTTGTCTCACCTACGGCGGCATGCCTGTTAGTTCGTACGGCGGCTTGCCTGTTAGTTCGAACAGAAGAGGATGACGACTTTGGCCCTGGAGAAGGAAAAGAGGAAGGCATGCCTGCCATTAGTGATCAGCTGTCTGAGGAGGAGAAGGTGAAAGTGAAACAGCTGATGGAGAAGTACAAAGAGCTGGTGGATGAACTGCTAGGCCTGACCATGAAGACAGACATCCGAATTGAGGATTGGTTCTATATACTCCATTAGCTGACCACCGTACACAGGCTCGACGTTCGAAAGGCAGCTCTCACGAGGGAAGCAATGAGAGAACTGTTGGACTTGGGTATCATTCGTCCATCACAAATCCATGGGTGTCTCCTGCGTTGCTCGTAAAGAAGGATGGGAGCAGGAGACTATGGAGATTACAGGAGGCTAAATGACATCACTGTATCTGATCCTTTCCCGCTACCCAGGATCAACGAACTCCTGGACTAATTAGGCAAGGCGCCTTTTATCAACACACTTGATCTCGCAAAGGGATCCCCCCAGGTACCAGTGCATGTCGATTCAATTGCAAAAACTGCTTTCATAACTTCGATGGGAAAATGGGAATACACCCGTATGCCATTTGGGTTGAAGAAAGCACCCTCGACATTTCACTGTCTCATGAGAATGCTATCATCGCAGACATGAATGAGTATACAGCTTGCTACATAGATGATATTGTGGTCTATAGTCATACATTTGAAGACCATCTCGGACACTTCGAGACCGTGTTTGAACGTTTGAAGGAGACTGGTTTGAAGCTCAGGGCTACCAAGTGCGTTATAGCCGAAGATCATTGCCAATATATCCAGGACATCAAGTGGGCAAAGGCAGACACTCTTGCACAAAATCCGAAACCAGCTAAGAAGAAGGACATGCGCGCCTTCCTGGAGCTAGCCAACTATTACAGGCGATTTGTGCCGGTTACGGAACAATAGCCATTCCGTTAACGGAAGCTACAAGAAAGACCGCACCCGACAAGGTTGTTTGGACCGAAAAAATGCAAGCAGCCTTCAGCCAGATCAAGGAAGAGTTGACACATGATCCTGTACTGATCATCCCAAATGTAGAACGAGAATTCATCTTACAGAGGGATGCATCTGGCATTAGTATCGGGGCTGTGCTCAGCCAAGAGTCCGACGATGGGACTGACGGCCCGATAACCTATTTTTCCCGAAGACTTAAACCGGCAGAGACAAGATATGCCGTCACTAAACAAGTGTTTGGCTGCTGTGGAGGCAATTCGCCGTTTCAGAGTGTACATGAATGGTGCACCTTTCACGGTCGTAACCGACCACAGCAGCCTGGCCTACCTTGATAGGATGAAAGACGAAACCGGGAGACTGACTTGCTGGTCATTGGTATTGCAGTCATACCTATTCAAAGTCGCGCATCAACCAGGACGTAAGCATCAGAATGCAGATGGACTGTCAAGGCGGAAGGAAATCGAACAGAAGGGACGGGACTCGTCCTCGAGACGGGAAGAGGGGGATGTGACAGGGTGACCTTTCATGCATGGAAACTTCAAAGGCTCTAGCAAGTTAGAACCTGGAGAATGTCATACGTGTATGCTAATATTAGTGGCTGTTAAGGTGCTAACTAACTGTAGACTGCATAACATGCAAAACACTGTGTGACATTCCATTGGACAACTAGGGATCCGTGTAGTTTTTACCATTTATGGTCATACCGACTAAGGAGGTACTATTGAAGGACACTTGTTTTACTCTGCAGAAGTGGAGACCCTTACCTGATATTTGGCACGTGCGTGATTCAGACAGAATTTTAATTATCTTTCTGTAACGATATAAGCTTGAAGTATTTGGTAGAGTGAATCGACCTGGTGGCAGCATGTGTAGCTACTTTCAACGAGTTAATGTCTTGGGGCATCCTGCGAAGGGACACCCTGCGACATACAATCTCGCCTCAGCAGGAGCGGATCCAGGGGGGGGGGGGGGGGGGGTTTGGGGGGTGAAGCCCCCCCTCCAAGTTAATGATATTCATTATTATTTTTCTCTTCTAGTACCGTATTCACTCGAATATAAGTCGCGACTTGTATTTATTTCAGCCAAATCAAGTTGTGATCTTCAAGCACTGCGAGCCAGTCTTGCGCCATTGTGCTGATGCAATTTTTGTGTGCGCCATTGTGGTTGTGATTGTTTCATTTCAAACATTGAGCTAGGTAGTAGTTGGCTGGCAAGAGTTCCTAATCGCTATCGTAATCTACAATGAGTTCGTTATGTTCGATCTGTTCTTCATCCTCTTCGTCCAAGGAAGCAAATGGATCTTCTCCACCGCTGTCACTTCCTTCCAACAGCTGGCGAGTAGCTTGAGTAATGGCTGGGATAGCTAAAGCTGCTACTTTATCAACTTTGAGGCAGTGAATTTCTCCATCTTCAGACCCGTCCACCTTCACAGTGATGCCACAAGCACGGAATGATTTCTTGATATCGGCAGACAAGCTAATGATAAACGACTGCGTGTGTGCAAGAGCGGTATATTAACTTGGTGTGCTACATTTGGAGTGCAGCTTTCAGAGCGACTTCTATTCAGTGTGCGACTTATATTCGAGTGAATACTTTGTTTTTTAGCATAATAATATTTACGAGGCAACAGGTAAAATACAACACACAGGCATCAGCAACTGTAATCAACACCTGATCAACACTTAGCACAAAATGAGAAAATGAGGAGTACATGTGTCTGAGGCCAGACCTTTTTCTTTTAACCTTCAAACTACATACATGTCAGCTGAACATCAAGCATACAGTGTGGCTTTCTTATCTGAGCATTGTCAGTGAGTCTTGCACCAGTTGAGTCAGATCATGTCTAAAAGGTCCTCTATCTCATGAATGATAACCTCCTGTAAAGCGAATGGTCAAGACCGTGGATCTATGCCAATATTTTTCTAGCAAGAAGTAAGCTATAGCTAAGTTTATTACCTATGAGACAGAGTGATGTAACACGACCGGGTACTACCTGGTGGCAGTTCCAGCAGTACCTATCTGCTTCATACATCCCATTCAGTATAGAGTGGTGGCTGATTCTTTATCAGAAGATGACTCGACTAACTCTCTCGTAGCTTGTGCTAAAAGCAGTGTCGGTGAGTAGCAGCAAGGATAGTGATGGCATGTGTACCAATTCTATTGTCGATGTTGAAGAGAGTGGTACAGGAGGAAGCAGTGGTGTTTTCAGATTCAAGTGAAATTCATCCTGATGTACATTCGGGAGACTTAGGCCAGGTAGCAGGTAGCACAACTAAGATCCCTGAGAAACCTCAGCAATAACTAGAAGTTGTTTCATCTCAAAATCCATTTTATTCCAACCAAAGGATTTCAATTCCCCACCCGTACCTTTAAGGGGGGCCTTTTGCAAACTTCAATTTTTATTTTTTTAACCTGTGGTTACAACTTTAGAGCTCAGTAGATTCTGCAAACTTCATGGTATGGACTTGATATATAGCTCAAAAGATAGGTCTCTCTGTGTGCTCTCTTTTGATACTAAAATATGTTTCATAGGTATAACTACTATAGGCAAGTTACTAGACCCTAAAGCGGAGGGACCTCAAAAAATTGCACCCGAAAAGCGCCGTCCAAAACCACTCCGAGAACTTTGTGAAGTGCAAAAAAATTAAAAATGGTACGGGTGGCAGCTCTAGAGCATACAAGGACCGTTTTGAGTAGGCGTTAAAAATGTATTACCTGGTCAAGCGCGCGGGTAGAAAATTGAAGGTGTTGATTTGTCGACGCCTTCAATTTCAGCTTTTGAGCTATATATCAAGTCCATACCATGAAGTTTGCAGAATCTACTGAGCTCTAAAGTTGTAACCACAGGTAAAAATTAAAAAAATTAAAGTTTGCAAAAGGTCCCCCTTAAAAGGCAGTTTCAAAAGAGTTGGCTGGACAAGTACAAAGGCCTAACACATTCTGGATCACAAGATGGTGGACTTTTCCTGTTTTGTGTACTATTTGTGCAATGTGAAGCATCTGTAAAACAGTTTGGGGTTCTAGTCAATAGGCCTCTGACAAATTTTAAGAATGCGATTGAGAAGTTAAATGATCATTTTCTTTCGAAGAGTAGGAAGTCCCATCAGCTAGCTATGGAGAAAGCAATGGCATTTGCTGCTGTGAAGGAGAACAGAGTGGCTCTAAGGGTTTGGTTGGCTAAAGCTTAGTGCTGGGCAAGGCTTGCCATATAGTTTGAGTCGGCTCAAATAGTTTGGTTGGCTAAAGCTTAGTGCTAGGCAAAGCTTACTATATCGAAAAGCTTAGTTTGAGCCGCCTCAAAGGGTTTGGTTAGTTTTGTATATATATATATATATATAAAATACTGAAGGCTAAGCTTCTAGTTGGAAGGAAGAGACTACTACGTAGGTACTCTGGGATTACTAGAAGTACATGAGCAAAAGTACTTGGCAAGGAACAAGCCTTACTAATACTCTCTTTTGTCAGCAATGGTTTACATGAGAATGATCGCAGTGGCAGCAAGATGAAACAAGGCACGGTATCAGCTAGAAAACGAGGCAAGACCTACGACAAGGTTTTCCCCGTCCACCCTAGAATTACGTCACAATCGACTTAAGGGGGGAAAGAGAGCTGAAAACACATATTTTTTCAAATTTTTCTTTTTTTGGCCCAAAAGGGTTCATAATATGTCTGGAGTTTGAGTTTCAAGTTTCAGAGCAAGTGAATACTTGCATCAGAAGATATAGCCATTTTTATACAGTGCATTATTATTCCATTTCATTTCATTTCACTTCACATTGGAAGATGTTCTCTCCCAGTCTTACCTGGCTACAATCGGGCGGTCGGCGATGATCGCCTACCCAAAATACAGTTTTTATATATCAAAATGTTGCCAATTTCATGGAGACCCTTACCAGTCGTTTGCGCAATGAATTGGCCAGGCAGTAGTGCGCAACCTCTAAGATGAGCACGTTTTTTTTAGGTCACATGTTTTTTAGTCCGTTCGCCAGAATCACTTGAAACTTTCACACTGTTGAGTTATGGGGAAGAGAACAGAGAAGCATTTTAAAGAGAAAGGCCAAGGATTCAAGAAGAGTGACGACAAGAAGAAGAAAGCCCTACAGGCGGCTGTTGTTGAGCCTGTCACAGTAGCCGCACCAGGCAAGTTTTAATGTTTATCTCCGTACTAAAAAGTTACTAGCTGTTTCCTTCCTTTGTTAGTGAGTCTCTTGGATCCTGTACATGTAGGTGGGGTAGCGCCTTCTGTGAACCTTCACTTACCTTGCAATCAATTGCAAATGTCTGAAGAGAGGCCAGTTCCATTTGTGACTAGGACCAGTGACTAGGACCAGTGACTATGACCAGGAAGAAGTTGGCTCTCATGGATCGTTCAGCTGCTTCTGTGGCTGTTGCTACTGGATCTACTGGCTCTACCTCTTTGGACTCGGGTGGTGTTGGAGAACTAGGTAAGGGTAATCGTATAATAAACTTAGATAAGCTTAGAGAGGTCATAGAAAGGTGTAATAAGTGTATTCAATGTGGTAACTGAGCTCCCTTGCACGTAGGGCAGGCATGGTGTCTAATTTTTACTTTTTGTTCAAATTGTAGTAACACTCAAGACATCTCAAACCCTGTATCTGTAGAAGCATTCTTTGAACATCCAGTCAGTACAGGGTGCTCGCATTGCTGGAATTAGTCATTCTGGTCTGGAAGACATCACTGCAGTCATGGATATTTTGCCCCCTCTTAGTTCCACTTGTTTTTATTTTTTATTTACTAGGTCAATAGGGAGTGACGCAAATGCAGTAACAGAGTATTATGTTGGATGCCGCTCATAGGTTACATGGAGTGACGCAAATGCAGTAACAGAGTATTATGTTGGATGCCGCTCATAGGTTACATGGAGTGACGCAAATGCAGTAACAGAGTATTATGTTGGATGACGCTCATAGGTTACATGATTTTTATAGGGTTAGGCATGAAGACATCATTGATGTTAGTATTACTGTTGACGGCACATGGCTTAGACAGGGCCACATATCAAATTATGGCTTGGTTGCGGTGATGTCTTGGGACACTGGAGAAGTTTTAGATTATTATCTTATGTCTAAGTTCTGTCAAGCTTGTGTGCGAAGACCTGAAGATGAAACAGAAGCAAGTAACCCAGAATGGTTTGAGGGTCACAAGGTAAATTGTGAAAATTTTGAAGGCTCTTCGGGTTCTATGGAAGTTGTAGGAACACAAAAACTTTTTTAGCGTTCAGTGGAGAGACTGAAGCTTAGGTACACACACATTAATTATTGATGGGTATACAAATGCACATAAACGGTTGTTGGAAGTCGAGCCTTACGGTCCTAGTGTCTTTGGGTGGTGCTAGGGGGTTAGTCGTGTGTCTATAGTTAAAATGCAAACCTACTATAGGGGAGCAATTAGAAATAATAAGATAAATTAATGTCTGGGGATCTTTTGTGCAAATGTTTAGGTGGCTATACACAACCAAAATGAGTTTAATTCTGTTGTGTCGGGTAAGACAGAACATATGAGTGCAACAAGTGTCAGGCTTGCTGTCGAGAGGCAGCAGAGTTCAATGGAGGGCGGAGCATTGTATGGTCCTGGCATGGGGGACCTGTAACATTTTTATTTTGTTTATGTGTCTTTTGCTTTCTATTGTCAAACAGAGATTACTGGAAGATACTTTTGTTTATGTGTCTTTTTGTCAAGCTTAGGAATTAGTGGAGGATGACTTTTGTTTGTGTTCTATTGTTTTTCAGGGATTACTGGAGGGTGTCGGAAGACATGTGTGGAGGGTGACGATGGATGGACGAGCCCTGCAAATGATGACGTGTTTATGTTTGCTAATTCAATATTAGCAAAGCAACATACATGTAACAAGTCTGATGCGTCTTTAATTTATGTGTATGTATGTATGTATATATATATATATATATATATTGTTGGTTTTCAGGTTGTAGTTAGGATGTAGGATACTGCTGTTGTTGAAAAAATAAAGGACTGTGAAAAGTCAATTGGTTGCTTTCAACATTTTGTTTGTACACACACAATTCTAGTATAATGAGGGGATGTATTCTGGTGAAGCAGGGGGTGTTTCTGGCAGCTGGGATGTGATTACAAACTGCTTGGACTTCAAGGCTCAATATCTCTGAAGTGATTTTTGAAAAACCGTTCAAATGATAACTTGAATATTTTTTATCCTTTCATTAAAAAAAATATATCATTTGAAAGCAATTTTTATATTCTACAACTTGTGCGAGAGTTTTTGTTTGATAGCATTACTAAAAAAAGACCTATAGATGAAAATGTAACGTGATGTCATAAATCTATGTTCAGAAAATGAGACAAAAAAACTTTTTTTCAAAATTTCAAGACGCGCAGTTTGTAGTGCTCATTATGATTGACTAATAGACCGAATAACAGCCTCGCAAAGGTCGTTACTGCAACATGGTTTACTTAACGGCTTACGGTCCAGTGCGGTCCGCACTGGAAGAGCCTATAATGAGCGAGGAAAAAATTATGGCGAAACAAAATAACAAAAGGGACTTACCATTAGAAAGCACAGACTGCAAGCTATAATTTGATATATAAATCGGGAAACTAGAGTGAATGCGAGCAAAGATATGGTACTTTATATGAGACTACGCGATACGCAGCCCTCTTTCCCCCTTAAGTTCCCACCATGTGTGCACACCAATGACCAATGTCATTTTGGCATGTGCAAATAAAAAATAAAAAATACACGTGAAGAAAAATATGGGGAGAAGAAAAAAATCAATGTTATTTCGGACTTGTACTGGCCAGTATCAGACAAGTAAAATATTCCATTGACTACTATACAAATTTCAACTATGAGCAGTGCCTTGCATGAATTTCATTATAAACCATTTTATAATCAATTGACATCACATACGTGTGAAGGACATCACGTATGTGTGAAGAATGGTTGTCGCCAATTGCCATCAATAGCAATTATAATGAAGACAGGTCCACTATAAGAACAGGTAGTTGGTTTCTCATTTGGCAGTATATTGCATGTCTAGAAAAGAGGGCACTGCTTAAAAGAATCCATTACTAAGCATGCCTAAGCCCTATAGCTCTATATAGCTAACTACACAATGAAAATGATTCACATTCAAAATTAAAGTTGGCTTTTTCTTCATGCTAGCACTAGACGTCAACCACGGACTAGAGCCTCCCTAAGCTCAGGCAAAGTTTCTACATTCCATCTCTGCATGTTTCTATAAGAGCAAGAGCATCACAAAACACGATCGGTGGCTCAATATTGCCTTAACATCGAAGATAGCCATTGCGGTCGAGAAGCAAGAACTCCTACGGTCACTAATTTGTAGCAGACTAGATTGTTTCCATAATCTTGATAGCCAGGATACCGTTTTGCCTTAGGACAGAGGATAACGAAGCTCATCAAACTCTAGTCCAAGCTTCAGGCACTTTTTCCCCTCTCGTACTGAAAGAGGCAGTCACTTTGAAAATAACTCCGCCCCACAATTTATAACAGAATATTTTAATGATGCAGCGGTTTGATGCGGTTTAATAGATAACAAATATTAATAACATGCTCCACTCCCACTCAATATGCTATAAATCAACTAATCCATGCCACAAATAAATTTTGCACTATCAAGCTTCAAACCAGTTTTGCCACAATTAAATCTCACCCTGTTTTAATAAGCCATTCTGTGTCCCTCTGCGCAACAATTTTTTTTGTAAGCAATTAATATTCACTGCCTTACAAACACTTCAAAAGTGGCAAATAATAAAATAACAGGCAAAAAAAAAGGTTGTTTTACACCTACTAAATAGCTTCCCAACAGCAACCTGCCATTACATTTGCCTCACTTACTGAGCCTGGCAAGCTCCTCATCCAAGATGTCGTCATGGAGTCTTGTGTTCTGTCGCAGACTGTCCACTAGCAAGTGGTAGTTATGCGGGTCCAACACGACTGCATCGCCAATACATCCAAGTAGCTGGTCGGACTTATCATCTACAGTGAGCATTGATGTAGGCCATAAGAGTTCATCGTATACACGTTGCTCAATGAACCCTGCGGCCTGGTAGGCAAATAATCTCATGGTGTGCAATATTTTGAGTAGTTTATTGATGTTATTCTTGAACTCAGATATCCTTGCACTGAGATGGCAGACAGGAGTGTAGAGCATCGCACGCTCCGCACGCTCGTAAATTCTGAGAAACATTACAGTTAACCATAAAAAATGATCAATCACACAAAAAGTAAAGAGTTTTTGTAATAACATTGCAACAAACACTTAATAGGGTTGGAAGCTTATCAGAGTAAGAGATAACCAACCAAGTTTCACCATATTTGCATGCACAAACACTTGATAGAGAAATGAAGCTTATCGGCAGTAAGAGCTAAACAACCAAGTTTCACGTGATACGATCTGAGAAAAGGGCCCACTTCGGTAAAAAATAATAATCTGCGTTATTGTCACGAGGTTAAAGTTCAAGGATAGCTAAGTGGAATGGTACTGGAATTGTGCCTTGATCTAATGCCATTCCAAAGTTATACACAGTTTTGCTTCCATTCTTCACTACACTGTCAAACGTGTCCAGAAATTTCCCTTGTGTTGTTATACGCGAAACTCCGCGTCACGCATTGATGACGTCACATTTTTAATCATAAGACGACCCGTACCAGAAGTAGTTTTTGGCAAGAGTATATTTTGTGATCTAGGCAACGCTAGGCCATGGCGCTACCCTGTTAAATAGCTGGGACAAAGGGAGAAGAACTTCTTGGCATCTTGTGAAAGGTATGGTGTAGTCTTAGTTTGTTATTAGCTACACACTGGCTAGCTACAAGTTAACTGTTTAGAATTTTGTTTATTGTTTTGAGGGCTAGCATCTTCAAGTTATAGGCTTAGCTATCTATAGTTTTATCGTCGTCTCTATAGGGTCCAACTGAGTTTTTGCACCTTTACTACTTTTGTTTAAACTAAATTACACCCTAGCCACCCTAGCTACACAAGTCAAGATTTTTTTGTTTGTTTTGAGAGCTAGTATCTTCAAGTTATAGGGGTCCAAGTGAGTTTCTGCACCTTCACTACTTTATTTTACCTTTGGTTTTGGATTAGTACCTAAGCTAAAAGTGTAGTTTGATTGAGTGGCTAGTACTGACAGCAGTAGATAATCCTGGTTATCTTTGTAATGGTTATAGCAAGGACATAAAAATAATATTAGCAAGGATAAAATTAGCAAGGAGAAGGTAGTGAGTAGCTAAGTGAAAGAATGCTGACGTCATGGTTCTGGGCATGACCTGCTGTTGTGTCCTACTTTCTTGCAGGTCGTGCACGTGCGGACCCTTTTTGTCGGTGGTGCTGATGTGGTCGAGTTCTCCACATCCTCGTCAACCACTGGTGAGCAGCTCGACTGGATGGCTTTAGAAAAGATGATGGTTTGGGGCATGTTATGTCTTTGTCCTTCTCGGGACAGAACTGTCGGATGCTGTCAAATAAGTACCACTGTCGTTCTGGAGACAAACCTTTGGCGGGAATGATGTGTGGCATATCTGTGACTGTTGGTGTCCAGCAATGTTTGGCAAGCACAAACCGGTGTTGTACAGTGTCTGAACGCTCCTTTGCTGTCACTGTGCCTGGATCGGATGAACTGAATATGAATTGGTGGAAACACTTTATTCCTGAGAACTTCTTCAAATGCGAAGCAAAGAAGTCGGTCCAATTGAAGCAAGGAATGATAGTGGTCAATTCCCACCACTTCTGCTTCAAGTCCTACTTGACATCAAACACACACACAATATCTGATTGAAATCACCATTTTTTTTGTAAGCATGATGTTTTATTTGTATGCACCTGCATTTAGCTCACAGTCATCTTCTATGTCACTATCATCTGCATGATCATCAGGTGTACAGAAATACTCGTCCAATACTTCCAAGAGGGGTTGCTGTCTTCATGGCTCAAGTGCAAAAGAGAGTTTACTGCGCGAGCTGCTTCAGAAGAGCTACTTGTTATCACCACGCTGTCTATTTAGGTTGCTACGAAAACTGAAGGGCATGCCCGCAAGAAAACTGAAGGGAAATTCCCGTGTGCCCGTATTTTCATTCCGTGCTGCACGCGGTAGCTTCGCGTGGCTTCTCTATTCTTTAAACTTTTTCTAACTGCTCGCTTGAATGGAAGGAAGCGCTTCTTGGGCTTAAAACTTTGCACAAAGATAGAGCAATGACCGAAGATGCCTCTGAGGTAATTTATGAAAATATCATGAATCATAACCTTGGTAGCTATTTCAGGTCAGTGCAAAATCAGTTTTCCAATCAAGCTATTTCAGGTCAGTGCAAAATCAGTTTTCCAATCAACGCCCTCAATTTTCTACCCCGGCTTGACCAGGTAATAAATTTTTAACACCTAATGAAAAAGGTCATTGCATGCTCTAGGGCTTCCTCTAGCCACTCATACCAATTTCAATTTTTTTCCACTTAGCAATCTGGAGTTATTCTGGATGGGGACTTTGGGATGCAGGTTTTTTAGGTCCCTCCACTTTAGGGTCTAGTAACTTGCCTATAGTTATACCTATGAAACATATTTTAGTATCAAAAGAGAGCACACAGAGAGACCTCTCTTCTGATATATATATATCAAGTCCACACCATGAAGTTTGCAGAATCTACGGAGCTCTAAAGGTGTAACCACAAGTAAAAATTAAATTAAAATAAAAAATGCCCTCCTTCAATTTTTCAGTTGAATGAAGTGTAGGCCTGGATAATATCCACCATAACTTGAGACTTGTGCTTCCTAATGTTTCCAAATTTGCAAGACAATTTGTACAGATCAGACAATAACCACCCTTACATGTATAAACATTGCTACGTACGGCCCTTTACCTCACACACGACTCCTTTACCTCGCGCATGCATACTAGCACACATTCATTCGCTATACACATTTCCTACTGATAACTTGTTGAACTCGTCCAGTTGCATCAGCTAGGTGAATAGCTTACTGAGCTTAACTATGTGTATAGCGAATCTTCGATAGTGATTGGTAGTACCTAGCCCCGCCCGAAGAAGTTAGGAGGGGGACCGTTGTTCGATATTTCCAATTACCGCCCACCCGCCTAATGGCTGTTGACTGCCCATACCCCGGCTGCGACTTCTCGACACCAGCAGAGTTGATCCCCGTGGTGACTGCGGCCGTGCTGAATGGACACATGCTGATCCACAGCCAGGCGACCCGGGCTAAGCCCACCCCGGTCAAGCGCCCAGAGATAACGGCCGGGGGCACCACTGAAGCCTGGCACTACTTTGCCACCAGATGGAGGGCATACTCCATGGCAGTAAGACTAACGGGCACTGATGTGGCCATCCAGCTGCTCGAGTGCCTCGAGCCGAAGCTAAGAAGGGACGTCACCCGCAATGCGGTTGGCCCTTTACCCATTGAAGATTTTTCGGAGACAGACCTCCTCGCTGCCATCAAGGCCCTTGCAGTGCGGGAGGAGAACCCGAAAGTGGCCAGGGTCGCCCTCTCCCGCATGGTGCAGGACCGGGGGGAACCCATTCGCTCGTTCGCTGCCCGCCTCCGAGGCCAATCTGAGGTGTGCAGGTTCACACAAAAGTGCTCTGGCTGTGAAGTCGTCAACAGCCAAGGGGAGCAAAGAGTTGCCGATCAACTCTGCATCGGCCTGGCAGATGCAGATATTCAGGAAGATCTCCTAAAAGACACAAACCAAAACATGACTGTCGAGGAGACAATCAGGTTTGTCGAGGTGAGGGCCGCAGGCAAGCGGTCCGCGGTCACCATCACCACACCCACCTCGACAGACTCATTGGGTGACGACCGTGACCAAGGGGATGCTATCAATAGCGCGTACCGACGCCAACAGAGACAGCCAAACCCAGTCACACCAAGGACAACACAGACCTGGACCCAACGCCGCTCACCCATCTCCCACACACACCCCCGGAACCTGCCCCAACAGAACAGAGGGCAACCCAGCAACACCACCCGCCCCAAGATCAACCCGAAGGCAGTGTGTTGCTTCTGTGGCCACCAAGGCCACGGTGAGAGGGAACGGACAGCGGTGCGAAGGCTCGAATGCCCCGCCTTTGGCCCCACTTGCTCCTCCTGTGGTAGACAACACCACTACGCACAGATGTGCTGGTCGAGACAGGCGGAGCAAGAGAGCGCGATCTCCGAGACAGTGGCAACCATGACCGAGGGATCGCTACCACACCAATCGTGGGACTCCAGCACCATGACCTGGACCCAACGCCGCTCCCCGCCCCAACCCAACATGGAGGTGAGAGTCTCGTCCCACCGAGAGGATTTCAGGGCCCACGGCCACACCCTCAGGGTAGAAAGGCACAATATCGCCACCACAGCCCTAGCTGACACGGGGTGCCAGAGCTGTCTGGCAGGCCCAGCCCTCATGAAGGAACTGCTCCTTACTGACCACGACCTGGTCCCGGCCACGCTCCTCATGAGCTCCGCCAGTGGCAACCCCCTCCCCATCAAGGGTGCCGCTCTCCTCAGAATATCGACCCACTCAGGCCGTGAAACGCGGCAGATGGTATACTTCAGCGACCTGGCCTCCAAACTATATCTCAGCCTGGCCAGCTGCATCGATCTGGGACTGATTCACACGGAGTTTCCCCTCTGCAAGCAGACGCCACCTTCGAGAGACGGCACGGATGCATGGGCGACCCCGAATCGGCCCCCACCCCCTGAAGTCGCGGACCTGCAGACCAGAACTATGGACAGCCCCTCGACACCTGTGGTGAGCAAACCTTCCCATAACCAACCCAGACCCTGCTCATGCCCCACCCGTGCCCCCCCCCCTGTCAGACCCACCTCCCTGCCATTCCCTGGCACTGAGGCCAACCGTCACAGGCTTGAACGTCACTTGCTGGACTTATACTCAGCAAGTGCGTTCAATGTCTGTGAGCATCAACCCCTTCCCATGATGTCAGGACCCCCACTCTCCCTCAACATTGACCCCAACGCCATCCCCAAACCCTGCCACAACCCCATTGATATCCCAATTCATTGGCAGGACGAGGTGAAGGCCGGCCTTGACCGGGACGTCCGCCTCGGCGTGCTGGAGAAGGTCCCCCTGGGTACGCCCATCACTTGGTGCCACCGTATGGTCATCTGCACCAAGAAGGACGGGTCACTCAGGAGGACCATCAACCTTCAACCACTCAACCAGCACGCCACACGCGAGACCCATCACTGCCCATCCCCATTCCATCAGGCAAGAGCCGTTCCAGGCAACACCAAAAAGACCATCTTCGACGCCTGGAACGGCTACCACTCCGTGGCCCTCAAAGAAGCTGACCGCCATTACACCACCTTCATCACCCCCTGGGGAAGGTACCGCTAATGCTCGGCCCCCCAGGGGTACATCGCCTCAGGTGATGCCTACACGGCCAGGTACGATGCCCTCGTCGCCAACGTGATGTCGAAGACCAAATGCATCGACGACGCTCTGCTTTGGTCGGACGACATCACGGGAGCATTCCACCAGGCGACTGAGTGGCTCCACATCTGTGCCGTGAACGGCATCACCCTGAACCCACGCAAATTCCGCTTTGCCCAGGACAGAGTGGAGTTTGCCGGGTTCGACATCACCCCCTCCGAAGTACGACCAGCTCCGAGGTTCCTCAACTCTATCACCGACTTCCCCACCCCAGCAAGCATCACGGACATCCGCGCCTGGTTCGGCTTGGTGAACCAGGTCGCCTATGCATTTTCCACCGCCACCATGTTGCCATTCAGGGCCCTCCTGAAGCCCACCTCACCATTCCTCTGGACACCAGCCCTGGACCACGCGTTCCAGGCATCCAAGTCGGAGATTGTAGAGAAGATTCGCGACGGGGTGGCCATATTCGACCGAAACCGCCCAACCTGCCTGGCAACAGACTGGAGCAAAGACGGGATAGGGTACTGGCTATTCCAGAAGCACTGCCAGTGCCCATCCCGGGAGATCCTCTGTTGTCGGGAGGGTTGGCGCGTCACCCTTGTGGGTTCCAGGTTTACCCACCCTGCCGAGTCCCGCTAAGCCCCTGTGGAGGGCGAGGCTCTGGCAGTGGCGGATGCCTTAGACAAAGCCCGGCACTTCGTCCTCGGGTGCAGCGACCTAGTGGTAGCTGTAGACCACAAGCCCCTCCTCAAACTGCTCGGGGATCGCTGCCTCGAGGACATACCTAACCCACGCCTCCGCAACATCAAGGAGAAGACCCTCCGGTACCGGTTCCGGATGGTGTACATTCCTGGCGTTAAGAACCTCACCAGCGATGCCCTCTCACGCCACCCATCCGGAACCCGGACGCCTCCCCAGCTCCACCTCCCCGATGATGTTGCGAACCCCAGCCCAGCCTGTCCGGGCAGCCCTGCCTCCACACTCTGCGCCATCACCAATACCACCTCTGCGCATATAGACGAGTCCGGCCTCTCCACCGCCGTCTGCAAGGCAATCTCTTCAATCCCCATCAGCTGGGAGCACCTCCAGACAGCCACCGCCTCCGACGCTACCCTTCAGGACCTGATGTTTTATATCGAGCAAGGCACACCCGACAACAGGCAGATGCTCCCAGCCCCCATCAGGGACTACTTCTCAATCCTCCCACACCTCTCCATCGTAGACGGTGTGGTATGCTACGGGGAACGACTTATCATCCCCACATCCCTGAGACCAACTTGCCTATCCACCCTCCATGCAACCCACCAGGGCACGAGCGGGATGACTGCCAGAGCCACCTCCTCCCTGTACTGGCCGGGTATGCCCGCAGACATCGCTGCAACCAGGAACAGGTGCCCAGCATGCAACGGCAATGCCCCCTCTCAACCTGCCATGCCGTCAGTCACCCCAGAAGAGCCAGAGTACCCCTTCCAGCACATCTGTGCGGATTACTTCCACCACGAAGGATCCGCATACCTTGTGCTGGTGGACCGGTCCTCTGGCTGGCCAATCACCAAACCGGCCACCAACGGCGCAGCAGGCCTCGCCACCATACTGAGAGAGACATTCAGCACCTATGGCATCCCCACCACTCTAACCTCGGACGGCGGCCCAGAATTTGCCGCTCATACCACCAGGGAGCTCCTCACCTCTTGGGGCATCCACCACCGCACCTCCTCTGCCTATAACCCACACTCCAATAACCGAGCAGAGACCGCGGTCAAATCCATGAAGAGGCTCATTTCGGGGAACACAGGACCAGGAGGCACACTCACCACCAAATTCCACAAGGCCCTCCTGGTCTACCGCAACAGCCCGAACCCAGACACAAGGATGTCACCCGCCGAATGCGTATTTGGTCGCCCCATCCGTGATGCACTACCCGGCCTCCCCACGCGGCTGCGACAAACCCATGCATCAGAATCACAACTCCACCAGAGGCAACAAGCCAGATCCCATCGCCAAACCCTCGGCAGAGCACGCTGGGACGAACACACCCACGGCCTCTCCCCCCTTCGTTGCGGTGACAGAGTATTCATCCAAAATCAGACAGGCCGCCACCCAACGAAGTGGGACAAAACTGGATTGGTCGTGGAGGTGCTCCAGTACCACCAATATGCCGTGAGGATGGACGGATCGGGCCGCCTCACCACAAGGAACAGATGATTCCTACGTCGTCAGACGGAGACTCAACCAGCCCAGCCGACTCACCCGCTCAGCCGTCCGCTGCCTGGCACTCCTCCCATTGCAAACCCCCCTCCCATACCACCAACCTATATTCCACCCCCCATTGAATACCCCCCTCCCATACCACCACCATCTACTCCACCCCAGATCGCCCCCCCACCGCTCCCGCCCCCTCAACCGATACCCCAGACCAAACTGCCCCCTACTACACCGGGGACACCTGTACATCCACCATCAACATCAACAAAGCCAACCGGACGCAAGCCCGCCCTGCTGGCTACCCCGGCAGATGGACGATCATACGCCTCCGTCGCCGGCACCGGAACCCCGCCTCATCGCCCCACCCAGACAACCCTGGCCTTGATGCCCGCCATCAACCCCCCCCAAGAACCCCAACCCAGCGGCCGCGCTGAGACGCAGCAAGAGAGGAGCAAAACCAGTCGTACGCTACGGACAGAGAACTATCAGTCCCCCTTAAGACGGACTTGGGGGGGAGATAGACAATAACCACCCTTACATGTATAAACATTGCTACGTACGGCCCTTTACCTCACACACGACTCCTTTACCTCGCGCATGCATACTAGCACACATTCATTCGCTATACACATTTCCTACTGATAACTTGTTGAACTCGTCCAGTTGCATCAGCTAGGTGAATAGCTTACTGAGCTTAACTACAGATGTTTAGAAATTATATAAGCACACACCAAAAAAAGGGTCAAATATTGAGGAAAAATGGGCCATACTGGCCTTAAAGATGTGACAAAGTTTGTAATGAATTTTAATAATACAATTTCCAGGGGTGGGTGGGGGGGGGGGGGGCCAAAAAGGTTCCAAGGGGGGCAGCCACCACCCACTAAATGAAACCCTGTTATAGAAGATGTGATGGCAGAAACCTGCTGCTTAGGGGGATGGAAGGAGATACCACAGCTACACCCTTTCCCTACCCCATCCACTACCACAAACACATTGTGTGTGAAACAATAAATTATACATATATATATACAGACAAAAAACACACGATGCCTTTGGACCTTATTATGTTGCTGGACAAAACAACAGCAAAAACTCTAAACCCCATTGATTTCACTACAGCAGAGGACCTGAAAAATGGCTAAGGGGGGACAGCACCATTTTTACTTGAGGTTACCACTTTATAGCTCCATAGATTCTGTAAACTTCATGGTATGGACTTGATATATAGCTCAAAAGATAGGTCTCTCTGTGTGCTCTCTTTATGCTAAAATATTTTTAATGGGTATAACTATAGCCAAGTTACTGGACCTAAAGTAGTAGTCCAAGAGCTGCCGAAACCCCCCCCCCCCCCCCCCTAGTCTATATAACTGCCACTGTGATTTTATGTTAGTTTAAACCCAGGTGTTTACAAAAATGCTTGATATACATGCAATTTTTGGTTACAAGTATGGTAAATGAGCAATCCAAGATGGCCGCTGTGCACTGCAGGCTAAATTTGATACAAAATACTATTTTTTAATCGAATTGATGTAAAATATGTGTAATATAATTTAGGATTGGAGAAATTCATTGGAGACATAATTTGTCAATTTTGAGGTCTTTATTGTAAAAAAAATATGGCCACTGGTGAGGTTAAAAATAGCAGTTGATTAAGTTTGCATAGATTCGTAATTAATTAGGCAGTGTCAATTGGATAGTATCAACTTGCATCTTCTTATTTATGATTTTTTCGTGTACTTTTCTTTTTATTAGCCTTTGTTAGGCTAGTAACCTGTTCATTGTTAGCCAGCTTATTGTGTTACCAGGGCCCTTCTCTGTGGACTAGTTGTATATAAAGGTTCAAATATACAGATAATTAATTGTATAATTGTTGTTGCACTTATAACCTTCAGAATTCATTGCAACTTGAAAGCAAGGTGAGGCAGCCATTAGTTAGCTGTTGTAGACTAGCTACTAGAGTTTGTGTAATTTTTAATTGCTCTTATTTGTTCCAAGTGGGTAATAATGGCTGATAAGAAACCACTGCAATTGAAGAAGGATGTCAAGAAAAGGGGAACACTTGATTGTATTGTCTGTTATACACCAGGATGCAAGGATAAAATATATTCAGTTAGCAAAGCAATCTTTGAATCAATACAAAAAGCTGCAAGGACCCGTCAGTTAATTAGCAAAACAGACTCTGAGCAGTGTGGCAGTATATGTGAAGGCATCCCTGATAGCATTGTAAAAGGCTACCATCCGTAAGTGTTATCAGCATTTCATATCAACTTCAAGAATTACTAAACGAAAACATAGTAGTGAGATTAAAGATCAATGTGATGAGGTTAAAAATCCTCACAAAAAAAGCAAATCCAACACATCAACTCTACTTCCTCAGGATCATTGCTTCTTGTGTTGAGAGGGTGAAAAAGCATAATGATAAACTCACATGAGTCTGAAATTAAAGAGAAAATTATCTTAAATCAAGACCCTAAACTGATGTCTTTACTTCATTTGGATCTGATTGCCAAGGAAGCAAAATATCACAAATCATGCTTTGAGTCATATATATATCCCAACCGAAAAAGGATCATCTGCCACAACCAGTGAATCAGTCGATTCCAAAGAAGCCTTGGCTGCACATAAGGCTGCATTTCACCATGTATGTGAACATGTGGATAATCAAAGAACGTATCACAATGTTGAGGGAGAGATACCTTGAATATTTGCTATGTTATCATCCCCTAGATTCTATAATCAGGACTACAAAACATACAAACTCAAGGCTAAGCTAATAAAACACTTCGGCCATACCATCAAATTCTGGCAACCAAACTACTGCAGTGAATTAGTATATTCCAGTCATGTTCCCCAAGGTGCTGCAATTGAAGTTACATTTGAAGCTGCTCCCATTCAAGGATTCTTGACATTGTTGGAGATTGCTGGAATGCATGGAAAAGAAGAGTCTAAGCATCTCCACAAAGATGTTAGGGCAGCACAAATTAGGAAGTCTGAAGAGGCAGTGATAAGGATTATATATGAACACGATCAAGAGCTATATCAATCCATTTGACTCTGAGAGACAAAACGTTATTGTATGCCTTTCCTCTGGAATTCCTGCATCTCAAGAACTAGTCGTTGACCTCCTTGATGATACACCTGGAGAAAGAGCATTGAAAGACTTCCTGGAACTGCGAGTATCTGGAGGCTTTGTAAAATTTCATGAGCCAATCAAGAAGAGGAACCATCTGACATTCCAAAAGCAAGCGGAGAGAAAGACTGTCAAGGCCAGGAACAAATGTATTTCTATACATGCTCAGCGCATTTTCTTGGGCAGCTCATCCTTTTATCTGCTCAACATAATATCAGTTTGGAGAAAGCATTGTCGTTTGAACTTGGAGTGATTCCTTGGAGTGATTCCTTGGAGTATGGCAACTGCAGATGGATGCCCACTGAAAACAGACAAATCAACACTCCTGCATCATCTTGAAGGGGACTTCCAGATAAGTGAGTGGCCACATAATGCTGCACACATCCAGGCTCAATCAATCACAAGAACCTTTGGGGAACTAGTAGAGAGCAATTGTGGAATACCTTGCCTAAAACTCACCGTGTCGATTTTGTAAATGACACCTACATTCAGGCATCAATTAAGTCTGTTGAGGTTTCAAAGGCTTCTTGTCGAACAATCAAACCAAGAGCCAGCTCTCAAAGTTTATCTTGAAGGAATGGCAGTCTTCAAAATTTGCCTCTAGGCTAGAGGGTCACCAGATCATGTTCACTCTAGGTAAAGAATGCTGGGAATTGACGAGTGATGGTGTTGAGTTGTACTCACTGACCTACGATGATCTTATCAGCAATCAGGTAAACAAAAGGAGGAGGATCGATATCAATGCAGTGCGACATCACATTGGTGCCAGTGTTAGTGAAGCAGCCCTAGGCTTTCATGCGTTCACCGGGTGTGACACTTCCAGTGCATTTATGAGAAAGGGGAAGGTCAAGCCTTACAAGAAAATGCTGAGTGATCCTGCATTCATTAACACTTTTGGCCGGCTGGACATGATGAAATTGTCACTGAAGAGGATCATAAGGTGTTAGAGAAATTTACATGTTATATATATGGCTCGAAGATCACATCTTTTATTAATAGCTGCCGGTTTGATGTTTTCTTCCAACGCTTTTCAACAAGGAAATCTAAAGGACTACTGAGCACTGACATTGGCATAGATATCAGCCTACTCCCACCTTGCCAATCTAGTCTCAAAATACACATTCAAAGAGCAAACTTCCAATCATACATTTGGTGAAGAGCACTGATCAAATCTCCACAAATTACATCTCCATTGAAACATGGTTGGGTCTTAGAGCAAGGCTCACTGCGTTTCCAGTGAACTCACAATGAGATGATACCAACTGACCTAGAAGAAATCCTGGTTAGCTGCCAGCAGTCAAACCAAAATGAAGATGAAGAGTCACCAATATGTAGCTATGAGGATACTTACTGTGAATCAGACTAAGTTTGAATGCATCCATGACCACATCATATAATTTTACAATGAAGATGACCTTAAAATGGATAAATTGTTTTCTAATGAATTCCTTGGCCCAAAATTAGTTAAAATTGATATTGCACATGGTTTTTTAATCGATTTGATCAAAAGAAAAAAATTTGCCCAAATTTAGCCAATGGCGCACAGCGGCCATTTTGAATTGCTGATATACCATACATGCAACCGGATAATGCATGTATATCAAGTCATTTTGTAAATAACTATGTTTGAACTAACAGAAAATCAGAGTGCAGGTTATATAGACTGGGGGGGGGGACCTTTTCAGTATCTAGCCACTGGTCTATAGAGGGAACTTCAAAACCACCTGAATGCCTGATTTTTCCGCATAAATATCTACAGATTGCAAAGTGCTAACGAGTTGAAATTTGCACCAATGGCTATTAGGAAGCCCTACTCTATGCAATGAGTGTTTTCATTGGGCGCTAAAATGTAAGTACATGCGGTCAAGCGCGCGGGTGGAAAATGAGTTTTATGGATTATTAACGAAATACATTTTCCACCCGTGTGCTTGACCGCGTTACTTGCATTTTAGCGCCTAATGAAAACACTCGTTGCATAGAGTAGGGCTTCCTCTAGCCACTGGTGCTAATTTCAACCCTCTAGCACTTGGCAATCTGGAGATATTTATGCGGGCATTCAGGTTTTTGAGGTTCCCTCTACTTGTAGCTCCGGTAACTTGGGTATAGTTATACTTATGAAAAATATTTTAGTATCAACAGAGAGCACAAAGAGAGACCTATCTTTTGAGCTATATATAAAGTCCACACCATGAAGTTTACGGAATCTATGGAGTTATAAAGTGGTAACCACAAGAAGAAAAAAGGGGGAAAATACATGTGCAGTAGCCCCCCCCCCCAAAATGCAACTGTCACCCCTTTTAAATAGTTTACTCCAATCATAGGCAATTTTGACTTCACTTATTTCAGGCTTACAGTTATGGTCAATACCAATATATCCTTTCTAGACAGCCCATCACATTTCCAACATATCACTGAACCATAGAGAGACAGGCCATCAAAGCTCCTACACATCCATGAGCTACAGGTACACCAACAGCAGGAAAGTAGTCCAGCAGAGCACGAAGAATATGTGCTCAATGAACATGTTTCAATTTTAAAATATTTCGTACTTTGTCCATGAGCAACGAACTTGAAGTGATCATGAAAACAGTCATAATGAAGTCTTCCAAACGTCATGCTGAACATCAAGGATGCCACCAGGAAGAAACTTCCCTTCCAATCTCCTCAATTATTAGGAATTAGGTGGTTAGACACAATTGCCATCTAAAATGCCAATATGGAATACCTCCAGTCATTTCATCTGGTAACCAAGTGTAGTACAAACACTCATGTCTTGGCTCTCTGCTAGGTCTAGTACAAAGTCCACCTTTTGCACAAAACAAAGGAATTGCCGGCATCAACTTCTCTTCTCCTTCCCACAGAGAGAGAGAAAATGGTATACTATTAGGAACTACCAACCTTGGGAGGAGGTATCCAGGTTCATAAGGGCATCGTCATAGCAACTCCGTTATCTCCCAACTCCACACACACCTTGTTGCAACGTACCAACTCAATAGTTACTTCTACTGATTGACCACCAACTTCGCTCGCGTACCTCACCCAACCGGAAGTAAAGTTTTACAACTATGATAGACAGTTTACTAGGCATATAGGTTTTTATGTTGAGATTGAACTTGAACTGTTCATAAAAAAAAAAGTGAATGATTCCAGAGATCGCATCTGTAATGGAAGTGAACCAGTTAAGGACTGGAATTCCCAAAAGTGGTTTTATATGGTCATTGCTGGTATGGCAATTTCTATGACATAGCTCCCTGTGAACTGCATAGAATAGTTATCCCACAAACTAACTAGCTTATATATTGACAGATGATCTCCATTCCTTAAACAACACACAGACACACATTCACAGACAAACATAAAGAAGACGACATTTGCTTCTTTTTTTAAATAATAATAATAATAATAAAATCTTACTCATTCAATGGATCTGATGCATGAATATTTCACTGTAGCCCTAGCCCTTGCCTAAGGATCCATGGATGCCATTGGTGCACCATTTACATTAAAAACAAAACGAGGGGGAAAAGCAACATGTATCAGGTTTGCCTGACCACCACAAAGTTTTAAAAAATTATAATAAAAAAAAAAATTGGTATCTTGGCCAGCATAAAGAGTGAAGCGGTAATAATTTATGACAGAGGTATGAAAGGACTATGTAGCTACTAGTAATTACTTCATGTACCAAAACAAGGAGTATACATATATTTTTACCAGGTAGTCAGGATTGGGTGCCAGCACGAATGAAAGCGGAGGAGGTAACTTTGGGGCTAACAGACGTGTGAAGAGCTAACCAAGTGGCAGGTGCGGAGAGCAGAACGGCCGAGAATGAACAAGAGAACTCGCCAAACTTTGACAATGGACCTGAAAAGGCGGGAAAAGCGGTGCCTTGTGCTCACGGCCGGTCGTTAGAAGTGTTCTGCAGGAAATCGTAATTCTGTCCCTGCACAAAATAATTACTAGTATGCTACCCTCCACCCCACCCACCCTCCGGAAACGTCTGGGATCTCGTGCCCATTTCGTTCTTTCAACCGCAGTCTGCCAATCAAGCTCGGGGAGGATCTGTGTGCCTGAAAAGACTTACCCAACCGGTTGCAGTCAAGACAAAAAGAGAATAATTCTGCAAAAAGGTTATAGGACCAATTCACATATACGGCCAGTAGCCGCGTGAAATTCGTGCGCGTGTAATTCACTTAAAATAAATAATTAACTAAAAGCATAGCACAACCAGGTGTTAATGGACTTGAAGAAGTAATATAGACTCTGGACTATCATCCTTTGAATGAATATACACTCAGCATTAGTCCTCAAGATGCATATGTTTCTTGGTTCTACATAGATTAAAGCTCAGGCAATGGGTCCTGCTAATGTATCTGTGGTCTCGGGAGTATCCTGTATGCGAGGCAAGCCGAGATGCTGGCATCAGTCCACAGAGAGGGTGGATATCTACCAGTGGCTGAGGGAAATCTGTTCAACTAAGCTATTGCAAGCGCTTGGAGGGGTGGTGCAAATCGATGAATCGCTCTTCCTAGATAAATAGGGACAACTCCCATTTGCGTATCTACGATTAAATGTTCATAGACCATAAATGATAGTATTCAATACTGAATGACATAACAGGTAAGGGGTCCTTATACTACATTAGTCTATTATTCTCCATCTCCCCCAAGTCTTTGCTACATCTTGTCTGGAGATTTGGCAACGACTGAAATCAAGTAGCAATCATGTCTCGTTCATCAAGGAGCAATCGAATGTTGTGCATCAGTGGTTGGGAGCATATATCGTATAGGACATGTCGTAGTCCCCAGTAGTCTGCCATGCAGGTGGTATGCTTTCACGTGTAGAGCGTCTAAGTGGGGGCGGCGAATGGTTTAGTGGTGCAAGGGAAGGCGGAGGTGGCTGGGGTAGTGGTTTTGGCGGTGGGTGGGTCTGTGATGGTGGGGTGTTCTCATCAAAGATAGGTTGGGGGAGCCTAGCATTGAGTGTGGGTCTTCCCGTAGTGGGGGGCAGCAGACCAGGTGATAGGATGGTGACAGTCATTGGTGACATGGTGGGGGGTGTCACAGGAGGTGTTGGCATCTTTTGTTGTCCATGTGTAGGCTGGGGGGGAGACTTAATGACGTGGCTGAGTCTGAGGGCACTGTTGCTGAGGTCATCGCTGATGGTTATTCTTGGTCTCTGTGCGTGGACTGGGACATATTTCCGCAGGAATTTCCTGTTGCGCAAGGTCACTCTGCCGGAGCCATCGACCTTCACGACATATTGGTCAAATTGGCGGACCTCTATGACTGAGCCAGTCTTGTCCCATTTTGTGGGGTTGTGGCCAGTTTGGTTCTGGATCCTCACTTGGTCTCCAATGACAAGGGGTGGCAGTCGCTTTGTGTGCTCTGACCATCTTTCGTTAGCTAGCATGTGTCTGTTCCTCAAGGCCTCTTCTCTTGCAATTAATGTAGCATGCCAAGTGTCATGCGGGTGATATTTTCCTGGGAGTATGGGGATGAAGTCTTTGATTGGGCGGCCGAACACATACATGGCTGGGGACAGTTTAGTGTCCTTGTCTGGGGTGTTGCGGTATTGTAGTATGGCACGCTGAAAGTTGTCTGTATCGAGCTCACCATTTGGTCCAGTGTTGTTGGTGATGAGTCTTTTCACTGTCTTCACCGCAACTTCAGCACGACAGTTGCTATGAGCAAAGGCGACAGAGGAAAGGCGGTGGTGGACACCCCAATTCTTCAGGAATTCGCGGGTCTGTGCAGCGGTGAATTTAGGACCACCATCAGACGATATTTCATCTGCTATCCCATATGTCACAAATGACCTTCGTAGGCTGTCGATTGCACCGCCTGAGGTCCTTTCAACAATCGGCCAGTTGGAATATCTGTCAACAATTACTAGGTAGTTGACACCTTTGTAGCTGAAGAAGTCTGAGCAGATGCATTGGAAAGGGTACACTGGAGAAACAGTTGGGGTAGGAGGGGCACTAGGTTGTGAGGGAGCCATACGGTTGCAGTGATTACAGCTGTGTCTGAGGGTTTTGATGGCGGGGGTGATGCCAGGCCAAAACAGGGATGCTTCAGCCCTCGCAGTCATTGAGGATATGCCTTGGTGGGCAGCATGGAGTGCGGATAAGCATTCTTGTCTGAGGGATGGGGGAATCACGACACGGTCTTTGTAGATCACAACGCCATCTGCGGTGTAGAGATGCTCACGGAATTGATGATACTCGCGAAGTGGCTCTGGTAGCTCATGGCGAAACTCTGGCATGCCCACCTCGATGATCTTGACCAATTGTGACATGTCCTCATCGCTGGTGGTTGCAACACGGACTCGGTCCCAGGTGATGGATTGAAGTGAGCTTAGAGATGATATGGCAGTAGCACGGGCGATGTCCTCGATTGCATCTTGTGGCTCCTCAGCACATAGTATACCGGCAATAAAGTTGTGGGGGATATACAGGTGGTGCTGAATGTCTCCGGTAGCTGCAATGTCATCCTCTAGGTACATCTTGGGAGGCTGGTGGTTGCCGGTAGGGTGGCGGGATATGGTGTCGGAAGCTTTATTTTTCGCTCCTGGTATGTGGACCATGCGGAATCTGTAGCGAAGGGTCTTCTCCTTGAGGTTTCTTAGCCGAGAGTTGCTGATGTCATTAAGTGACCTACATGTATCTCCAAATAGCTTGAGGAGCGGCTTGTGGTCAACTGCGATGATAAGATCCTCACACCCCAGGACGAAGTGTCTAGATTTATCTAGAGCATCGGCAACTGCCAGGGCTTCACCCTCAACTGGGGCATAGCGTGACTCAGCAGGGTGTGTAAAGCGACTCCCAACCAGAGTGATTTTCCAACCTGTGTGGCAGCAGAATAGGTCAGTACCAGGGCATCCACAGTGTTTCTGGAATAGCCAGAACCCAATGCCTGTCTTGGACCAATCAGTGGCTAGGCATGTTGGCCTTGATTTGTCAAAAATACGGACACCCTCTGTGATCTCATCTACTATGACCAGTTTGGACTCTTCAAATAGGTCATTGAGGTTATCGTCCCAGTGGAAACGGGTGCTGGTTTTCAGTAGTTGGCGAAAGGGGAGCATCTTCTCTGCCATGCTGAACGCATATGACACTTGGTTAATGAGGCCGAACCATGAACGGATATCGGTTATGTTTTTTGGCTTAGGGAATTCCATAATTGCTTGGAGGTATTTCTTGCAGGGTCGAACGCTGTCCATGGTGATCTCAAAGCCAGCAAACTCTACTATGTCATGGCCAAACCGCAACTTTTCTGGGTTTAGGGTTATACCATTCCTGCCACAAATGTCAAGCCACTGAACTGCCTGATGAAAGCATCCTTCCAGGTCATCTGCCCAAAGTAGTGTGTCATCGATGCATTTGGTCTTGTTGGGTATGTTTGACACAATCTCATCGTAGCATCTTGAGTAACCGTCTCCTGAGGCAATATACCCTTAGGGTGCAGTGCGGTACCGATATCTGCCCCATGGGGTGATGAATGTGGTCAGGTGGCGATCTTGCTCACGGATGGGGACACTGTGATACCCATTCCAGGCATCGAATACAGACTTTTTCTTGCCGTGGGGCACTGATCGTGCTTGGTGAAATGGTGACTGGGTGTGATGAGTCTCTCTGGTGGCGTGGGCATTCAATGGTTGAAAATCAATAGTCCGTCGTGGTTTTCCATTTTTCTTGGCACATATGACCATGCGGTGGCACCAAGTCACTGGCTCACCAACAGGGACTGGCTCTATCACGCCCAATCTCACGTCTTGGTCGAGTCCTGCCTTGACATCATCTTGCCAATGAATTGGGACTGGTACAGGGGAGTGGTAGTCAACAGGTTCAGCATCAGGGTTGATCATTAGCTTCATTGGGGGGCCTTCCATCAGTGGGAGTGGTTGGTGTTCGCATGTGTTGAGTGTGCTTGACTTGTAGTAGTCAAGGAGGTACTGTTGGAGTTTCTCGCGATTCTCTTCTGTTGCAGGAAATGGTAGCTTTGTTGGGGGTGGAGGTGGTGATCTACATGTACGTCTTGGGCAGTTGCAATCTGTTGTGAGGCCACTGTCACTGTGGGTGTATATGCCATGCTCAGCTCTCATGACAGCGCCAACTGTATAGGTATGGCTGTTTACAGTCTCTTCTATAGTGGGGAATTTCTCGGTGATCATGCCGAGAGCGATGCATGCTTCTCTACTGAGGAAAAGTTTATCTGAGTTGTTGGTCACATTCTGATTTGGCGAGTCTCTACCAGGTTGCCCAAGTTGTCTATCCCGGAGAAGCGCAAGATGGCAGCACCTAAGATCGTGATGCCTTTGTTGTTGGCAGCATGCATCTTCATTGTGACAGGGATGAGATCATTCCTTTTTAGGCCAAGTCTGTTGATGATTATGATGCTGGTTAAACAACTCTGGCAGCCTGTGTCGGCCATCGCATGGAGGAGGGTGGACCTAGGTGTGGGGGTAAAGGTGAAGCCAAAATGCTCATAGTCCTCACGTAATGCCTTCACGGTGAGCTTGATGAATGGCTGGGGTCTGGAAGGCTGCTTAACCCATGTGTCGGAGAGCTGGTTGTAGAGGTGATGGTCGAGGGCTATGGACCTCCTACCCCAGATTGGGCCCGGGGTGGCGAGTACGCAGAGAGAGTCAAAGACTGCACTCTCACGCTCGTCATGTGCCGCTGGTGTCTCAACCTTTGCAGCATCCTTGCTCCTACACATACTCTCAGAATGGTTGTTGCGACCACAATGCCTGCAGGTCATACCGTAGGCTGGGCACTCCTTTCTGCGTATCCTGGTGGGTGCACTCTTCCCATGTCCCTTCTTGCCAGAGTATGAGCATACCTCACGCTGGTCCTTAATTCCCGGGTACTTCTGGTGAGAGGGTAGGTTCTGGTGGCAGACCTTCAGCTCATCGTTTCTATGGTGCCTGTAGGAACTGCTGGCGAGTGCATGAGCACCCTGATAGGCCAGGAGGCGTAAAGCAGAGTGCTTTCCGGCTTCCTTGGCCTCAATGAACTGGAAGACTTGTTCTAGGGTCACGTCTTGGTTCTTATCGCCCAGTAGGTCAAAGCTGAATCTCAGGGTCGGTTAGGCCACGGCACAGCACATCACGTAGGATGGCTTCAGTGTAATTCAAGTCTTCCTCACAGTTTGTGAATTTGGTTACAAACTTACACACTCCAGCCTGACCACGGAGGCGAGCGCCAAAGGCACGTATTGGCTCGTCGTGGTCTTGTCGCATGTTGTGTAGGGTCACCCTGGCCACCATCGTGTTCTCCTCCCTGACAGCGAGGTTCTTTATGGCTGCAAGGACCTCCTCCTCTGTCATACCAGTAAGTGTGCCACCAGCAGTTCGGGTGAGATCCTTTCGTAGCTGCTCATCGCAGCATTCTAGTAGCTGGATTATCCTGTCCATCCCGGACACCTTGGTAGCTCCGACATAGTCTCCCCATTGAGATTTGAAGTACGACCAATCTTCGCTTGTGCCCGCAGAAGAGATGGTTGGTCGCTTCACTTTCTCCACCTTCGCAGCAGCCGCATTCGTCGTGGCAGGGCTGTGGATCGTGGCATGTGCGGTGATGAGGGCTGCAGCCAGGACAGCCTCGACATCCTCAGTCATATAGGGGCACGCAGCGATAGGGCAGCGAATAATCGGCATCTTGAGGCAGTGGCGGGCACTAATTGGAGGTCAACGGAGTCAACGACGCAAAGTAGGCAAATAGCTAAGCTAAGCTCTTCTCAACTGCGAGCTGGCTGATGTGTCGATTTTCGGTATTGAATACTATCATAGATAAATAGGGACAGCTCCCATTTGCGTATCTACGATTAAATGTTCATAGACCATAAATGATAGTATTCAATACTGAATGACATAACAGGTAAGGGGTCCTTATATCACATTAGTCTATTATTCTCTAACACACTCCTGGGAAGAGGTCACACACACTCCTGGGAAGAGGTCACACACACTCCTGGGAAGAGGTCACACACACTCCTGTGGGAAGAGGCCACACACTCCTGGGAAGAGGTCACACACACACCTGGGAAGAGGCCACACACCCCTGCCCCTGGGAAGAGGTCACACACACTCCTGGGAAGAGGTCACACACACACCTGGGAAGAGGCCACACACTCCTGGGAAGAGGTCACACACACACCTGGGAAGAGGCCACACACCCCTGGGAAGAGGTCACACATACTCCTGGGAATAGGTCACACACACTCCTGGGAAGAGGCCACACACCCCTGGGAAGAGGTCACACACACACCTGGGAAGAGGCCACACACCCCTGGGAAGAGGTCACACACACTCCTGGGAAGAGGTCACACACACTCCTGGGAAGAGGTCACACACACTCCTGTGGGAAGAGGCCACACACTCCTGGGAAGAGGTCACACACACACCTGGGAAGAGGCCACACACCCCTGCCCCTGGGAAGAGGTCACACACACTCCTGGGAAGAGGTCACACACACACCTGGGAAGAGGCCACACACCCCTGCCCCTGGGAAGAGGTCACACACACTCCTGGGAAGAGGTCACACACACACCTGGGAAGAGGCCACACACTCCTGGGAAGAGGTCACACACACACCTGGGAAGAGGCCACACACCCCTGGGAAGAGGCCACACACCCCTGGGAAGAGGCCACACACCCCTGGGAAGGAACAAATATGCCTGGTTAAGTCCAAATAGGATATGCTGCATGGACAGTATGTACATGTATGTTCTTAAGGCAAAATGCATCACCATCAAATCAAGGCTGAAGCATTTTTTACTTTGTGCATGTGTGCAGGCCTAGTAATCGAGCATGGCATGTATACAGGCCTAGTAATTCAGCATGTCATGTATGCACACAGTAGTAAACCAGCATGTCCTGTACATGTAGTGTACGGCAGGCCTAGTAATCTAGCATGTCATGTATACAGGCCTAGTAATTCAGCACGTCATGTATGCATACAGTAGTAACCCAGCATGTCTTGTACATGTAGTGTATGGCAGGCCTAGTAATCTAGCATGGCATTTATACAGGACTAGTAATCTACAGCATGGGATGTATGTATACGCATAGTAACCAAGCATGTCCTGTACATGTATTGTATACAGGTCTAGTAATTCAGCATGGCATGTATACAGGCCTAGTTATCCATCATGGCATGTATACAGGCCTAGTAATCCATCATGGCATGTATACAGGCCTAGTAATCCAGGATGGCATGTATACAGGCCTAGTAATCCAGGATGGCATGTATACAGGTCTAGCAATTCAGCATGGCATGTATACAGGCCTAGTAATCCAGGATGGCATGTATACAGGCCTAGTAATCTAGGATGGCATGTATACAGGCCTAGTAATCCAGGATGGCATGTATACAGGCCTAGTAATCGATGGCATGTATACAGGTCTAGTAATTCAGCATGGCATGTATACAGGCCTAGTAATCCAGGATGGCATGTATGCAGGCCTAGTAATCCAGGATGGCATGTGTATACAGGCCTAGTAATCCAGGATGGCATGTATACAGGCCTAGTAATCCAGATGGCATGTATACAGGCCTAGTAATCCAGCATGGCATGTATACAGGCCTAGTAATCCAGGATGGCATGTAAACAGGCCTAGTAATCCAGGATGGCATGTATACAGGCCTAGTAATCCAGGATGGCATGTATACAGGCCTAGTAATCCAGCATGGCATGTATACAGGCCTAGTAATCAAGGATGGCATGTATACAGGCCTAGTAATCCAGGATGGCATGTATACAGGCCTGTAATCCAGGATGGCATGTATACAGGCCTAGTAATCCAGGATGGCATGTATACAGGCCTAGTAATCCAGGATGGCATGTATACAGGCCTAGTAATCCAGGATGGCATGTATACAGGCCTAGTAATCTAGTAGATGGCATGTATACAGGCCTAGTAATCCAGGATGGCATGTATACAGGCCTAGTAATCCAGGATGGCATGTACACAGGCCTAGTAATCCAGGATGGCATGTATACAGGCCTAGTAATCCATTATGGCATGTATACAGGCCTAGTAATCCAGGATGGCATGTATACAGGCCTAGTAATCCAGGGTGGCATGTATACAGGCCTAGTAATCCAGCATAGCATGTATACAGGCCTAATAATCCAGGATGGCATGTACACAGGCCTAGTAATCCAGCATGGCATGTATACAGGGCTAGTAATCCAGGATGGCATGTACACAGGCCTAGTAATCCAGCATGGCATGTATACAGGGCTAGTAATCCAGGATGGCATGTATACAGGCCTAGTAATCCAGGATGGCATGTATACAGGACTAGTAATCTAGGATGGCATGTACACAGGCCTAGTAATCCAGAGATGGCATGTACATGTATACAGGCCTAGTAATCCATTATGGCATGTATACAGGCCTGTAATCCAGATGGCATGTATACAGGCCTAGTAATCCAGGGTGGCATGTATACAGGCCTAGTAATCCAGCATGGCATGTATACAGGCCTAATAATCCAGGATGGCATGCACACAGGCCTAGTAATCCAGCATGGCATGTATACAGGGCTAGTAATCCAGCATGGCATGTATACAGGCCTAGTAATCCATCATGGCATGTATACAGGCCTAGTAATCCAGGATGGCATGTATACAGGCCTAGTAATCCAGGATGGCATGTACACAGGCCTAGTAATCCAGGGTGGCATGTATACAGGCCTAGTAATCCAGGATGGCATGTATCTAGTAATCCAGCATGGCATGTACAATACAGGCCTAGTAATCCATCATGGCATGTACATGTATACAGGCCTAGTAATCCAGCATGGCATGTACAATACAGGCCTAGTAATCCAGGATGGCATGTATACAGGGCTAGTAATCCACGATGGCATGTAAACAGGGCTAGCCATCTGACTCAGTCCAGCGCCACTGTTTGAGTTCTCATACACCTAACACATATTCAGTCTCCTGTGTGGCCAGTCATGCCCTCACTGTCTACCATAACTGGTGTGGGAAGAATGGGTGATGGAGTCTGGTCGACCTCCATATGCAATCTTGTTTGAAAGGCAACAGAAAAATGACGGTTATGACATGACCTGGTGGATTTGCCTAGTGAGCATGCTCAGTGGAGTACGAACACAATGATAAGAACAGGTACCACAGTCAGGCAAGCTGATGTAGTCCTAGCCCTAGCTACCACAGTCAGGCAAGCTGATGTACGTAGTCCTAGCCCTAGCTACCAGTCAGGCAAGGTGGTGTAGTCCTAACCCTAGCTACCACAGTCAGGCAAGCTGGTGTAGTCCTAGCCCTAGCTACCACAGTCAGGCAAGCTGATGTACAGTCCTAGCCCTAGATACCAGTCAGGCAAGGTGGTGTAGTCCTAGCCCTAGCTACCAGTCAGGCAAGCTGATGTAGTCCTAGCCCTAGCTACCACAGTCAGGCAAGCTGATGTAGTCCTAGCCCTAGCTACCACAGTCAGGCAAGCTGATGTAGTCCTAGCCCTAGCTACCAGTCAGGCAAGCTCAGAGCCCTACTACCACAGTCAGGCAAGCGGAAAGCCCTACTACCACAGTCAGGCAAGCTGAGAGCCCTACTACCACAGTCAGGCAAGCTGAGAGCCCTAGCCCTACACCACAGCCAGGCAAGCTGAGAGCCCTGAGCCCTAGCCCTAGCTACCACAGTCAGGCAAGCTGAGAGCCCTAGCCCTAGCTACCACAGCCAGGCAAGCTGAGAGCCCTACTACCACAGTCAGGCAAGCTGAGAGCCCTAGCCCTACACCACAGCCAGGCAAGCTGAGAGCCCTAGCCCTAGCTACCACAGCCAGGCAAGCTGAGGGCCCTAGCCCTAGCTATCACACAAAGCTGAGAGCCCTGGCTCTAGCTACCACAGTCAGTCAAGCTGATAGCCCTAGCCTCAGCTACCACAGTCAGGCAAGCCAAGAGCCCTAGCCCTAGTTACCACAGTCAGGCAAGCTGATGTAGTCCTAGCCACCACAGTCAGGCTACATCAGCTTGCATGATTACGGATAGGAAACTCTCAAAAGCTATTACGCTAACTACAATTGACAGTTTACAGAGCAATAAATGGTAGCCTAGACACACTTCATTGGAAAGTTATTTTCCAGTGCAATGAATGGTAGGAACTCTCAATAGCCATTGTGTTAGATACATTTCATTGGAAAGTTAGCAATGAATGGTAGGAACTCTCAATAGCTAGATACATTTCATTGGAAAGTTAGCAATGAATGGTAGGAACTCTCAATAGCCTTTGTGCTAGATACATTTCATTGGAAAGTTAGCAATGAATGGTAGGAACTCTCAATAGCCATTGTGCTAGATACATTTCATTGGAAAGTTAGCAATGAATGGTAGGAACTCTCAATAGCAATTGTGCTAGATACATTTCATTGGAAAGTTAGCAATGAATGGTAGGAACTCTCAATAGCCAGTGTGCTAGATACATTTCATTGGAAAGTTAGCAATGAATGGTAGGAACTCTCAATAGCCATTGTGCTAGATACATTTCATTGGAAAGTTAGCAATGAATGGTAGGAACTCTCAATAGCTCATGTGCTAGATACATTTAGAACTGCTTCTCACCAGCATCTCAACTATGGTGCTGTATAGTTCTCCAGGCAAGAAGGCAAGAAGTCAAGTTCCATCTACATGTATTTACCACATATCCTTGACCTTTGACCTTGGAGTAAGGATATCAGACAATCAGAAAACTAAACAGATCTCATTGTAAAATCATTTTCACGTCTTGTGGTCATGGTTACCTTAGGTGTTACTCTGCTGGGAGGTTGGCCCAACTGAGCACCTGCGCTACAAGAATGGGTTCAGGGAACACGCGCACCTCAGCGCTGCAGGCTCCCCTGCCATCCGGCTGCCTGTGGCATGTATACCTTATAAGAATTCCGATAACCCGTCTTGACAAAGAACTGACATTGACAGTAGCTGTTCCAGCTAGAGCATGCTCAGCTTGACCACAAACACACACACATACACACAAGCATGCACACACACGCACACACATAACCTGAGGTGGGCTTGGCCAAAATCTACCTATAATTAGTCATTTACAGATCTAGCTTGTTGGACTGAGAGGGCCAAACGATTTTTAAACTTTCACCGACATAAACTGAGGAAAAACATTTCAACTTGTCCAAACTAACATGCAGACTTGCCTGTCTACACGTTGTGGGGGTGGACGCCTCAATTACATTACCTCGCTTCATGCAAGCGCAGCACAGGGTAACAGGGACTCCCTGGGCAGCTACACAACTAAAGGATCACCTGCTCCTCCTGTCTTCTCGAGGCTATCGAGTCCAGCTACACCTGCTTCCAAGCCCAGCAAAGAAGTGTCTTGATAATGGATTGTAACTTGTCGCTCTGGAATTCCTAGGTCAACTTAAAGGAGGTATGGCACGGATGTATAGTATACTTCAGGAAATGTCAAGTATACTACAGGAAATATCTAGTATACCAAGGGAAATGTTTAGTATACTACAAGAAGTGTCTAGTATACTTGTACATGAAGTGTCTAGTATACTAGAGAATGTATTGAAATGATATTCATAGAGACCTAATCAGTGTACGTTTTCCAAGTACTATACAATACCTGGGCGTGGCCAAGATATCCCCCCCCCCCCCCCAAACCCAAAATCTTGTATGAAACCATTGTTTCATTTGTTTTTCATTTGTTTTTATGAGGTTGTTAGATGTCTCAAAGATTTAAATCAAAACTTGAAAATTGGTGGCTAGAAATCTAATGACTTCGGTTTGACCTTGCCAATTATATGTTGGTGATGGCAGTGTTTCCTGCTTGGCTCCTTGCAGCAAAGTTGGTGACTTAGCAACTGTTGCTGACTCGCCATAGGCTTCATCTCTGCACCAACAGAGACTCTCACCAGCATGCTCCATGGTCGCCCATCTCAAGAGCAATAGGCAAGCTACAAACTTTCCTCGCTTATCCCGACTTTCAGTCAGATGAAAATTGCGAAGACACATCTTCGAAATACACAAAGTGACATCAACCTTGCTGGGCTTATGCGAATCACAATTTCACAATTGAAGGGCCTGAACTGACTTCAGTGAATTTCAGTGAAATTGTTGGACATATTCGAACTGAACATCGTCACAATGAACACCGTATTATAAATAATATATACTTGTCTACCTGATTGCCAAGTTCGAATATTAACTCTAGTCCGCCACCGTTCATGTGTACAGCTGCTGTGAATTAACTTACAGCAGCTAAAAGAAAATCTCAATGCAGCAACGTAACTTTTGAAAATCTTGGAAGGAGGGGAAAGGAGGGAGGGAGGAGGGAAGTCCCCGGTAACTCCACCCCATGTATGAACTAATTATGTATGAAAATCCTGCTAGTTAGCCTATGGTTGGAGTCAGATCCTCGTTAGCCTCCACAAGCTCAGGGGCATTAAAGGGGGGAGGGGAGAAAACAAGAGTCAGAGTTCATAGAGGAGGCTTGTGCCACGAAGTTCCCAATGGTCTGTTCTACTGCTCCTTAGCATTGGCTGTGGAGCAACTCAACAGCTACCTGTAAGGAGTGCTCACTGCCACCCAGTACTGCCTGGCTGACTGGCCATGGTACTGCACTAAGCATTGGCTGTGGAGCAACTCAACAGCTACCTGTAAGGAGTGCTCACCTGTCTGGCTGGCCATGACACTGCACTAAGCATTGGCTGTGGAGCAACTCAACAGCTACCTGTAAGGAGTGCTCACTGCCACCCAGTACTGCCTGTCTGGCTGGCCATGGTACTGCACTAAGCATTGGCTGTGGAGCAACTCAACAGCTACCTGTAAGGAGTGCTCACCCGTCTGGCTGGCCATGATGCTGCACTAAGCATTGGCTGTGGAGCAACTCAACAGCTACCTGTAAGGAGTGCTCACTGCCACCCAGTACTGCCTGTCTGGCTGGCCATGACACTGCACTAAGGAGAATGAAGGAACCTTTTTTTTTTTTAGTTGGGAGGGGAGAGACAGCATATGGCTTTGTAGTTTCAATTTAAAAGCCTAAGATAAGGACAACTCCACTTCTTTACCTTACATGCACAGGTGGAGTAACCAGTGGACACTACCTGCTAAAAGGATACTAGTGAAGTTGTAAGTTGGAGGAGGTGCCCCTCCCCCCTCTCACCCCATGGGGTTTTCCTGCACTAGACCCCCAATAGGGTTTTCATGCACTAGACTACTCAAACAAAAGTTGCACATAAAGAGACTGGGACTTTAAATAATATAAAATCTTGCATTGAAGATAATTGGATCTGCTGTTCATCTGCCAGACACAACTCACAGGCAGACCATAGTGAGTGTAGGATGTGTGTGTGTGTGAGTGTAGGATGTGTACATGTGTGTGTGTGTTGTGAGTGAGAGGGGTTGTCTGGCATAGCTAGAGCCCATTTGTGTCTGTTGTGAACGAGTCTAGTGTTGTTTGCATCTTGCACACAACACAAGAAATAAACACGGATAAGCATTGATGCTGGGAAATCCCGTGGGAAAATCCCATGGGAAATCATATCACATGATCAAGTGGTTTGTACCAATTGCTTGGATGAAAACCCGGAGCATTCTTACATTTAGAGCCAGGAAGAAACATTTCTCTGCAACAATAGCTAGCTATAGAAGGTTACTGCATTGAAACACCAAAATGTGTTGCAGTGTCACAAACTGGCTTTGAGAAGCTATGTTTACATCGTGCCACAAGCTACGAGCAATTCCGCTCCGAACATTTGCTTGGCACTGTTTTCAAGATACCAGTAGTGAAAAACAAAGTATATACAGTAAGTTTACCTTGGGCAGAAATGAGAACTAGTAGAACAGCGAAAGAAGACAACTCTATCTTCCATCTCTTCGCACTGGTCATCTTGGGACAAAACAAAACAAAAAACAACAACAATGTTCCAGGGGTGATACATCCTTTACCAATAGTAAAAGTGTGCGCGTGGACGATATAGTGTGCGCGTTAAGCATGACCCTTTACCTGAAATTTAGTTCATATTTCCCCCCCAAATTATTCGCCTGTATCCAAAATTTTTGGGCAACAAAAAATCCAAACAAAATCCATGTCTAGTTCAGTGTTCGGTTTAAATTCATATATTAGTGTGCCGGTGGCGTCCTCTAGATGCAGGAGACTGAATTACTATGACGTAATTAAAATAGACCTTAATGTTTTGAACTTTACCCAATAGATATTCAGTATTGATGATATTCAATTGCTAAATGGTGACCCCGACGAGGAAAAACCCCCTCTGCTGACTTAGCCGACTGTCTCACGACGTACAGCGGCCTTCCCGACTGTCCTCCACTGCTCCAGTAAAAACTAAACAAACGAGGACCTAGACATCAGCGTCCCTTTACCTATGGATCTCACAACTCAAGCAAAGCTCGTCGGCGATCTCTCAGCCCAGGGACGGAGGACATGGTAGGGCTGGTAGGGCTTTGGCCCTACCACTTTTTGCTGATTTTAAATTTTTAAGTCTAGTTGCTAGACCAGACCAACATGATGGGTTTTCCCTAACTAAGGATAAAAATGTGTAGACTATATAGTAGATAACAATGTGACAAATCTAATTGTCTGTCACGTGAAAAGTACATGGAATATGACCACATGCTCACTCAGGCAAATAAAGTCAAATGCTAACCATGATGCTAGATCAGGCAATTAAAGTCACAAGCTTAGATTCCACCCAGCTGCTTATTAAATACAGTAGTCAGTCTGAGTCAGTGGTTGCAAATTTTGGAGAGCATGGCAAGCAGCTCTAGTTTCACTGAATTGTCAGATTGTCCTCATCACTTGGTTTTTCTTTTCCTAAACGCTCATTTGGTAACAAAGTACCAGTTGATAGACTTTTTGGTTTAAGCAATGGCCATTTTTGCACTACCAGGAGGCTACAGATATTGCTTTCTGTTATACTTGTACCACTGCATACAAACAAGGAAAATTGAGGTATTCCAATGCAGAGCCAGCTTTTCTATCTTTTTCAATTTGGCTAACTGTAATCCATCAACCATTATCATCATAGGTCTCAAAGGGCTTCTGCAACTGGAAGAATGCCACTACATCATTTAACAAGCATCAACAGAGTGCTTGCCATAAACAAGCTGTAGAAGTTGTTCTTACACTTCCAGCTACAACCACAAGTATTGGCAATCTACTTGTGAAAGAGCGGGCAAAGGAACAAGGAGAAAACCGTGCAATGTTAACTTTTCAAACATATGCTATCTAGCTCGTAAAGGATTACCACTCAGAGGGAATAGGATTACTGAAGAAGATGGAAACTTCGTAAATTGGAGGATGATACATCTGCTATTGATGGTTAAAACAAAAATCTTACAAGTACACATCACATGAGATGCAAAATGAAAGTGATGGCTATGTCTGTACTTTGGAATGTTGCTAGTTCTTTGCAAAATTCTTCATTTTTAACCCTGATGATGGATGAAACAACTGACACCACTAATAAGGAGCAGGCAACCATTATAATTTGTAGGATCGCTGAAAACTTTGAAGTAAGTGAAGAATTTTTAGGTTTATAATATCACGTTCCATCAATTGATGCAGGTACTTTGGATACTTTTAGTCGATTGAACTTATCCTTCAATCAGTTACGTGGTCAATGCTACGATGGGGCAAGTGCAATGAAGGGAGCTAAATCAGGGTTGCCTAGAGAATAAATGATATTGAACCAAAGGCAGTATACACACACTGCTATGGGCTTGATACTTTCCAAATAGTCTCTCTCTATGTTCGAATTACTTATAGGCAACCTCTTTGAGATTGAGTGAATCAGTGCGCTCCTTGTGAATGTGAGGTGATTCAGTCTTTGTTTTAACATAGTAGTAAGTTTTAATCCTACGTAAAGCACTAAAGAAGCACTCAGATGTTGCATTGGTTGCTGGCATGATAAGTTTCAGCTTTAAAACTGTACAAACCTGATCCACAAGTGCTCGTTGACCAAGAGAAAGACTTTGAAAATAGTATCTGATGTCAAATATATTTACATTGGGTCCAATGGTCTACCTGGACTCAAAATTGATGCCAAAAGTTAGTAACTGGGCATGCAATAGATCGGGCTTGAAATCGTCTTTGTAAAAGGTGCAAATAGACTGAAAATATTCTTCAAAGTCAACCCCCTGACATGCTCTGCATAAAAGTTGCTCCAATTTTGAGAAAATTCTATATCATGGGGTCAAAGTGATCCTTTAAACAGCTGACAATGTTATCCAGTGCTTCAAAATATATCTGGCGATAATAGAGCAAGGGACTTTCATGATACTCTCCACTGGACAATCCATCCTCAAATCTCTGTGGAACACTTCACTTACGAGGTAAGTGTGGTTCACCAACATCTATTGATTAAGCAGTTCTTGAAACTTTGTCCCAAAATAAATCATAAATTTCATCAGTACATAGAGACAGCAGTGTATCTACAACCATTTCTCCTCCTACCTTTTGACCCTCAGCGGCTGAAATCTTTACCTTCTGCAGAGTCTTGTTCAAGTTATCAGTGTAGAGGAAAATAACTTATGACTTTGAGCATTATTGTACCAAACAGGAAATCAAAATGTTTCATCTGTGCAGAAACTCCTTTTATCCTAGCTCTCATCTCTGTGTCCTCTATGATTTCAAAAGCTTCATCCCACATAGCTTGTAATGCAGCATAGTTGCTGACAATGCTCACTAGTGCATTTGCACACACAGTTCACCTCATTGGGCATAGCATTCGAACTCCTGGTGATGTCATGCCACCTTCAGAATCACAAGCTTCCTTCAAAGCTCGGAAGATCCCTTCCCTTCGTGGTGAAAACTTGATCAATTTTGTTATTTCCTTCGTCATGTCAAGGACATCTCGCATTATATTGATATCTTTCAAGGTATCACTCACATAACTGTACAATCATAATAATAAATAGTGTGAAGTCTATAATACTACGTCTATACTACTCAATATGGTCAGTTTTTGCATTTTTGCACTCCATGTGATATCCCCCTCTAGCCTCATGCATCTTACACTTACTGTGCATAGCTTGATGGCCAGGTGGTACATTGGCCCTACCACTTAAAATTTGTGTGCTCCGTCTCTGCCTGAGCCGCAGTGCCAGGCAAGGGTGACATTATCGCCGCAGTAGTAGCTGCACAAGCTGCCCACGATACAGCACATCCCCCGGCCCAGGCTCCACAAGTAAATCGATTGAGCTTCCTGAGCTAGACCACGATGACCCTGATTACTGGTTCCTCGCTGCTGAGGCGCAGTTCCACCTTCGAGGCATTACAGCTGATATTACTAAGTACTACTATATTGTAGGCCAGTTCGATAAGACAGTACAGAAACGCATGCGTCTAGGCTGCAGAATGTGTGTGAAAACCAACTTTATTATTCAAGTAAAGTGAATACATACACAGCAGTAATGACCCCAGAACACAAGGAGTCCTGGTTCTAGGAAGCACCTAGAGAAGGGGCTTGGCAAGGTATTGTGAGACAATAAAAAAATAATGACAGCACAATAATAAATAGTAAATATATGTATAGTTAAAGCAATGGTCGAGAAGAGTTCCATGACATATCCAGTCTCGCACGAAACAGTTGGCTAGAGGCCGAAATTGCCACTTTTGCAGCAGCAGCATCTAGCAGTTTGGATGCTTGTGGTTTTCCAATACTGGCGTCAGGGCTTGTCGGCTAGACGGCAACCAGTGACCTAGAGCTCCTATCTCGATTGTGTGTACAAGGAGGAGTGGAATCCTTGTGCCTCAAGGTCACTTAGGGCCAGTTGGTAGATCACTTTTGACTCCTTTCGTTGTTTAGCCTTTAAGATGGACTCCGGTGAATTGAACGGAATGGTCAGTTCAATCAAGAACATTTCATTGTTCCGCCTTACTACCACGTCTGGTCTAGCTGAGGTGTCTAGAATATTTGCAGGGATAGTTCCAGGGGGGTTGTTACTTGCCCTGTAGCCAGGAAGATCTGCAAAGCAGGCACCATGAACTTCTCAATCCCAGATATCACCACTCTCAGGACAGAGTCGTGCCTCCATGTGTACCTCGCTTGCTTCAGAGCCTCTGGATAATTCGATAGGATGTGGTGCACAGTAGGAGACTGATTCTTGCACAGGGGACAGCGAGGATCAACACGAATATGCCAGCATTTGAGATTGAGAGGGGTAGGCAAAGTGTCTGTACCTGCTCTCAGAATAAATGACAGCTGTCCAGCTGGTAGTCCATCCATGATGCGTCTCCATAGCCTATTTTTTTCTTCTAGCTTAGTTACACCAAGGTCTTGTTTTGTACCGATAACTTTGAGAGTTTGGCATTGCATGCACTTGCCCTATTATCCTTCAATACTTTACGGCACTGCTGTCCTAACATCTTACTGGTGATGGTATTAAATAATTGAGGACTTTGCCCTGAGTAGAAGTCTCGAAGCTTCATCAGGGATACCAAGGTTGACACAGCTTTGATGGTCCAAAAAGATGTTTGAAAGTTCTTTGATCAAAGGGTCATGTGAGGTTGAGATTGTACACAGCAAGGAGAGTTTAGCTTTGATGGTTTGATCGGTTAGAGATGGACTCCAGACACCGACAAGTATGAGTACATCAAGACAGCTGTGCTAAAGATCTATGGACAGACAGCTCAGAAGAAGGCCATGGCCTTTTTCTCCAGCTGTGAAGCCTGCAACCTAGGTGACAGGCGCCCTTCTGACCTGCTTGACCACCTTCGTGGCCTCTTCAATGCCGAAGACATCTTTCGCCAAGGTTTCGTCATGCACCTACCTGAGCATGTACGATGCAGCTTGATGGCAGAAGAGGCACCCTGGAAGAATTGGCTGAGAGAGCAGATGCCATCATGGAAGGTCAGTCAGCATTACCAGCGATTACCGCATTCGTTGGGAACCCAGCTATATAGAATGACGAAAACAGTCAATGCCGAAGACTTCTTTCGCCAAGGTTTCGTCATGCACCTATATACCTGGAGATGCCAAAATCATCATAAAAAAGATGAACGTCGAAACGACATCTATATTTCAAAACCGGAAGTGAAGTTTGACGTCAGGTTTTTCATGGTTAACTACATTATACATATCTTATATTTTAAATATTCATAGAGCAAAGCTATACGAAAATATGTTTATTTTATTTTTTGGTTGAATAATAATAATAATATTTTTTTTTTTAGGAGCGATAATACCATTTCGCGCCTACAGGCGCTTGTGCCGGTGAGAGGGTTAAGGCATTTCACCTACAAACAGATACGAAAAATGTTTATTGCAACAAGTTATCCTTCAGTTCCTTAGGGAGGTGGAGGGAAGGGAAGGCAAGTGTGGCCAGGATTTCAAAAGTGGTGGCAGGATGTATCCTTCAATTTATCTCACCAGCGTGGCTGAGTTTTCAACATCACCATTTGAATAGGCAAGAATGGGCTAAGTTTTGCAAATTTTGAGCAAGCACAAATGAAAAATATCACGAGGTGAAAACCGGACAAACCTCAGCCAATGAATGCCATACACACTAACTGCAAGCTAATACTTCACAACAACAGGAGTTGTCTGATTCAAATACAGCAAAAAGAAAGGCAACGTTTATCTGTGGTCGTCGAAAGTTGAGGTCGATTACATGTTGCAGGTATGAAAAATTTGGCATTCCTAAATTACACTTTGCTGCACGAAGAATCAACTCAGCTGTATGCAGTGTTGGTCGTAGATGTGCAAGATGGTCGTCCCACAGATAGGCCAGTGTATGGACTTGAAATTCATCGAGGAGGTGGTCTATCAGATGCTGAAATGTAGTAGGACTCCTTTTAGCCCAAACAGCATTGTCACACACCTATACTTTCCGAAGGGAGTAGCAAATGTCGTCTTGTCTCGGTCCTTTTTATCAACGGGTACCTGGTAATACTTTTTTGTCAAGTCGAGGGTCAATAGATACATTGCATGTCCAACTTTGTCAGTGAGGTCATCCACATGGGGCATCTGGTGAATTGACAGTAGTCAAACATTCTAATCAGGCCATCCTTTTTACGGATGGGTGAACTCTGCTTTGTTCAATCACTCATGCTTCTAACATTAGTGAGAGCTCAGCCCATACGTCATCTTCCCAGCTTTAGCTATTCTGTATGGTGGTAGTCGAAATAATGGTGCATCACCAGTGTTAGTGAAAATGTGTTGCCTCTGTGATAGATGTGGGTGTGTCACTGAAGAGATGCAGTCGTTTATCGGAGTTGCTGAAGTTGTTGTGTCTGAGGTGGGTCAAGCTGTGCCTGAGGTGGGTCAAGCTGTACCTGAGGTGGGTCAAGCTGTGCCTGAGGTGGGTCAAGCTGTGGCTGAGGTGGGTCAAGCTGTACCAGAGGTGGGTCAAGCTGTGCCTGAGTAGGGTCAAGCTGTGCCTCTGAGGTGGGTCAAGCTGTGCCTCTGAGGTGGGTCAAGCTGTGCCTCTGAGGTGGGTCAAGCTGTGCCTCTGAGTTAGGTCAAGCTGTGCCTCTGAGGTGGGTCAAGCTGTGCCTCTGAGGTGGGTCAAGCTGTGCCTGAGGTGGGTCAAGCTGTGCCTCTGATGTGGGTCAAGCTGTGCCTGAGGTGGGTCAAGCTGTGCCTGAGGAGGGTCAAGCTGTACCTCTGAGATGGGTCAAGCTGTGCCTGATGTGGGTCAAGCTGTACCGAGGAGGGACAAGCTGGCTGCTGATGGTTGGTTTTCAATCTTGGCCAAGTTTGAGTAGCAACATTGGCTGAATCATCATTGTCCCAAGAAATGATGGTGACTGCTATATAGCACAGTTGCTGTTGGGCTATTCCAAGGGGTCAACATAATTATTAATGTGGAACTGCCGTTTTCGTTTCTTGTCACTGAGAAGACAGTTTGTTGGCCACATCTGGCATGAGGACAGTACCTGGCCACCTTTGTCATATGATCTGGAGAGGGCATTTCTTTCATACCACTCCTTCGAAGCTTGGTTGGCGTCAGTCTCCTTCGAGGAGAACAACCACAAATTTTGACAATAATGATGAGTTAGCTGTTTCTAGATAAGTAGCTGTCACCTGTGAGGGGACTAATATGCACACACTCTATGCTATGCTATCAAGTTGAAACACGAAGTCAATTGGCAAATGTTCGAATTTGTATGTTGTGGAAATGCTTGTCAGGGTTCAAGTATGCTCCCTAGGCTACCCCATTAGCTGCTACATAATACTATCGAGAGATTACGTTAAAGAAGGAATCGAATTCGACGAGCCACAAGCACAAACACAACTATCACTAATAACAACTATGGGAATGCAACTCGGACTCAACTAGCAAGGGCTAACCATGTGTACAAGAACAGAACAGTTATTTTTATACTCGGTTTAACATTTGTTCACCCACAACGACACTGAATTACAAGTAATCATTCTATCTACCTAGTTCATGGTTCACACTGTTGGCTGTTTGGCTGGGGAGGGCATTTTCCTCTGGGCTGCTTGGGCTTGGCTGATGGGCATGTACCAACAACATTTTATCAAGAATTATGCAATGATAGCAGCCCCTTTGTCAGATATCACATTAAATTCTTTTGGTCAGATATATAGATTTGCTGGAATAAAGCATGTAAACATGTTTTAGAGAAGCTCAAGAAGATGATGTGTGAAACACTGATTCTGGGGAAACATTCTTATCACAGACAGATGCCTCTAACTGTGGAGTAGTTGAGCCAGTTGGGAAGGTGGAACTGGATTGCGTATTTCAGTCGTAAATTTCTACCCGGAGAATAATAATATTTGACAGTAGAACAAGAGTGCCTGGCCATCAAACTGGAAGTTCATGATTCAGATGGATTCAGATGGACTATTAATTAGTTTGGGTGGAGAGACTGAAAGAAAATAACAATCTATCACAAGATAGAATATTGCCCCTGCACCTTGCAGTTGAGTTGGGACAGCTTATAGAAATGCTGATGCTCTCTCTCTCATTCCACAATGGATGCAACACTGAACACATCTGTTGCAGGAGTAGGAAGAAGTGTGAGGGATTGAAGTTATTGCCATGGTATTTCTCTTCGTGTAACTTTGAGCCATTTTATCTAACATTTTATTGCAGATTCAATGCCACAGGGGCTGGGCATGTCTTATCCTTGGCCATGTTTAAAAATAGCATGTTTTGTTCTACTATGGACCAAATTGTGAATTATGCACTGCTGTTGTCACTGTGAAACCCTGCTGTCTTGCCACCAAGTTACTATATTTTCTGGAATTAAGATTAAGACACTTATAATACACGTGAATAAAAGCACAGAACATTGCAGGCTCAGTCGTGGCAGAAAAGAATGAGTCAGAAAAGAAATAATAGTAAGAAAGACAGGCACAAACACAAAATAAAATGTGGATCCTCCTCCTATAGGAATACAATGTCACTCCTTAGATCCCCATTTAACACACAAATCAATTCATGAAAGACCACCAGCTCCCTAGCAGGTTCCAAGTCAAACTGACATAGCAGGGAGTAGTTATCATGGTCCTTTGTCATCATCACAGCTTTCAAAATTTGTCCTGGCTTACAACATTCCCTGTCTTCGGAGTAAATCAACTTTTAGCTTAAAGTCTTCATGCAAGATTTCATTTTACATTCTTGCTGAGCACTTTACTTTCCCTTGATAGTCACACATGCTCTATATGTGCTACTTTCTTGATATATTCAGCTTTGGTCTAATCCTAAGAACTTCATCTTGGTTTTTCACAACAAGTAGTGTACTTTCTTGGGGGCTCCAGAACCTTGATCTCCTACATAGAACTTACATCTTTATCAGAAGAGCTACGTTCTTGGTCAGCTCAATATAGGGTAAATGGTATATAATATCTTCCTAAAGATATTACTTACTTTGAACCGACTTGTTCCTTCCTTTTTGCTCAGCTGTTTGAACTTATGGACAAGCGGGATCAACAAAGAAGAGCAGAAGCAGCTCAGATCCGAAAAGAAGAAAGAGAAGCGGAATGGGAAAGAGAGGAAAAACGAGAAGCTGAGAGAGATAAAAGATTGGAAGCGTTGTTGGAGCGGACCAGTGCAACAGGAGCAGGAGTGTTAGATGACTCCAGCCATTCAACTCGATCGGATGAGAGTGGAAGAAGAGAAAAGGTGGAGAGGTTCAGGCCAATGAAGGCTGATGAAGATGTGGAAACGTACTTTGCTTCATTTGAAGCGCACATGACCACATATAGAGCAGAAAAAGAAGAGTGGACAAAGTACCTGGCTCCATTACTTGAACCGCAACCCAACAGAGTCTTGGATGAAGACAGTCGACGGAATTATGATGTGGTAAAAGAAGCTCTCTACTGTCACTTCAGGGTGACTCAAGCAACCTACCGCTCAAGGTTGGATCAGCTTAGACGGCAACCGGGAGAGACGTGGTCCACAGCAGGAGAGCGAGGCAAGTGTTTGGCGAGGCAATGGTTGACCAAGTGCAAGACGGTAGAAGAAGCAGCCGACCTCATTGCAGAAGATGCCATCGTGAAAAGTATGCCCCGACAACTCCTCACTCATGTTCGGGATCGGAAGACCGAGACGATGAAAGAATCATTTACTGTGGCAGATGATTTCATGTCTGTGAGAGGCTGGAATTATGATGTCGTCCACGAACCAGATCGGGCAGCAGGGAAGCTACATCGAAAGGAGGAAAAGATGCGCCCCTCTGTGGATCAGACTGGCAGAGACAGACCTGCCAGCCCCAGGACCGACAGGCGAGACAGGAGCGATGTACGTCCTAGTCGTGACCAACCTAGAGACTACCCCAAGGATAATCGTTTTAGTTGTGCCGGCTCAGAAAAAGACCAGACAGGCACGAGCTGGAAACTACAGCCCAAGTTTTATCGGCAGGGCAGACCCCGCCGATTTCAGTGTAACGCTTACGGGCATTTCGCTGCTGAATGCCACAGCAAACCAGCAGTTGTCAGGCCAAAGACAGAGATGAACTGGGTAGGTGCTTTGACGCAGCAACAAGAGCTGGCATTAGTGGAATCTAACGTAGACAGAAGAGCCACCGTATGTGGATCAGTTGGAGGACAGTCATGCAAAAACATACTGCTTGATACAGGAGCTACCCAAACAGTGGTTAGAAGAGAACTGGTTGACCTCAACTCTTACACTGGAGAGCACAAGGTAGCCAGAAGTTTCAATGGTATCCAGCAGTCTTTCCCACTGGCAAGGACGAGCGTCAGAGTGGACGGAACAGAACATGATTTGGAAGTACTTGTGGCGGATGACTTGTGCTATGATGCATTACTGGGACGCGACGTCCCAGAGTTATGGGTGATTGGCAAGAGGTTGCTCTATGATGACGTCATCGGGATGGTACACACAAGAAGCCAAAAAACAGAGCCACTCCAAGAACTCTCATCCAAACACAGAGATCAGCAGTCTGACAACTCAGATGACAGTGAGGAGAGTGAAGCTGAAGACTGTCCATTTGATTCAGATGGAAGAGCCAAGTATGAGTTGCCTGATGAGCACAACAGCTCGGGTGATGACAGTGATGTCTGTGAAGATTCCTCAACTCCCCCTGCACAGGCAGCTGGAGAAGAACCTGACACAGATGACCCAGACAGTCTGGCTGAAGCAAAAGTGACGTTAGCTACGAGAGCACCCCAGTCTCAGCAGAAAACGAACAGCAGAGCTAGCCTACGAAAGGCTAGGGCTGACTATATTGCAGGCAGATCAGGACATCACTTGGATGTCTCTGCTGAGGAGCTCCGTCAATATCAGGTCTTGGACGACTCACTTGCCAGTTGGAGGGAGAAGGCCAATACTGGTGTTGACAGGTTCGTCATCCAAGAAGGGTTGCTATACAAGAGAGCCCCCGAGATCGGCTGGGTGAGGAAATGTTGCAACTCTGCATGCCTCAGTCATACCGGTCTTTAATGCTCTCCTTAGCACACAGACCCGGCCATCTGGTCAGGGATAAGACTACTCAGAAGGTGCTGGACGACTTCTGCTGGCCTGGACTGCACAGCGAAATGAGGCAGTTATGTAAGGCATGTCCTGATTGCCCGAGAGCAAACAAGAAAGCGCCTCGTCCGGCTCCCCTACGTCCGCTACCTATCATAGAGGTCCCCTTCCAGCAGATAGGAATGGACATGGTTGGACCCTTACCGACAACAGCAGCAGGAAATCGCTTTATTTTGGTGGTAGTAGACTACGCCATGAGATGGCCAGAAGCATTCCCGTTAACATTCACTGATAGTAAGTCAGTAGCAGACCAGCTTCTGCTGATGTTTACCAGAGTTGGAGTGCCAGAACAGATTTTGACGGACTGTGGCCAAAATTTTGTGAGCAAGTTGTTGAAGGAGCTCTACAGGCTTCTTGGTGTACAGAGCATAACCACAACTCCCTACCATCCAGCTACAGATGGTCTCGTGGAGAGACACAACGGAATCATCAAAAACATGATCCGCAGAACCTCGAAACTATGGCAGGGTCAGTGGGACTTGGCCCTACCATTTTTGCTAGGAGAACTGAAGCCGACTCCAAGTACAACTACCGGGTTTACACCATCAGAACTACTGTATGGACGCCAACTACGTGGACCATTACAGATGCTTCGTCAGAAGTGGACCGATGATCAGTCAGCTCCAACGAGTGTGATGCATTACGTGACATCCATTCAGGATCGTCTGAGTCAGATAAAAGAACTAGCCAATGAGAATGAACAGAAGAGCAAGGTGAAGTGCAAGACGTGTTATGACAGAAGAGCAAAGGAGCGGAGTTTCCGGGCTGGAGAATTGGTGCTGGTACGGACTCCCTCCTTGACATCAAAGATGGAAAATGAGTGGAAAGGACCATACTCTGTTATTGAGAAGTGTGATGAAACCACTTACAAGTTGAACATGCCAGACCATCCAAGGCGCCGGGTGAAAAGACACGTTAATCTGTTGAGAGAATTTGTCTCTCCCACAGCAGGATGTATGCTTGTACACACAGAATCTGGACTAGATTTTGGACCTTCCATAGAAAAAGGAAGAGAAAGCAGACCCAAGGTCAGCGACAGACTGACGGTTGAAGAGAAGAAGCAGATAGACCAACTGATGACAGAATTTGGAGCACTGATGCAAGGTCAACCAGGACTGACTAGAGCTGCAGAAATAAGCATAGAGACAGGGTCAGCATACCCGATCAGTCAACCTCCTTATCGGTTGGATTCAGTCAAGTCGAAAGCCATGGATGATGCAGTTCGAGAACTGCTTGAGATGGGTATCGTGAGGCCCTCTCGAAGTTCCTGGGCGTCATCAGCACTGCTGGTCGCAAAACGCGATGGAACAAACAGACTTTGTGTGGACTACCGCAATTTGAACGGTATCACCATATCAGATCCTTTCCCCTTACCGCTGATAGAAGAACTACTTGGACCGACTCGGGAAAGCAACATATATCTCCACACTGGACCTTCTCAAGGGGTATCATCAGGTGCCAGTGCAAGCAGCAGAGTCAATTCCCAAAACAGCTTTCATCACCAGTCGGGGCAAGTGGGAGTATACAAGAATGCCGTTTGGGTTGAAAAATGCGCCTTCGGTATTTCAAAGGATGATGAACGCTATTATGGCCGATCTCACCGCCTTTGCAGCAGCCTATATTGATGACTTGGTCATTTTCAGTGAGTCATTCCAGGACCATGTCAAACACCTGAGAGTGGTGTTTCAACGTCTGGAAGAGACGGGTCTCAAGCTCAAGCCAGAGAAGTGTACTATCGCAGGAAGCAGTTGTGAGTTCTTGGGACATGTTGTCGGAGAGGGGCAGATTCGGCCACTGGAGGCCAAATAGCTGGATACCCTCTCCCAGCAAGGAAGAAAGAAATGAGAGCGTTTCTTGGCCTGACGAACTATTACAGGCGTTTCGTCCCTGGCTACGGTGCCATAGCAGTGCCTCTCAATGATGCAACAAGAAAGCAGGCTCCAGATCGCGTGGAGTGGACCCAAGAACGGAAGGACGCATTCGAACAACTCAAGACAGCTCTGACTAGCCATCCCGTGCTCACCAGTCCAGATGAGTCAAAACCATTTACTCTTCATACAGACGCTTCGGGCATCAGAGCGGAGTAGGTGCCGTACTCAGCCAGGACGTTGACGGAACAGACAAACCCATCGCCTACTTCTCAAGACGGTTGAAGCCCGCGGAGACAAGGTACTCGGTAACCGAGCAAGAGTGCCTGGCCGTGGTTGAAGCAGTCCGACACTTTCGAGTATACTTAAGTGGAAGACAATTTACAGTGGTCACTGATCACCGTAGCCTAGTATACCTCAACTCCATGAAGGATGAGAATGGACGATTAACCCGTTGGTCTTTGGCCCTCCAACCATATCTATTCGAAGTCCAACACAGACCAGGAGTGAGGCATCAGAACGCTGATGGCCTATCGAGGCAGTCCTGGGGCAGAGTTGCAGATGAGCCAGATGCCCTTTCCTTGGGAGAAGAAGGGAGGGATGTCGCAGGGCGACTATCTGCCCCACCAGATGAACAGTAGCTGAGGTTGATGCAGCCTCAGCAGTTATCAAACATTAACATTATCTGTACATGATCAGTTGTGGTTTGTCATTGTTGTACCACCTACCTTGGTGGTCAGAGTAATTAAGCTCAGCCACCACGAGGGTGCAACCCTTACCAGTTATTGAGTTATTGAGTTTTGTGTAGTCATTAGAACATATCTCTGTGAATGCCTGTTCTCGATGATAAGTTTTAGTGTATGCCTAACCAGAGACAGTCAGTGGTTGTTGTGAACAACATGGTGGCAGCATATCGCGACAGCGTGCAGATCAGAACCGATTCAGATACCAGTCAGCAATCACAGGCCGACTATGGAGTTTGCCCTGTGACAGTAGACCAAGTTAGTAAAAGGGTACATTAAGTGAGCTATTGGTTTTGACACATGATAAATTCCACATTAGCTTCTTCCTTAAACCAACAGTACACTGGACAATCTGAACATTCGGACTTGCTATGTATAGATGTATATTGCCTACATGAAAGAATATAGGTTCGTTGTTATAATCATGTGTTATTTGCAAATTATTGTCTGTGCCAAAAAAAAAAAAACATTGTTATTGCTGTCAATATATAGGAATAATGATGAACAAACACACATTATATAATGTAGTTCACAAATTTATGTTTTAATTACAAACTATATTCTGTTAAAGTAACACATCATATGTTTTTCAGGTTGTTATGACTACTGTGAGTAATTATTGATTTATGTATAGGATAGCCTATATAAAAGAGTCGGTTATGCGCCTATGTAACCTCCGAGTTTGTGGTTACCCCGAGGCGAAGCCGAGGAATGTAACAGCAAATGAGTAGGTTACACTGGCGCATAACCGACTCTTTTGTATAGGCTATCTTACTTATACTACATTGCGCACGCGCTAAAATACATGCGGCTAAAAGTGTAGGTTACGCGAGCCCTAGCCCTAGCCCTAGCCCTAGCCTGCCTATGTAACCTATAGTTATTAACCAATCAGATTAGCTACAGGTCATGTGATGTAGTATAAGTTTTGTTATAATATCATATAATCATTACTTTAAAAGTATCATGTGCTCTGGATGCTTAAGTATTGACTATATATGTCAGGGGGGAAAATGTCAGTGTAATGTTCCTCCCCAATATAGGTCTTTTGTATCTTGCTATTAGCGAACTTCATGAATCAGATGTTGGCACCTAAGAAGAATGAACACAAGTGTATTACATCTTAATGTTTTACAAATAAAACTATAACACAGGTACTACCTTGTCATTCTCAAGTACTCTGTATAGTTTGACCCACTATCTTAATTAAGTAAAAAGAATTATATTATTATTAAAGATTTGTACTTTAACTTTAACATGATATCTCGGCTTGGCTATATCAAGAAAATCTTGAAGATATTATTTTCTGATTGTGTTATTTCCAGGGAGATAGCCATAAATTGATTAATAGACATGCAGATAGGAAAAGAGGATAGTGAAAGTTTTTAGAGCTGGGGGAAGAAATTGAAAGTACTCTAGTCCTACACTAGTGATAATAATAAGTTTAGCATACCCAGACCATTACAGAGGTGTAATAATGAACATTGGATTAGTAATACATTTGCCAGTTTTCTCCATATTTCAAGCTTATATATATATAGCTGAAGATTTGGAGAAAACTAGGAAAGGTGGAAAAACTAGGAAAGGTGAAAATATGTTGGGAATTTAAAAAATGTCTTGATTAATCTTGAAATAGGCATTTAGTAGAGCGTTGATTTTTAATCAGTTTTAACAATCTGACAGTTTAGTTATACTTTTGCAGACATGCATTATCACAATTGCATTCAATCATTCCTGGAGAAGAAAGGTGGATGTATAAGTATATAGTTCACTGCAGAGTAAAAAGGGAACTTTCACATCATTGGCTGCTCACGTCACAAGGTAAGTGGGCAATTTAAAAAAATTGTGAATATAATTGACAAACATGCCTTATATTGGGTATATATACACATTTGAGAAAAAAATTCTCTCTTGCATCTTAACAATTGCAGGGTATGCATGTTAGATAAATTTGCTCCATTTTCTTGCAATAATAATATTATTCTACATGTTTTAGTTGGCTAAGGGTGAGCTTGCCCATATATAATAAATTATATATATGCAGCAGACAAGACAGCTGTTTTGAGTAAAACAGAAAGCTCATGAGATATAACTAGCTACTAGAGATAAATCAATTTTCGTCCACTGTAAATAACGGATACTTGATTGGTATAACATGTAGCTATAGCTAGATAGACACTTCATTATTAAAAGAAGCACAGATATATATAGCTAGAGACAAACTTACAGTGTGAATCACCTCCACAAAACATATTCTGTGGAAATGCTATCTTCTATATACTAATTACTACTATGTATCAAAGAGGTCATAAACAAACATGCACTTTAGTTTTAAACAACCTATTCAGATAACTAACACAAAAAGCTTTCAACTAACTGTAAGGAGAGTCACAATGCATTCACAACATATTTCTCTGCACTGAGGACATTAAAAAAAATTCAGTAATTTACCTAACTCAAACAATAGCAATAGGATAGGTCATAAACTATTATCTACTATAAGAGCCATTATTAGGATCCTTATACTAGGAAGAGAATAATTATGCTTTACAGAGAACAAAAGTAAACTGTCATTAATATATAGTATAAAAGAGAACATACCTGCAGTGACCAGAAGTGCATACTTCCTGGTGATAGTGATAGTTTTTAGAAAGAAGCGATTATCATATAATACCATGTGCGCTTCATATTGCCCAGAATCAGAGAACCTCAGATCACTCAGTGTAACATTAAAACCAGACATATCCATCCTTTGATGATATGCACTAATTCTGCTGGAGTTATAACAAGATTCCCTAAAGCATCTATACAACTTGTTGAATCCTCCTCCATCCTGTACCTTAAACAGTTCAAACACATACACTTCCTGTTTTAACAGGTTATTAACTATAAACCATTAGAAGGGAAGCAGAGAGACTAACAGGTTTATTAACTATAAACCATTAGAAGGGAAGCAGAGAGACTAACAGGTTATTAACTATAAACCATTAGAAGGGAAGCAGAGAGACTAACAGGTTATTAACTATAAACCATTAGAAGGGAAGCAGAGATACCCGCAAGAACCACCACCTCGGTATCCCAAACGAGCATCAAATATGGCACTACCCCCAACCTTTGATTGCAGAGATATTGCAGAACCACAGTTTTGGCCATTGCCACTTTCAGGACATGTCCTGAAGAATGCATGACCTGAAGATAAAAAAGTAGATGCTAGTATTCATGCACATCTAAAGGTACCTACAGATTGCATGCTAATAAAGACACATACCTTCCACAATGAGCACATACAGTGGCTGTGGGATATAAAAATCAGGAGATGTGCAGTTATATATTCCTTCCTTTCCATGGTCTATATTTCTCAAAGTTAGAATGCTCGTTCCTCCGATTCTTCTCTCACTAATATCTGTGTTTGATCTTGTATCAATCACATTTAAAGAGGAAATACTTTTCCCAAATAGCCAATCGAAATTCTGAACACCCCCAACCTGACACTTGAATTCAACATGAGTGGTCAGTGGTGCAATGGCCTGAGCTATTCTATCTGCAATAAGAACAAAATGTTAATGTAGACCCAAGTATAGATAGATCACTACATCAAAAATATTCCTTGAATGTGCAACATCAGAGTTGTTATCTACACTACAATGATGGCTACATCTATACAATTCCAGCTTACAAGATTTTTTTATTCTTTGATCTCGAAGACTACAAGCTTGCCAATGATTGACTCTACAATAACAACCTCGTGAAGAACCTGCATGTCAGTAAGCAAAAATGAAATTGCAAACAGAAAAACATCACATACAAACACAATCAAATTCCAGAATCTTCTACATGCTAAACTGGAGTAAGTAGCCAACTCCAGTAAATATGAATAATGGCTATTGTCAGCCTTGGATAAATCAGTTAGGAATTTTACTCAGTTGAGGACCTAATTTCCATAAATAACCAGAATAGTGGAATCTTGACCATTACAATAATATGAGGGGGTGAGGGAGGGAGGTGGGAGGTGGGATTGCACTGGATTTAGCCCCATCTCATATTCAATCACAACATCTACATGGACCGGCAAAGTAGCTACATACTTAATTGAAACACTACTGTTGACAATCACAATGTTTTCTGCTTTGCTCCTCCTTTGACTTATAATTACTTGCAGCTGCTGTTTGATCACCATCAGCTTCAATCATTAAACTAACAGAAAGTTGAACTCCATTCTCACTTGCAGTTCCATGCTGATCTCAAAAACAATAGCAAAAAACTACACACCCTGAACACATACCAATTGGCTCTAAAGTCTGTGGAATTATTAATTTGTGAATCTCATTATAGAATTTGTGTAGTAAAAATAAGATAGCTCCTTAACCCTCTTCCTACCACTTGTACAAAAATCGGCAATTTTGGTAATTTTTTTAAAACATCATATCTTTGTACTGATATGGGTTTAAGCCCTGAAACTTGCCATATACATTCTAGAAAGATCACTTTACTTGAATATGTAAAAAATTATGATGTTATCTTAAGAGATTTGGAAATCAAAAAGCTTGCAAATTAGTGTAAAATTAATTAGCTGAAGTGTGTTGTCATTTATAGCTACACACCTTGTCATGTTGTAAGTTTTCTAGAATATTCCTCCAGCATAGCCATGAGCTGCATATTCTAGCTATGTGCTCTTCTAGCATGGCTGAGTCTTTATCTGGCTCTAATAGAACATTTGATGCAGCAAAAGTTGTGTCCATGTTTGAGAGAGATTGTTTCTCTAGTTTCGATACGTTTAGCTCTAGCTCTTACGCGGATGAAATTTTAGATCTCTCTGATCCAGAGGCTATTGAAAACCTTGGCCATCATCTAGATAAGCTGAACCTGAGAGAACCAGATGCTATTGAAGACCTTGACCAAGAGCTAGATGAGGCCATGACGAGTGATCAAGAGCTAGATGAGTGCATTGATCAATGATCAGAGCAATGATGACGACAGCCAACCATTCAACTTTGATGGTAAGAAAAAGGATGAGTCTTCTGAGACTGAAGAAGAGAGAAGTTCATTAGACACTGACAGGTAAGACTTATACAAATAAGAAGAGGATACCTACAAATTGATAATTCTTGTATTGTAATAGTGATAGAGTGAGAGGCCGAAGAAGTGGTGCAGGAGGAAGACAAGCAAGGGGTGCAAGAAGAGGACAACCAATGGGTATGAGCAAGGGGTGTAGGAAGAGTATGAACAAGGGGTGTAGGAAGAAAAAGAGGAAGAGGGCAAACAAGTGATGGAGAAAGAGGCCAAGGAAGGGGTGGTGGACCAAGTCCAAGATCATCACCTTTGGATGAGCCATATACACACTGCACACAAATATTATCTCAACTCAAATCTCTATACCATTCTCTCCACACACAGGTATGAAGAAGTTGACTGATGTTGATACAGCTACTGTATCTGAACCAGTCTTCATACCAAACTGAACACCAGGTCCCAATATCCCCTCAGAAACAAACAGTGCTTTGGACTATACTTCCTCCTCTTCTTTGACCAGGATATCATCGATACGATTTGTATGAACAGTAATTCTTATACTGAGCTGTTCTAGGATAAATAGAAAAATAGCTAGAAGTTTCACAACAATCCGTGTAACATTGATCCCACTGATCACCTTTATAAAGTTCGGTTTCTTCTCGAAAGGTTGGAGGCTAGTTGCATGAAACTGTACCAGCCCAGTTAGCATGTGTCGGTGGATGAACGAATGGTGAAGAACAAGGGTCGCTTCATCTGTAAGCAATATATATGAATGAAACCAACAAAGTGGGGGTTCGAGTTGTGGGTGCTGTTGTGTGATTCGGCCAATGGTTACACGTGGAATTTTTCTGTCTATCGAGGGAAAGTAGGAGAACATTGTCTTCTAAGAGCTACGTTATGATGTCGTGATAAACAAGGTTGAAGGGCTGGAGAACCAGGGTTTATATTGTCTACACAGATAATTTTTATTCATCCCCTACACTCTTAAGGGGGGAATAATGTCAAAATGCTAATTTTCAAACTATTTTAATTGGTGTATTTTCTCATATTGAAGTCATATTCCAAGTTTAAGAACATATGAAAATTCTATGATGCAGTTACGACAGCTTTTGCACTCACTATTTTCATAGAAATCCATAAGGAATGAAGAAGAACCATGTCGCGTTAGAACTCACATATTTCCACCTAATTTCCCACCCAAACTCCATAATTTATATATCACCAGAATGCTTATTGTGTGCTCTTTAACCCAAACTAATTTATTTTCACTGTTATGAGAATCTGTTGGGTATAGACCAGCATATCTGCTTGTTTGTATGGGATTTTCCTCCCCTCTCCTATGGTGCATTATCATACTGATTCAAATAGTTTAGGTGAAACTACTACATGTACTCTTACCATAAACCACCTAACAGCCACTTAGCATTATTAATGGTTTTTAATTCAAGGACAAGGCAAAAGTTGCTGACACTTTGGCATAAAAAATACCTATGACAAAAGTCATTAAATAAAGCTATTTAATAAGCTACATTTTGGTACAAAAATTATGTTGATAGAGGGTAGTGGGTGGAAGTTACGATTGGTATTGTCGAGGTGTATTTTTTTGACATTATTCCCCCCTTAAGCCTTAAGTGACTTGGTCAACAAGGGGTTTGGTGCTGTAGGGTGATAGATCCCACTCGAAGAGGGTGTCCAGCTGCTCTTGGACTACAGAAGAAAAAGATGCTACAGCCTGCATACCAGAGGGGGTATGGGTTTTGGATCAGGGATGGGCCAATTGTTTTCTGCCTTTGGAGAGATACCAAGGCAGTATGTGTTGCTTCAACTGTTCACTTGGGGAATCTAACTACCAGGTAAAGAGAAGAGTGAAGACATCAATTGGAGCTCAGGAGATATTTGTTTCAATTCCAGATGAGATTTAACACTACAACCGGCATATGGGAGTTGATCTTTCAGACCAGCTTCTTCAGTACTTCCAGACAAGGCGGCAGACCCATAAATACTGGAAAAGACTGATGTCCCACTGCATTGACATAGCCACCACCAATGCTTACATTTTGTACCGAAAAAAAAACTTCCCCAAAGCCAAAGGCCCAAATATGACCACAAAAAATTTCTTGGAAGTTTGATGCAGGATCTTTTGTCAGCTTCTTTGTCTGCCCAATCCATGACATCTCCCGTGGGTAGACCTGTAAGGTCTGATGTTCGACATAGACTGCAATATGGGAAAGACAGGAAGTATTTTACTTTGTGTAAATCCAACAATTATCGTCGTACAGAGAAATTTTGTGTAAAATGCAAAGTTTACCTATGCTTTACCCATGAATGTGACTGTTTTATGAAGTGGCACCATCCCCGAAGTGATAGACTCCATAAACTGACTACATTCTGTTACTTCATTTCACTTTTGAATTATTTTTTTTGCTGTTGAATGCATGTTAGCATCTAGTAATTTACTAAGTAGCACTTCTTGTTTTAAAAATTAAAACTAAGGGGAAAAAAAGCGAAATTTGTGGTCAAAATAGCAGAAAATAGAATCTTCCATTCTTTCTGAACAAATTTGTAATACATTACTTTCAGAAATGGTGTATTAAAAATGGAGTTATACAGTCTGGTTAAGGGGCACTACAGTTTTGTCTGTCATTTTTTGTGATTTCTAACTTGGTAAGAAGAGGGTTAACATATATAGTTTTCATACTGTATTTTGTAAACAATTAGCCAATCTTCCATGTCCAAGTAATCTTTGTGACTCAATAGTTTGGCAACTTCAACAATAGCAGCATGTTCTCACAGTTTGACCAAGTCTTCTGCTCTTCCATTGCATATCTTAATAGTTTTCTACACATGCTGTTTCATTCCCGCATTCTCTAAATTTTGTTACAGTTTGATCAGTTAACTAGGCTACCAGTTAAAGTTAATGTTGTAGACTCAAACATAGGTTGAGTTATAAACTGCCTTCTTATCTCCAGCCATGAAAGAGTCAAATGAATGTTGTGCTGATGTTACAGTGGTGAAAATGCCAATGTATAATTATGACATACAGTGGTAATTTAAATGTTGGCTAAAAATTAATAGTTGATAATGACATCACTAGGGATAAATAGTAGCGTAAGCTGCCAATTATCGGCAAGCACCAATTGCACCAAAAAGCGATGATTTATCAGCACGTGTGTCACGGAAAATGTACACAAGAATACGGAATCTAGAACTTCCTGTTTGGGGATTGTCGCAAATTAGCTATAGCAGCTATTGCCTGATATTTCTCCTGGTGCAAGACTCTCAGAGCCTCCAGTGTTAATTGAAGGTCAGTCTCTTCGTTCTCTTGGTGTTTGTTGAAGATTTGGAAGAGAGTCCAAGCTATCTTTTCCAGTGCCCAGCTACAAGGAAGAGGTAATAGTCATTGTGTTACTAAAGCCATAAGTTTTTAGCGAGAGAACAAGAGCTAGGTAAGTATCTTGCTAAGTATCAGTATTTACTAAGTATCTTGCCAACTGTCATTTTGAAAACTCGTCTACATACCAACCTAGCTATTGTTTTGCATAGCTGAACAACACTGTAGCCGATTTTTGCATAGTTGAACAACAATCTTTTTTATTAGTGGACATGCCTCGAAAAGGAAGAAAGCAACTTCGCTCTAAGTCAGCTCCTGCTATTTTACGATCACCAAGACATGTAAAAAGGAGGCAATGGTCCAATGATTCTATGCTGGCTGCCCTAGAAGCAGTAAGGAATGGAGCCCCTGTCAAAAGAGCTGCTCTTGAGTATGGAATCCCTAGAACAACACTAGTGGATAGGCACGTCAGTAAAGTTGTTCACGGGACCAAGCCAGGCCCGGTGTCTTATTTAACCAGTAATGAAGAGACTGAACTTGGAGAGTTCATTCAGACAGTAGGACAGATAGGATATGGAAAGAGCCGAAAACGAATGAAGCATATAGCAGAATCAGTTGCTTGTGATAAGGGAACCCCTAAAGGGAGCAGAATATCTGACGGATGGTTTCGAAGATTTCTGAAGCGGCAGCCACACCTTTGCCTGCGCAAAGGAGATGCTACAGCCAATGTAAGGATGGATGCCATGATGAATCAAGAAGCACTTGACAATTACTTCAAACTTTTGAAAGTGGTTATGGTGGAGAATAACTTGATGAACATGCCAAGGCAAATATAATAATGTGGATGAGTCAGGCATGCCACTAGACCACCTCATGTTATGACTTTAAAAGGCCAACAAAAAGTTAAGTACCGTACTTCGGGAAACAAGAGTCAGATGACAGTAATAGGGGTATGTCAGCACAGCTGGACAGGCTATACCTCCGTTTGTGAACTTTGAGCAAAGAGTTGTGGACAAAAGATGAAGTGGCGTGAACAACATATGGCCTAAGTGACAGAGGCTGGGTTGATATGACATTTTTTAAAGGGTGGTTTGCTGACCATTTCCTTAAGTATGCTGTTGCTGCTCGTCCAATCTTACTACTTCTTGATGGTCACAGTTCACACAACAATCCTGATGCTATTAGACTAGCTAAAGAAAGTGATATCATTTTGTTTACCTTAGTACCTCATACAACTCATAAAATGCAACCACTAGGTACAGCAGTCTTTGGTCCATTAAAAAAGCACTGGCGTGATGCTTGCCATGATTTCATTCAATCCAATCCAGTTAAAGTAATTACCAAATATCAATTCAGCAGCTTGTTGGATACAGCCTGGATGAAACCATGGTACCAAGAACAATTATCAGCGATTTCAGGATGTGTGTGCTGTGTATCCATTTAACCCTAAGGCTGTACTGGATCATGATCCTTGTCTTCAATTATCTGACAAAAATCCTCAGGAGCGACCAAGATAACTGTGATAACCAATTTGCTGTTTCTCCAGATCAATCTCCTAGCTACATCATGTTTACACCTGATGACGAACTGCGGTTTAAAACTAGGTATGAAGAAGGGTATGATGTGTATGATGATCCCATGTACATAGCTTGGTTAGATATTAATCATCGCCATGCAATTACAATGAGAACCTCCTCACTCTTGACTCAATGATATGCATGATTCTGATTCAGATGGAGCAGTTAAGGCTGATGGTGCCGATCTTCTATGTTCATTCGTTAATTTTTTCTCGGATGTTTCACCAGTTGAGGCATTGACCCCTTCCCCTACACTTGGCTCTACCCTGGCTCCATCAAGAAAGACCCTCCCTCTATCTTTTCAACCAGACACGTCTCTTCCAGCAGGATTTACTCCGCCTCCATCAGTTGTGAACTCTCCTCTATCTGGCTCAGCTCTGGCTAATCCCTTCATGTAAGCATCATAATGTTATATGCATGGTTGTGCAGTCTAGCTAGCTAAGATGAATTTAATTTGTGAATTACGAATGTTTAGCTACCAGTTACCCTATAATTGGCTATAGCTACTGCAGGTATGTCTCCTCTGCCTGCATCTACATCAAGTTTATTCCCCCCTCTACCACACATTGAAACGATGGTGTCCACCACTCGACCACCTTGTCTTCCAACTCAAATAACCCCTATTCGCAATGTTGGATCAGCTTAAATATCTCCAGCTTCTACAATTGGTTCTAGTCGGTCCTCTGTTGGATCCAGCAAGTCTTGTCACTCTCTAAGCCCAGACATGATTTCTAAGTACTTGATACAGTATGTACTGGAGACACCCAAGTCTAGGAGACACCAGCCAACTAAGTGACAGGATCATGTATTTTGACGAGTCTGGAAGGCTTAGTTTTTTTGAAAGCGAAGGAACACAAGAAAAAAAGAGTAGTGGAAGAAGAAAACTTGAAAGGGAAGAGAAGAAGAGAGAAAGAGATGACCTTACAAAGAAGAGAGTAGAGGAGCAGCACAAGAAGGCAGCAGAAAAGAAGAATGTACCAGCTAAGAAGGCACTACTTCGAAAGTGGGGTTCAACCTCACAACCAAAGCAGCAAAAAAGTATCTCATTGGTTTCAACATCTACAGCAACATCTGGAGCTTCATACGCTGAAAACTCTACGAATGTGTCGGTGTACTGTGTGTTCATGTTCGTATGATGAAGACATTCGTCTGGGAAATGGAGCTGAATGGGTCAGGTGTGTCTGTGATCGGTGGCTTCACGAAGAATGTATTGACTCAGTTGAGTACAATGTGAATGGTGAAGAAAAGTTATGCTCTTTCTGTATTGTGTGATGTTCATATATACCTTGTTATTGTGATATATATCACTGCAATGTCCAAGAAAAGTTAATATGTATCGATAGCTGATCATGGGTTCTTGTCGAGGGATGCTCGACATGGCCAGCCAGGCCATTATCTTCACTTTCATCAATGATGATGAACCTAACAGTCGTTTGAGTGCATGCATTAAGTTAATTGTGAACTTGGTGTTAATTGTAAATGTGGTTGTGAGTGTAGTGATATAATGTCAGGTGGACTCTCTATGTGCATGTAATTGTGGTTACTTCCTGTATGCTATCTCACTCGGGCAGGACTTATAAAAGGTCCTGTCAGCCATTTGTGATTAGTCTTGTCTTCACCATCGTTTTCGTCAGCACCCAAATCTCGGTATTAACTAAGGCGATACTTAGAGCTAGACTCTAGTGGCAGCACCTATTAACTGAAGGGAGAAGATAGTCCTAAGCGAGGAACCTTAGACACCTTCTTTAAAACACCAACTACCCCTTCACAGTGCTAGATATTAATATGTGATACACTTTTGTATTTACAGTTCTGTATTAGTTCTATACAAAAACATTTGTTCCTGCCGATAATTGAGAATAGAGAATTGCATTGGAGACGGTAATAGGCACGGGATGACAATAAATGATACTCCTATGGGTCCGTTGTCCTTTAGCCACAGCTAGGTAATTGCTGAGACTTGGCGGATGCTTGCACAATGAATAATCTACATTCCAGTGCAAGAAGCAACTTCCTGTGTTATTCCTGTAGTAAATTACGAGGTCGGGACCGTTCGTGTGCCGATAAGTATATGTCAGTCGTGATATTGACAGTCTTCATGCAACACATCTTAGCTAAATTGTTAGCAACCTTGTCATAATTACGTCATGTTGAAAAGATCCCTACATGACTGATACAAAAGTTAGCATTTGAAAAATATATAATCTGTATGTGTGCCTTTCAACATTTCATGTATATAAGACAACTGAAGGAGTAATTAATACTTCATGAAAAAATTCATAGTAGCCTAATCATACACCAGAATAGATTTAAAAAAAGAATATGGTCTTTATTTTTACATTAACAAATTCTACTTAGAATATTTAGTTGATAGAGTAGATGCTGGCAACCAAGCTGAAGAAGATGCTGTAGTAAATTCCATGTAATAAAATTATAGTCCCAGTATCAAAAGAAAAGAGACAAGCTGAGGCAAACTGAAACATGCCATGCAAGAGAGAGAGAGAAGAGGTTAGCTTTAAGTGACCGGCAGAGACAAAGAGTACAATAAGAATATTTGACTATCTGGCAGGAGAGAGCTGAAACTGAATAGACTAACTTATAGGCTGATCAGATATTGGCATTCCATGAGAGAGATAATCGTAATCTATGTATATTGCTGAGCCATTTAATCTTGTTTCAAAGCAAACATGGACCCTCATAACTAAGATAAGCAAGAAGATGTACTTATTCTGTGCTTGTGAATATTTGCAATAACTTTTGTTTTAACCAGCAAAAATAGATGTGGTTTTGTCTAGGTCTAACTATGCAGGAGAAACTAGTTTTGTTAGGCAAGGTGAATACTTACTTGCCAAGAACAAAGGATGAAACAAAATGTCAATTGAAATTGTCATACCTACCAACTTTCACCAAGAGCTGAAACATCCTAGTGATGGTGACAAAACGAGTACTTGAATAGCGATAATCCATCAATTTAATACGCACTTCATATTTTGCAGCATCAGAAGATCTCACATTATTCAGATTAAGATGGAAGTCAAGTTTATCATTGCTTTGGTATGAAATACTAATTATTCGGGAATTAGGACAATAAGGAGTGGACTCAAACAAGCACCGATACAATTTTGAAACTTGTCCATCAATTACTTTCCACACTTCCAATTCAGAAACTCGCTGTTTAATACCATAGGATCCACCATTCCTATATCCTAAAGCAGTGTCAAACACGACACTACCACCAATTTCTGATTGCAGGAGTTTGATGGTGGCACAGTTTTTACCATTCCTGCTCTCAGGACAAGATTTGAAGAATGCATGACCTGAAGAGAAATAAGCATAGAGGTATATAACACATTTATCTCAGCTACTGTGCATAGATGTTTTCATCGGTGTACACAAACAATCAAATATATAAGTACAAACAATCAAATAAATATCGCCGAATAATTTGTACCTTCAATAAGAAGAACAACATACAGTTCTGGATTTATGTTTGTAGATGAATAAGGAACATGACACCGATATACACCTTCACTTGCACTCGTAAGATTTCTCAGTGAAAGCGTGCGTTCACCATTGATTAGATTCGAATAAATATCCATGTTTGATTCACTTGTGATAGGATTTAGATTTTAAAAAGTAGTGCCATACATCCAATTATAACCCACATTGTGATTATCAGGCCCACAATCAAATGAGATACTGGTTGTCAAGGGTGGACTGGCCTGGGCTATTCGATCTGCAATTATATAGGTTAACAATAATTATTATCATTGGCTTTTTGGCTGAATTATTTAATTCCACCGAGAATCATTCCACCGAGAACAATTCTTCAATTCAGTATATACAATGTACAATATTATTTTTCTACCTAAACCTTAGACTACCTAAGCAACTGTAGCTTACAAATTGTTTGACATGGTTGCAGTCCACTAAAGCAGGATTCCTTACAATCATTCTCACTATCTGCAAGAGAACATGTCAGAAAACAAAGCAGCAATTCAATTAATAAACACCACCACAGCGACATTATTTGTCGTTCTCAACAAGTCGGAAAAAAAAATTTAAACGTGTCTGTGACCAATCAGTTTGGCGCTTAGCATAACTTAAAAATATTATCACCACGCACGCAAATGCCGAACGCCCTAAGCTATTTAACGCTGTTAAAACAATAGGCATAGCGTGGTGAGCGAAGAAGCTAGAGCATTAATCGAGTAAATATAATTATCACCAGTTCCTGACAGTGTTACACCCAGCGGTCTGTCCTCCCTGTGCATTATGACCCATATGAGATGATTACGGAGATCCTGCGGCAGTCTTTAATAGTCTTGGTTAGTTGTTTGCCCATTTCAAGCTATCTAGCTGATAAGAGAACTTTGGCTAAAGGAGAATGAGAAGACTAAAATCGTGTCTCGGCCGAGCTATAACGTTTTCGTTTAGTATATAGTCCAGAGTTGCCAACCGTCCCGGAATGGCCGGGACAGTCCCGGAATTTTGGGCCTTGTCCCGGTGGTGTCCTTGTCCCGGTAATGTCCCGGAATTTACAGCTACGCGAACCTTGCGCTTCCACTCGCTTAGATGGCCACTGCAGTCCCAAGCATGTTTAGTTTAGTCCGTTACGTAAAGCAACAAAAACAGGACACTTTTTAGGAGAGAAAAACTTCAGAATTACTGCTCCAGCGAATAACCTTTGACCTTGTTTCGATTGGAGGTGTGGGACTCACGTGAAACTTCCCAACCAGTGGTAATTGCTTTTGCATTGCAATCTCAGAAAAATGGGCAAAGAAGGAGAAGAGAGAATGCCATTTTGACGACTTAAAACACTCTCAACGCCTACAGGCGCGAACTCGACATCGCTCGCGTAAAAATTAATTAAAAATTACGCGAACGAGCTGCTGTTTTTTTATTTTTTTATTTTTTTAATAAAACTTGATATTAAACATAATTATTGTATTGGTATAATTATGCTATAATATTAATAATTGCTGTTTGCAATTTTTTTACCGGCTCTAAACGTTAAAACTACTATCAAAGATAAATTCCAGGTAGCACGTGATTCCGAACTGGTAATTGGCAACAAAAATATATATATTTTTACAATGATGACTTTACTTCACTGTGACCGTCCAGATAGTTTCTGGAGGCCCTTCTTCGGTGGAAAGCTGCAGAGCCATCAATTGCAGACTCGCTATCAATCAAAATCCTACGGAGTAGAGGAAAAAAGTCGCTCCTGTGGATCTCTGTTGAGTGACTTTTTTTTACTGTTGTAGACATAGAGATGCGTAATTTTTGTTTGCCTGCTTAAATAGAGCTGATTCATATACCAAGTTATAGCTCTTTCAATTTGCAATGAATAATATGCTTTGTATCAATGGTTATAAAAAAAGTTATGAAATTCAAAAATATTTTTTTTAAATTTAAAAAAAAGTGTTGGGCTAAAGTTGGCGGTGAAAGGGAATTTCAGGGGATAGGCAAGAGTTTCAAAGAACATTAATGAAATTAATAAGCATGGAATACAGCAAATACAGAACATCATGGGGACCGCATGCTAATTAAGGGGCGCGGTTGGAAATTCGCGTCGGAAATGTCCCGGAATTAACTTATGGAAAGTTGGCAAGTATGAATTTATTATACACACGAGTCCGAGTATAAATAAAAGGGGTGTTACTCGAAAGTAAGAACAGGCGGCAACATTCGAACTCCGCCTTCTATTCTCTCCGCTCCTACCTTTTCACCCATTCTGGCGGTAACACCTATATTTTCTGGAATTAAGACACTTATACACGTGGATAAAGGCACAGAACATTGCAGGCTAGTCATGGCAGAAAATAATGAGTCAGAAAAGAAATAATAGTAAGAAAGACATGCACAAACACAAAATAAAATGTGGATCCTCCTCCTATTATGAATACAATGTCACTCCTCAGATCCCCATTTAACACACAAATCAATTCATGAAGGACCACCAGCTCCCTAGCAGGTTCCAAATCAAACTGACATCCGTAAAGGAAACCAGACAAGGAACAGAGTATGGGATTGCAGTAAGCAATCAGAAGTTAATATACCAGGAAAAGTACGACATCACTACTATATCCAGTTAAGGCAGCATGAACTCCGAACACACAAAGCCATCTGAGCAGGGAGTAGCTAGCAGGAACAGATTGACCTGGAGCAAGAACAGTTACGTTATTTACAGCATTGTCAATTACTATAAACTCTATCTTCATAGTGGCAGTGTGTATGATCCGCCAAGAGGTTAGAGACAGCTGGTATATGCTCCCCAACCCTGCCAATAACCTCCTGTGAGGTTTGTGCGACACTCATTCTGCCATTCCCTCAGTGGGTTATGTGAACTTCACCCTACTAATGCAGAGAAAAGGCACAACAAGGAGGTGAAGTTTTGGAAGCACCTAAAGATCTCGGAGTGTGAATGGATGAGGATTACTTGTTGATGAAGGTGAAGAGGACAGTGAGTGACAACTGGAGAGGTATAATGCCAGGCTCTGTGATATATGAAATACATACAAATGTGAGTACTGATGAGTATACTTTTCTTCATCCTATTTTTTCTACTAATATATAGGAAATAGGAGAAGTAATGATGGAACTTATCAGGACTATCTGTCATACATTTGATGCAGAAAACCATAGTTACGAATAACTAATTATAATAGTTACGAATAGCTTAAAATCTGAAATACTGTTCCATTAGTGTGAAGATATATTATAGGCTCTAGTGCATTAACAAGATCATCTGGGGAAAGAGGCCATGCATTGAGGATGTGATATTAGTGGGAGTTGATGGTGCGTGCATACAGGTAGAGATGTGTGATTAATGACAGCTACAGGATGTAATGGTTATACAGCAATGGTGGAGGTGAAATTGGTCGAAAACATAAGCACACGCATGTAATAACATACAGAAGAGGGACACTTTTCTTAATTTCCTGACTGATGTTGGGCTTGCTCAGAAAACCAAAATCAAGTCGCTTTGCTAGGGTTTACATAATGGAATCATAAATGACCAAAAAAAATTAACTTTAAGTTTGACTACACATGAGCAAGCCCGTACCCAGGGGGGGTTCTCAGGGTTGGGTCCACCCTTTTAATTGGGTCCACATTTCCAATTGGGTCCACACTTTCAAATATTGCTTTCACAAAGCTACTTACATAGCTACAATGGTGTTAACCACATCATGGAGTATGTACATCTACAATGAATTTGTGTTGATTAATTTGTGGTTTGTTAAAATTTATTTAAAGAAAAGCTGACAGCTGCATTTTATGTGGTGAGCACTCAAAAGAATCAAGTATGCCTGGTAGGTCCCAGCAAAGAAAGAGAGAACTGAAAAAGGCAGCCAAGAACTGCCAGGCTCTAACTTCCTTTTTGCCGCCTAAAAAAGCAAGGAGAAGAAAACTTTCAGAAAATATATGACCAGGCTAGGTCTGATAAGGTGGGCACCACCCCAAGTAAGCCAATGATAGCAAGCAGACAGCAGCACCATGGTAATGCACCAGCAGAATCAGTATTTGATTACTTCAAGAGTAATCTTGCTATTCCATTCCTTGACCATATCTGCACTAGCTTAAATGAAAGGTTCTCATCATTGTCAGCAACTGCTTCATCTCTCCTGGTACTTGTACCATCTCTGATTACCACAAGATCATTTGATATCAGCACAGTTGTTGAAACTTATCACCAGGATTTGCCATCACCAGAACTAATAGAAACTGAACTCACTCGCTGGAAATCAAGATATGCAAATGTACCCTTTCACAAAAGAGAATCCACACCATCTAGTGCCTTGAAGGATTGTGATGCATTTTTTCCAAACATTCATGTTCTCTTGCAAATCGCATTGCACTCTGCCAGTAACATCTTGTGAATGCGAAAGAAGTGGCAGTACACTTAAACGTCTCAACAATTACCTAAGAGCATCTATGAACCAAGAACGCCTGACATCTCTAGCACTCATGTACATTTTGACACAATTAATCTGGATGAAGTTGTTGATTTGGACACTTACACCTAAGGAGAATGGAACTTGAAACTCTTATTAGATAGTTTAATCTCTAGTTTAATCTAGTCATTTTTTATTATGTTTAGAATGCTTATTTTGTTTCCGATATTTGCACAGGAGAGAGCACATTCCCCTACCACACCTTCCCCCTTGGGTCACTTCGAGACCCAAAAGGTCCAATATTTACCCTACGGGCCTGCATGAGGACCTAGCTCTAAGTTATCACTGACAAAGTTACAAGTACACAATATGGCTCAAGTGATATCCATGAGTTCTACCCTACATCCGGATTCAGCAACCATATCTCCATCCTTTAAGAAGCCATCATCTTCTGCTGATACCTTCCAGTCTATCTTTTAATCTACTGCATGCTGGGAGTTCTTCGTACTACTACGATGACCATTTCCAATTTATATAGGCCCTATATATTGCGGTTGACCTTTTGAATGATCAATGAACTATTAGTTGATATAGCATATTGTGACGACTTTCTCAACGATCAACTTAAATTTTCTCCTTGATGTTTTGACTAGATAATCTCAGATAAGTGAATTGTGCCAGATGATACAAGCATGAGCATTGGCACACAGTTAGAGCATGCCTCAAGGAAGATATTTGGCTATAGTAGGGTGTTGATTATTTGTTTGTCAGTATCAAGGGCTATCACACTAGCAGGAAGGAGAACAGCTCAACCTTGTTATTGTCGATGCAGAGAAATGCCTCCCATCTTCCAGGATCCAGGAATGTCACTGCATGGCTCAACACGTCTATGAACTCCCTTCCCTCTCTTTATGTGTGTTTCTGCCTTTAAACTTTTAGGGAGATATTCACCCACACGACATCCACTCTACTGACATGATGTAGCTGTGACTTATGGTGAGAACACTTATTTTGCGTAATCTGAAAATGTTTTAGCAGCACCAGGTCGTAGCATGTTCAGCAGCCCCATCAACAATGATGACGTGTACTGTGGGATTGGGTGCATTCTCTTGTGTAGGAACCAGGTCCTCCAAACAGCCCACCAAGTCAGATTTGGTGCCAGTTCTCAGCTTGCCCATTTGTGACAATGCTGGTTGATATGCCTGGTTTTCATGCATAAAGAACTCATCTAGATTTCCATCACGTATCTGCGATGCACAGCCTAGAGAAGAAGAAACAGTCATTCTTCAGGGATAAGGGTTGTTTTTGCGACCTGGAATTCTCTCAGACTGGAGGCTGGCTGAAAAGTGGGAGCCCATCAATGATTCCATCCAGGCGCTCGCTGACATAGATGTCATACTGGTCCTGTCCAATTTCTGAATCTGGTTTACAGTGTTAATGACTGCTGCATCTGCAAGGTCTCTGGTATCCAGTACGAGAAGATCACTGCTGTTTTCACAGAATGGATTACCCATGTCTTCTTTAGCACCAGTTAGTGCTCTAACATCTCGTGCAAATGCCAGCTGTGCATATTTGTTCTGCTCGTGGTGCCGAGTGTCAGTCTTCTTTCTCTTCTCAGTGGAGACCTCAAACTCTCCAATCACACGTACCATCTCTGGACCAGACACCATCCAGCATCGCAGAGCTGCAGGGTTCTCTGTCAGGCCCACAGCACCACCATCACCTTTCACAGAGGCATTATTCTGCTTGTGGGCCTGGTCAATGGCAATAGCAGAGAAGCTGTGTGTCGTCTTTTTCACAGCAAAGTTTCCTTTCAGAAACTGGCCGTGGACATCAAGATGAGTAACTTTAGGCATAATCATGTCACGCAATGACTCTTGGGCAATGAGGTCTCCAGCACTGAGTTTGGCTAGGGGGAGTTTGTCCTGCAATTTGTGGGCACAATCACATGAATGTCAAGTTCAAATGTTGATGCATTATTACGCAAAGCATCTCCTGGTGCAGATTTACCACAGAAGAAGCACGTCTCTGTTGAATGATGTTCATGTTCCCTGCTTAGACGGGTGAACATGTGGGTTTCTGGATCATCTTCATGAGGCATTCTCTTTTCAGCCCTCTGAAGCTTTGTTTTGTTGTACTGCAGTCTGCAGGAGTCATGCCATTTGGCTTTGTAAAGCCGGAATGCTGCTTCGATGTCGTCGTAACAGTTTTAGTGTTGTTGGCAGGCAACAGATCTTGTCAAATGCTACAAGATTCTCAGCCATGGTCTTGTATCTTGCCCCCTGTGCCATGGGCTGAATTAGCCGGACATTTCAGCAACCTTAATTGTGTCTTCCTGACCGAACACATTGGTTCCAGTCTCTGGTCAGGCACTGTGTACCTGATGTTTGAGGCTCACCAGTGCCCACCACCTTGTATAGTTTGGCCATTGTCCCTCAAGGAACTATGCTACTTGTGAGAACAGTGTGCAACTGGTCATCTAAGTAAAGTTTTTTGGCACTGTGAGAGATCAGACTATAGCTAATAGCAGCAGTAGTAATGTAAGAGAGTGAACTACAGAATGCTGACTGGCACACAGGTCTGACTGTGATTTCTGATCAAATGACAAGTCAGCTAGCTACTAAGTACTAAGCATGGAGCAGGGGCCTCTCTGGGTCAGCCTGACACAGAACAGATCAAAGGGACACACATCAAAACACACAGGAACATTGTACAACAGACAAGTACCAAGGATACAGGAAATTTGGCTAGATATTTGTAGTTAGGTAGTTGCTAGCATGTTGTAAATAGTACCACTGCATTCTCCATCCGTGAAAATGTAGATTAGCCACCAGAATCAAGATCCTAGGTGGTCTAGAACCAGAGATACTGGTAAAATAACAACCAGTGGTGGCCATTTTGGAATATGGCTGCCATTGTTGCCGTGAGCGAAATCTGTGATGGCCCTATAGCAAAACATCTTCCTATGCTCTAACTGTGTGCCAAAGCTCATGTTTGTAATCAAAAGCACAATTCCCTCTAATATTACACTTATCTGTTGTACTATAGCCTTCATCTGGGCTAAAACTTACATTGACAGGTTCTTAGCTTCCCAAATTGAAGCAAATGTAGGCCGACACCAATTCTGACTTGTTGGGGTGCAGGTATATATCAATTCTGACTTAATATACAGGCAGTATAGGGTCAGAAACGACTTCAACGAAATTTAGGCCAACACCCAGCACCCATTCTGACAGAATATATAAACTATAAGCCTCTATTTGCCAAAAAAATATTAGTGGAATCTACCAAGTCAAACCAATATAGGAAGTGCTACCACACACCCCTCTCCCCCCATTTTTGAGGAATAAGAGAGCAAACATTACCCACTCCCTGGACTACTCATCCCGTCCTCTTTCCCACCACCTGAAATACTACTATAATATATAACATGATGAAAGAGTGACACTACTAGCTATACAATATGAACTCTCTTCTACTCAGTCAAAACAAAACCTTTTTAATATAAGGATGAATGAAGATGTCTCTGCCAACAAAGGTTTAACACTTTATTTACCTGTGATTTGAATTCAAAATCAAATAAGACAGAAGAAGAAAACTCGCCTTCAGCAAGTGAGGAGAGAACAATCCCACTTGCCACAGCATTTGTTTTTATTGCCATTTTGCTCATTCAAGGAGAATAAATTCATGATCAAGTCATCCACCCATGTGTTGCTTGACATATTATATAACTCCCTAAAGAGAGTGTGTGTGTGTGTGGGGGGGGGGGGGGGGGGGGGGGGGGGGGGGGGGGGTTCTACCCTCATGACCTAAATTAAAGAGATCTCACTATCTTCCTTACCAATACCACTTGCACCATTTTATCAATACCTTTTACAAAATTATATAGCTGAATCATTATTTTTCATAATCAACCTATGTGCAACACCCAGAATCACTGACACCATCACCACCAAAACCATAACTAGCATGCTCTAATTACCACACCACGATCTTCAACAAGCTATTTTATTACTAAAGGCTTGTCCAAACTGCACAATAACTGGATGCGCATTGAGACACACTAGCTACCAAGAGAGTCTCAATGCGCGTCCAGTCTCACGACGTCGCGTCCACACCGAGACATGACAATAAACCAAACGCGCATAAAAACCACTCCCACCCACGTCACGTGAGTAGTCGCCTTTGCACAATGGATACGGTGCAGTTGTGGACGAGATACCTACTGTACAGAGTACAGACGCGAAGGAAGCATATGCTGCAGAGGAGAAGAAGGATTTATAAATAGAAAAAGGCAATACAGTAGACGGATGGCGCTCCATGAACTCCATAAAAGAAGGCAAAATTTTCGAAGTCTTTAGCTTGATCTTTGCCTGCTATTTTTTTAAATTTTTTTTTTTTTTAAGATAACGAACAATATATCATGATGAGATAACTGATGAAGTAATCAAAACCAAAAAAATTAGACTAGTCAGTGAATTGTGCCTCAGAAATCACCAGAATCTTTGCCTGCTATAGGTTGGCTGGCTACCAGCATCCATCTGTGCGCCAGGTTTGGTGCAAGCCACGCAGTAAGTACTGGTGGGAATCAGCTACAACTTAATAAATGATTCTGTTTCTTTGTACTTCGTCGAGTAGCTGGCTCCACACACTGATCAGCGCTCTTGTTTCTTCATAGTTTCAGCCTGCAGCCGTACCGCCAGCGTGGTTTATCTTTTAACGCGCACCCGCGTAATTAATTTTACGCTTGCTCTGGCTAAACATAATTATTGTATTAGTATCGAGTTCATTGTATTTCACTGATGTAGTGATATTCGACCCTCACTCATGGCAAGGTCGATCGGTGATGTTTCATGAATGGGGTGGCCTGAGGTAGATCTAGCACCCCTGAGACAAGTGATGGTTGACCTCAGAAGATAGGTGGTTTGAGTCGAATAAAAATAAAAATAATAAATAAAATAAATAAAAAAATTAAAAAACCACCTATCTGGACCTAATGCGCGTTAGAACGCGCATTCGTTGAGATCTAACGCGCATTCAGTGTGCATTGTGGACAGGCCGTAAGAGAATCAACATCTATATCAGTTAGCAGTGATGCGACACAAGGTACTTCGGGTGCATCAACAAATATAGCACTTACAGCAGATGCCGATAACTCAGAAGTTAAATGAATACTGGTCTGAAGTACTCAGCAGGTCCACGTGATTCTTCTGAAAGGTTTCCTCTTCTTCCCAACTGGATAAACTTAAGCACGACACCGCGGAATACTAACTCCTGAAGATAGCACACGCACAAAAACAACAACATAATTATTAGCTTGCAAGTTATCTATTCGGGTCCCTCAGCTAGGTTGTTCATTTTTGTTGTTTATTTTGTGTGTGACTACTACATAGACTAAGAGCGCATTTCAAACAATATGAACTTATCCCATCCCCATGAGATGAGGCTCCCTTCACTCCAATAAGGACCTCGCACGTTACGTGTACTACGCGTGTTTAATAGTACGGAGTCAAAACGCTAACCTGATTGGACCAATACGTAATTAAACCACTCGATGACAGGCTGGACGATAAAAAGTTACGATGACTAAATGCTGGAATTTGTTTGGCATATGTATGCTGCATTGTTTGGTAACAGGTTCTCTCGTCCCCTGCAAATGTAAAAATGGTGGATCAGAACAATGCAAAACAGAGTATAAGCTGTCTTGCAGTAGTATTATTGTATGTATGCTGTACTGTGTGTGACTGGTTCTTTAGCACATTTCATTCCCTGTCACTGTAAAAGTGATGGATCAAAACAGTGCAAAACAGAGTGTAAGCTGACTAGCTGTAGTATAATTGTATGTATGGTGCATTGTGTTTGGTGGCAGGTTTTTTTTATCAGATTTCATTCCATCACTGTAAAAGTGATGGATCAAAAACAGTGCAAAACAGAGTGTAAGCTGTCTTGCAGTAATATTATTGCAGATAAATGCAACTTTTCCATAAAAGCAATACAAAAAAATGGGTATATAGCAAACAAAATAGATCGACTCCGGAATTTGAAGTGACTGGTATATATATAGCTATATCAATTCTGAACAGAAGTTACACTGAAGGCAGAGACAAAACCCTAAAAAAATAGCTCAGCTTTCTCAGTGGCATTAATTAACAAGGTATTACCAGGAAATATTACTTCATAAGCAATACATGAAATTGTGGAACTTTGTTTATCCCTGAGCTGTCATTGGATGGTCAGCAAGGTGGTTGTAGAGCTAAAGCAGGCAATGGTGGCCTAATAATATTTTTATGTGAAGACAAGATTGTCAGGTTTGATGAGTCATGTGACAGAATTTTTTCCTCTCTATGGATAATATATAGCAATATGGTTTTTATCCATAGTATCACAATTTTTGCATTTATTCCAAAAAGTATGCGTCAAATATGTACAAAAAATGTTTGCTGAAGGTCAGAACAAGAGCAATTACGCAAACCTCTGCTACTCCCAATATCTTTTTTCTTCGTAAACATTCTATACCAAAAAACTGTGTATTGTGTTGACTTGTCTACAAAGAACTTGGCCTCTGGAGGAAGGTAAGGTCTATCTCTCCAGCTAATTGCTTGGATTTTGTGAGCTCTAATGAAGCAATTATTTTCAGCTGACATTAAAAAAACTTTAGGTTTTCTCTTCGAATCAGCTTTTTGTGTTTGAAGCTAGTGTAGTTATTTGCCACCATTTTGCATAATTTGTGAGCTACTGTTGCCAACACGAAACACGTATAGCAAAATTGGCTACAATGCTAAGTGCCATGCCATTTCTGGCTCTGTTAACAAACCTAAATCATCACCAAAACTTAATGGATTGGTTAACCATGCCCAACCTATGCATATTAGTTCATGAAAATTCACCTAACTGGGAGATAGGCAAACGAAATACCCTGGGTGGAAACATAACTCCATGGTGGAGGTAAAAATGTTGTCAATACACTTAGTCTGTACAGATTCTATAAACGGCTCTAGCTTTCTTCATGTTACAAATTAATTAACTTCAAATCAAATCCTGGCCCGAATTAAAAGCGGAAGCTGTTTGACTCAAAATAGAAAGAATATGCACACATTTGCTTATCATAAAAACATTGAGTGAGATCTTGTAGTAAAAATACAGTGTCTTCAGTGGAATCAGGCTGTTAGGAGTGCTCATGAAGGTGGAAACAGCTCTGTGGGTACAGTATACTTGTCCTAAACTGGCAGTCTTTTCACAAGCAATTTATAGCAAGGAACAGATAGGATTTTTTGTTAAGGCATAAATTGCTCAGGAAGCCACTATTTAGGCAGCTAAGATGTTGTCAATCTGAGCTTTTACTTAAGATGGTTTGATGGTGGTCTCCATCAAACATTTTAAAATATGTGTTAAGCATTTCATTGTTTTCAATTAACCATGAGTATGCATAGAGGAGTTAGAGTTATGGCTACACTTTTATATTTCACCTAACAATGCCAATGCCTACCCAATATACCTGTGTCTGTGTGTGATGGTTGTTGTGTGTATGTGTGTGTGCTGTGTGTGTGTGGTGTGTGTTATGTGTGTGTTGTGATGTGTGTGTGTGTATGTAGTTGTAATATTTGTGACAAAACAAAATCTCCAGAATAAGTACAAAAGAAAAAATAATGCAAGCAACCCTCCCCCCTAATTATGCATGTGCAAGGAGGGCATAGACTCGAGCTCCTTCTAGTAGTGATGTTGCTTTATTGGTGTTCAAGTCGCACTGCCTCTTCTAAGTTTTATTTTCGTAAGTTGATATTTCTTTGAATAATTCCCAAAATACACCATTCCCCTCTATGGGTAAAGTTTGTAAAAATGTACCTCATTAGCTTCTCTCTTTACCCTCGCCCAGTATAAACATAAGCACTATTATTCCTGTGTATACCTACCTCTCCAGTGACAAACCCAAGTTTTCCTAAAATTAAAAGTAAGCTACTTCTCTCCCATTTTGGATTGAAGAAGAATACGAAAAGAAAATAACATGCACCTTTACAGGAATTACTTCACCATTTGTTTGCTCATTGTTTTCTGACATGCAGGTTCTTTAGCAGCAAACCAACCAGCTTGTTATTGCAATATCCATCATAGCCAAGCTTGCTTAAATGGAAATAGAATTAAATGGAAATAGAATCATCAGAAAAAATTGTACGGTGATTCGTGCATACACACACACGCACACACACACATGCACATCTGCACATATGCACACACATATACACACAAACACAGACATATAATTTTTGGGAGTTTTGGAGGATAACCTATGAACTAGTTCCATGGAGAACTAATTCAATGGTATTTGGGGAAGCAGTGAACAGAAAAGTTTAATACTATCACTTATATATATATATAGACCGGGCTAATTCACCACTGACTACAAGAATAAAATTCCATTGTCGGGTTCATAATGTGGCAGCCGTTCATAGTTTTCGCTGGATTTTTTGGACTACATTTGCCACTCTACATGAAATAAATACGGCATCAAGTCCAGACATGACCAAAGGTATAAGCAAAGGCAAAATTGTTCTTTCAATGAGAAATATCAGAAGTGAAAATGAATATGCCAGTTGACTTCAAGAATAATAAACCACAGCCAATACACATTCTTGTTGTTGAAGGTACATATTAATTATGGCATGATAACAGGGTTGTATGCAGATTTTCAAAGTGGGACTGCACGATCAAAAATGTTATGAAACCCATGAGAGGGGAGGGGAGAGAAGAGAAGTTTGCTAAAAAGAACGTGAACCAAAAAGAACGTGAACCAAAACTCAGTGAATTACATTGGGGGCATGCTATTTTACTTAAATAGAACAAACTCTATATAAACAGAACAATTAGCATACTTCATAACATGAGATTACTTAACCAAGTATATATGCATACAATTATTATTTATATTGGTCATTTTTCATGAAAAGGTTCTGGACATTTCTGCAGTGTGAGAAGACTGTAGATAATTGTTTAGTCTATGAAATGCTGCAGACATTTTTTAAATATCTGCTCTCTCCCTTTCTCTTTCTGTTTCTGGACATATTTAAATGGGCTCTGACAAGAAATAATATCATTGCTTTAGCTAGTTAGAACTTCTTTATTGTAAAAAAGGGACATGAAATACATGACCAAAGAAGGAAGAAACTCAAGAGCCGACCAAAAAAAAAAGAACATTGAAATTTTGAAACACTCAAAGTTGTGATAATAAAAATATTCCCATCCAATCCAATCCACTGTGTAATTAATGCCATCCACAGTAGCTACCCTCCAGCAATGAACAGTGACCAGTTCCAATTTGAACATTCTTCTTTATAATTACTTATACAGAATTCGTACCTTAGATTTATATTGATAAGTAAGTTTTCATAGGGAATAACTATAATACTATAGCCATTTTCCCTTCACTCACTGTTATAGTCCCACAATACACCAACAGTCACAATAGACCAGCACTAGAATTTGCTAACTTAACAACAATTATTCCCGACAAATTTTATTAATAAGTTAGTTATATTTGTTATAACTTATGTCATCCTGGGTGGTGGCTTTTTCATAGAAAAGTGGCCTAATTGGATTAATTTGATATCTGCTATTTTGTAGAATGCAGCTGTGTACGAAACGGTATACTTGTCAATATATTAAAATATTCATACTCTTTTATATGTGCTGGAATGCATGATCCACCTCTATCTGACTTAATTTATATGCATAATAATAAATATTTAATAATTTAGAAAACCTTGTAAAGCTATATATTTAGGAAAAGAGAGTGAGGGTGTAGAGTTCACCCACTACTCTTACCTTTTTTATTATTATTCAGGTCATGCATTTTTAAAATCTTGTCCAGACATCGGTAATGACATCGATAATGGCAGAAATTGTGGTACCACAATATTGCTACACTCAGAGGTTGGTAATAGTGACACATTTGACACTCGTTTGGGATACAGGAATGGTTGTTCTTGTGGTATAAAACAAGAAGTATGAAAATTTAAACTGTTTAAGTTAGAGCATGGAGGAGTCTTCAACAGAATCTACACATGATTGTCATAAGCACTCATGCTTTAATAACAGCAGAATTGGTGTTTCTCATCAAAGCAAAGATAAATCTGACTTCAATGTTACACTGAATAAACTCATGATCTCTGATTCTGGGCAATATGAAGCACGCATTGAATTATAAAATTCTCACTATTGCTAGGAAATTTGTTCTCAACTTCAGGTATGTTTTCTGTGGCACAATTAATGACTGCATTGTGTAGCTGTACATTCACCCTAGGAAAGACCTAATTATAACCTTTCTTCTAGCTAGTGACCCCATATATACCAAGCATGCATAAAACTGGGCATGACCTAAACACCAAGGCAATAAACTGGCAGACACACAAATTCTAAAATTGTGTAAAAGCTCGAAATTCCATGAACATTAACATTTCAGGTAGGGAGGCTCATTGGTGACCTAATCCAGGTAGTTTGTGGTATACTTATGAGCAGACAAAATAATCAATACTCACTTCTGCTGTTCGGTTTATGGATTCAAGCACCGGGTAAACTCTTACAAAGTCCTAAAAGACACTAGTTGACATCTACCAAAATAGCTCCTCTTTATTCATGAAGTTCAGTGTAATTATTACAAGCACATGAAGGAGGCTGTAGCTAGATAGCCAAAATAGCAAAATTCTGGACTAGTATAATAATATACAATGTAGGTACTGATGCATTGTGCTACATATAGGCCACTATAGATCACATAAGGACACCAGAGACCACACATCTCTAGGTTCCCAATGGGTACCCAGTTAATAATCCTCTCCTCCCCTGATACATGGGGGGTTGAAAGCAGTCTGAATCACCAAGTGACTAGATACTCAGACATTAACACCACCATGGAACAACCAATTAAAACCCAGTGTAGCACAACAGTTGGATTCTTCTTTCGTCCCCTTACCCCCACTCCAGCATCCTGGAACTTCCACGGAGATCATAGCAATCCAAGTTAGAATCTAAGAAAAAAGTGTAGAGCTTGTGTTTAATGTGGCCATGCTTACCATTAACTGAGTCCTATACTAATGCAGTAAAAATATAGCACTGTGCCAGTATGATATGTGATTGCATGATTGGTTTGTTGATTGTTGGCGTATTGATCTATACCAGTGAGAGTTCTTCAGTCACACCCCAAGGCAGACCAACACACCCTAAAAGTAGGGCAGTCAAGGCTGTTCATCCCTTACCCACAAAAACCACAGTGAGAGCACAAAATATGATGCATGGATAATTTAACCCAGGGAATGATTTCCACTGTGTGTGACATGCCTTACTACATAAAAATATCAAGCAACATTTTTATATTTTTCATTTAAAAAAAAACACATATGCCAGGAATTTGCTCTCTCTGTTGCACAGTGCACTGAGATGGACATGTTGGTGGGTTATGTTAGTCTAGTCTTAGACAGAGTTGATGATAGTTGCTGTGGAAAAACACTCTGTAGATGGAATTGGTAGAAGAACTTCGTTGCCATACATCTATAGTGTGAAGAAAGAGATTGTTTGTTATGCAAATCTCACTTACTCTACTGGAAGAGCTGGAGTTTAACCCTGCTTACCACCACAACATTTCTAGACTAATGCAGTAAAAATATAGCATTGTGCCTGTTACCTTGTGTATAAAAGAGGATGTGTGGTTGCAAGATTGGTTGATTGACAGTCGATTCATTGGTTGGTTGATAGTTTGACTGCTAAAATTCCAGGAAGCTTTAGTTGAGGACTCATATAGTATTATTGGCGGGAGGGTAACTTTAATGAGGAAGGTCATGGACATGTCAAATTTGGGATAAAGGTGGCTCATGGGGTGAAACCATCAAGCAGCAGTGTACTTGATATTTTGGGTCAGTTAGCCATTTTGTTTAGGGATATACCTGTGCATGTGTGTTTCATGCTAGCACACAACCAAAGCCTTGCGTGCATTTTTTTCATACCAACGAATAAACAGTCTCGATGCTATCTGTTTGAGTTATTATAGTGTGCTGCTTATACACTGATCCCTAAGGTCCTTTGGTACCAATCTGCAACCATTTAGGTCAGTAATGAAGCCTAGGGTATACCGTTGTTGGAATTTGAACTTCAGCTATAATGATAATGGTAAAGGGTCATCACAAACTTGTGATGCATGGTCATGTTTCTAGATATAATAATTATTATTAAATACATGTACATTGTTATTCAGCCTCATTGTTATTCAGCCTCATTAATGCAAAATGACACTTGGGAAGATTTTATGGATTTTAGCTACCATAAGAAACACAGGACTTGCAAAATCATTTATCCATCTCAAGTAGTAAATCAAACACAGCTGCATGTATTTCACACTACATGATTTAGTGCTCATGCTTGCTGCAGTAACCTGTGCAACAATCTCACCCCCGAACTGAAATGATAGCTGTGATATATAAGGTCATATAATGTGGGATATGAGATCTGTGAATGTGTTCTTGTTGGATCTAGTGGCTATAGAGATGGCTACCAAATTTGCTGTATTATATGCCCCTCACTTAGCTTGGGAATTGTTTCCTATCAATTGGTTGCCCATAGCAGAGTTTAAAGAGCTTAATAACTCATCTAAAGAAAGAACTAAGTTATCAAAACTCTATACCCTGTTTAGAAATAAATAATTTTTCCTCTCGCAGTAAGAATGTTATCTTGAAGATCTGAAACATTGATAGAGATTATTAAAATGTTGTATGAAGATTGAATGTTTATTGACCTAATATACAGTATGCCACTATCCTGCTTAAGGCGGGACTAATCCATTTCTGGGCCTTTTTTTAATTCGTTCATAACTTTTTTGTTCTATATACTATGATGTTGAAATTAGTACCAAAATGCTGCTCATTCAGAGAGCTTTCTAATCGTATATTTAGTTTTGACCTAGCGCCATCCTGGTCAGAGTTGTGTACAGTTGTGGACACCAAGGTGATTTCACTTTATTGCACTTTACTCAACACCTGTGTCACATAACCACTTACAATTTTGACAGTACTTAGAGAACCCACAGACATGCATTTTGAATAGATGAAAACATCATAACTTGTAAAATGGATTTTTAAGAAAGGTCAGTGTTTTGCTCATGATTAGCAACATTTCAGGGCTAATATCTCTCCCATAGATTTTTTTAGTGGATTCTTTCTATTCAAATGAAAGAGTATGAAAAGAGCTTTCAAATGATATATTAAAAGTTGATATAGGACAAAGCATGGCCCAGTTATGTGCACACAAACTTGAAATAACTCGTTTTGAGATAACGGCTCTTGAAAAAAGTACATTATTATGTTCTCTATATTCCTTTCAGGTTCGTAACTTCGAATTTATGTAGTCAATAGCATGGACAAAAGTGTGTATAACTTTGCAGTGAAGCATTCAAATGCTCTGAAACTTGAAATAGAAATACTACATGAACTATACTATAGAATGAATAAATAACTTTAAAAAATGGGTTTTTTCCGAACGAATGGATTAGTCCCGCCTTAACAGCTGCTACTTATTAGGTATTTATTCGACAAAATAGAACAATTTATTTGTTAAAGATCCCAATCCTAATACTTTGGCATAGAAATTGAAGCAATATTGACCCAATTTGAATCTAATAATTCTCAGAACAAACTCAACATCTCCCAGTGTACATTATAGGTATTTGAAGACATGGATTTGGTATCGTATTTCTCTACTTCAAATGTGGATATGAAAGGGTCAATTTTACAAAACCAGTTTAAGCTTTTAGTTCAAAGCTTCACTTTGTTCTTACAATCAGAAAGCAAGATGGCAAAGCTGTATTACTGGACACCAAAAATAAATACTTCATTTCTTGATACATTTTCCCAGATCCTATAATATTTATATGTAATAATTATATATGCTATGGAACATGAACTATGTTCTTGTGGATTATCCAGGTACATATTTGCAGTTGGATGGAAAAATCCTTGCCAATAACACAAAAATCAGCACTACAGATTTGGGTGAAGATTCCCTGGCTCTGTTGTGTATGACAGATAACAAGGATTGCTGTGACAAAGATAACAAGGGTTGCTGCGATGAAGATAACAACACATACATTAGAGCTGAATTTCATCAACCAGATGGCACATCCATTGGAGAATCACCAAATGAAAGTGTATACATTACAAAAGGAAATCAGTTCATTGCTCTGAATTATCACTCTGGTACAGACATTTCTTATGTTGAGATTGGCCAATATTGCTCCAATGCAAATCATGTCCTCGAAACTCACTGCATCATTATGAAGTAATATATAGCATGAAGAATAAAAACAGTTATGTGACAGGAGATTTTTGTGTTTCCCTCATATATAAAAATTAACAAGTGTATGTGTACTTCTAACTTGTTTTCAATTATATATATTTCAATTATCAGGGAGTGTGCTATATCTTCATATATATTTTTTACTCTCTTTGTTAACAGGGTCTCATTCTGAGCTGCCTAAGTAGTAGTTTTTGTATCAAACCAGAATTCCATTCTTCTATGGTTTGCAAAGATAAAGGTTGTGGACTCTGTTGCTAATCGAGTAGATGCATGATGCGCGTCAGCTATGGTAATCAAGGTTGCAGCCAGAGTGGGAAAAGATCCTGTAATCAGTGCAGCTATTGCATTAGCATTTAATGTGATAAAAATAGTTGACAACTGAAGAGTTCGATGAGTTTATTAATAACCACTTAACAAAAATAAAAACAACCAAAAAAACGAAAAGCGAAGCAGATACCCTTGAGACTCAACCAAGGGAAGATGTTATCTGCATGGATCCTATATACTAGCAGGGGGTCTGTTGTTTCTGCTATGCCAAACATTCACATCATTAACATTGAAATTTTACATACATAACCAAAAAATCCTTACATGCCCAGGATGTTCATCAACTCTGTGTCAAAGCTATGCATATTGATTTTTTAATGCAAATTTTAGCTATTTGAACCCAAATCAATGGCCACACCCACATGCACACTCGATAATCATTGCTAAAGGAATTATATTTGCTTGTGCACTTGAACAAATCTTGAATAACTTTCTCAATAATCAACTTGAAATTGTATTCTCTTGAGATTTCGACTAGATGGTCTAGCCATCTATTATTGTGGCTTAAACCATATTTTATGAAGAATTTCTTTTAATTATATACTTAATTATTAACAAACCACATGGTTAAATTGATACAAGGTTGAGTATATTTAGTCAGGCATCCTTGCAGAACTAGGATTCTTTTATGGAATTAAGCTCTCTTTGGACTTGTAGCAGTGTCCATGCATATTAATTTTTTCCACCGATGTTCACCTGTTACAAACGAATCATGAGACTACAAAACATATTTGAAGTCTGTGGCATTTCACTGCCGTCACAATGTACTGAAAGGTCATTTAAACCTCTCAAAACTCCAGACCAGATCATGCCTCTTGTTAATCCAGGAATACTAAGTTAGCAAGAATATAAAACAATTATGGTGGTTGTGGCTAAAGTTCAGATTCTTGAGAGTGGCTCCCCAGCACCTAGGCGAGTCCATTCCACAGTCTCTACTGAACCACTCACAGTTTGATTGCTATGCTGATGTGTAATGAGTGTCCCCTTCACTACAGTTCCTTCTGCCTTCTGGCCTGGTCCAAGATGGTGACTTCCTCCCACAAAATAGGATGTCCATTATCCCATGCATGTTTAGTAATTGCAGGCTTCTCTTTAGCACACTTTCTACTGGTATCTTGATGTTCTCTTACTCTTGTCTCGTCTTCTGTTGGTCTACACTATGTAGTACTTTCCAGAGCTAAGGAATGTACACAATGCACAAGTGCATACTAGCTCGTAAAGCATCCTTTACTCTGCTCAGTTGTGTCCTCAAGTTCTTCCCGATCTGAAAATGACTCTGATGTTGACCAGATTCTCCTGATATCTTCACTCATCCCTACTACATAAGGAATCACTCCATAGGATATAGATGCCTGATTGCCTGTACTGGTGTATATACTTATCTTCCTTTCTGCATTTAAATGTATCTATAGGCAAAAGGTGGTTGCAGATAACCCTTCTCTATAAAGACCCTACAATCATCTTCCAAAAGTCCTCCGTCTCAGTCACTACTCTCCTTGCTCTATCATGCAAGCTCTTTACCAATCCTTTCTGACATAGATAGGATGATGTGATCTATAACCAGGTAACCGGTTGGTGTGCATGGGTTTTCTGTAAACTGCTGGAGTTAGCCTTCCAACTTCCTTCCTGTGCAAGGTGGCAATCCAGAAAGGGCAATGATCCATCCACTTCAAGCTGGTAAACTTTGTGGCCAGGTGTTGTTGAGGTGGTCCAATAACTCCAGCTCACTTTCCTTCTTCACAATGCAGAAGGTATCATCCACGTATCTTTTCCAAAACTTTGGCTTAATTAAAACAGTTGTAAGTGCCAATTCCTCAAAGAATTCCATATAAAGGTTGGCACTACTGAAGACAATGGAGTGCTCGTAGAATTTTTCTTGATGCCTGTGGTAGGTGAATTTTAGGCAGAACTCCAACAGTTCAAAAATCCTGTCAGCACCTAGTGTAATCCCCTTTTGCAAGCTCTCGTCTTTCGTCAACATTCCAAAAATTACTTCCATGGCCTCATCAATGGGAACATTGGTAAAAAGAGAGTAAACACCAAAACTGACAAGACACTCATCCTGTGCTAAACATTCATGAATACGCCTGACAAATTTCCCAGAATCCTTGACATATGTACTTGTATTTCCAGAGGAGATATCAAATATGCTATGAACTTGGAAAGATTCCATGATGGTGCATGTATATATATATACAATTGGCCTAAGGGGAACCTCAGGTTTATGTATCTTAGGGAGCCAGTGAGCCTAATTCTATTGTATAAGGTAGTTGTTATTTCTCCCATCTTCTCCATATTCTTTAACACACGATTCACCTTGCTTTCTTGTGCCTTGGTAGGATCCTTCTTTAGCATTCCATATGTTTTATTTCCAGCATTCCTGTCAGCTTTGAAATGTAACTGTCCTTTGTAATCAGATCTGTTGTCTTCCCCTTGTCTGCTGGTAAGATTATGAGCTCTTTCATCTTCCTCGGGCCTTTCTCTGTTGGTTCGTCAGGTTGTCCTTTGGTTTCCTTGCTCTTCTCAAAATTCCACATATTCTTCCTTGTTATCCTCCAGCTTACTGGCTATTACTTCCACTGCAGTTATGGTATCCATTAAAAGTAGACTCTTTGGAGCAGGGACAAAGTTAAGACCCAAAGCAAGCACTTCTTCCTGAGTTCTGAGGTTCTTCTCTGTTAGATTCACCACCCATCTGTTCAAGTCTTGGTGTTGAAACTTCACTTCTCTCGATCTCCTTCTCTCCAAAAGTGTCTCCAACTTCTTTTAATGTTTCTGCTTGGATTTTCTGTGGATCTTCTCTGGTGCTTCCCTACAAAGGGTCTGAATCCTAGTCACTTCCCAGTGGTGGTTCCAGTTTGGCTGCCAGATCTTCACATTCAGCTGTTAAGGCAGCACTACTTCTTCTGTAGGACTGGAGAATTTTCTCTGATAGGAACACTTTGCTGGCTCTCTCCGCTATCCTGTACCCTTCCCTGGTCTTAATGGGAGGCTTCATCCTTAAACTTACTGGTAGAATTTCTTTATCACAGCATCTCATGCTGAACATGTGGTGATTCTTCCGCCGAGCCCTCCGGTATAAAATCTTGTCGTATCTCACTAATTTCTGGGTCTTGTTACATTTTAAATAAACAAACCCTTAATGAACTCTCAGTTGAAATAATAACATTTACAATAATCTTCTCAATAATCAACTTGAAATTGTATTCTCTCGATGTTCCTATTAGATGCTCTAGCCTTCGTAAGGTTATTAAAATGTTATTATGTCAACTAAGAGTTAGTTGAGAGTTTATTTAGAGTATCTAGTCAAAACTTCAAGGGAGTACAATTTCAAGTTGATTTTGAGAAGGTTATTGTAAAGTAGATTATCGAGAAGCTTTGTAAACACAAATCATGTGTACCAGAAAGTAACAAGGCATTACCGAAGCTCTTGACAGCAGCAGCTACCATCTGATCTGAATCAAGTCAATAATGGAACGAATATTTGTGTGTTTGCAGTTGATGGTACCAATGAGGTCTTTTAGATCACTATCATGGTTTTACTTTGTTGCAAAATGAACAAATGTGACCGGTAATGAGAATAGCATACCATGTCATTTACTCCAGCACTTCTTTCAAATAGTATATACTCTTATATGCCTAGTCTTAAATAGTCCCTGGTTCAAGACATGCTTAAGGGCTGGAATATATCGCAGTGATATCCCACATGTGATAGAATAAGTTAGAGTTGGGCGAGACATTACATTGCAAATCATAATTATGATGGTGTAATTACTTACATAGAGGCATGGGTATGGTAGAAAGTGGACTTTATAAATTTTATGTAACCGTAGAGTAGGTACATTACATTGCACAATTATGACGGTGTACTTATTTACATAGAGGCATGGGTATGGTAGAAAGTGGACTTTATAAATGTTATGTAGCCATAGAGTAGGTTTTTGCAGTGATGTGAATACCATGCTCATACATTTCCGCAATGTCCAGTTTCTCTTTCAGATAAAGATAACTTTTGACCATCTTGGAACAAAACTGCCATTGGCAAGAACTCAAGTTTCCATTCTTAGACATGTGGTTTGCCAATAATGTACTATTGTGTATCATCACTTTTGTAGTGTAGAGGAGGACTGAGCATGTTGTGGCTTGCCTGTACAGAGGAAGCAAAATACATTGGAACAGGTGTCTGCTGGACTTAGTGTCAAACTGTGTAGCTATATAATAGAATCTTCCTGCCACTCCATTGTTAATTTATAATGTTAGCTTTATGCTCTATTGCACTATTATTTTTTTGTTACCTTGAGTGGCTGCTGAAATATGTAAGAAGGACTGTACACTTCTCCCGCTTCAGATATTTCAGATGTAGGATAATACATCACTTTATGTTATTATTACCTGTAAATATTACCTGTAAATAATACACAAAGTGATGTAATATTATATTGAGGCCAGTTTTCTACACTTTGAGTCATGCTGCTATCTATAGCTGCTCAAAAAAACTCAATCACTCCAAACGTTCTGGACAAGAACGAATGCACTCAAAAATAGAGGGGGGGGGGGGAGAGGGGGGTATGTGACTGACCAGCAATGTGCTATTAGCAGCTCACAGTTTAGTAGTGTATTGAAGAAAGTTTTTTTGTGCAGCTATAATAGCAGAGTTGCCAACCGTTCCGGAATGGCCCGGAATTTTGAGCCTTGTCCCGGTGGTGTCCTTGTCCCGGAAATGTCCCGGAATTTACAGCTACGCGCACCTTGCGCTTCCACTCGCTTAGATGGCCACTGCAGTCTCAAGCTTGTTTAGTTTAGTCCTTTAACACTCGTAAAGCAACAAAAAAAGGACACTTTAAGTTTTTAGCAGAGAAAAACTTCAGATAAACAATTACGGCTCCAGCGTGTGCGAAACAACCTTTGACCTCGTTTCGATTGGAGATGCGGCACTCATGTTAAATCAGCACGTTATCAAAATGGCTATATAGTGTAGCAAAGAAGCAGAGGAGAGAATGCCATTTTGACAATAAATGGATCAAATAATTTCAGGGGATAGGGATAGGCAAGAGTTTCAAAGGTATAAATAAAGAATATAATTATAATGAAATTGATTGACAAAGTAAGTAAGCATGGAATACAGCAAATACAGGGTAAATAATAACATCATGGGTACAGTGTGCTGCTTGTGTTCAATGCAATAGTAATGTCAGTAGTCTTGCCTTCATTTTAGTTCACTTGTATGCCCGATGTACTCTGTGTGCAATCAACTTTGGTGTTACCCATGGTGGCCGTATAATGATGTCACATCTCACCTCAAGAGCAAGAAACATAAGGATATGTCAAAGGCTGTGCTATCAACTATTCCAATCACCTCTCTCTTCCAGCATCAGAGAAGTGATCAAGTAATCGAAGCAGAGGTCAGGTGGGCTACATTTGTTGCTAAGCACAACATATCCTTTCTGTCTAGTGACCATGCCACCAAGCTTTTCAGCAAGATGTTCCCAGACTCTGAAATTGCAAAGAAATTATCCTGTTCCCACACCAAAACCACCGCCATAGTGAAGAAAGCTCTTGCTCCTTACTTCACACAGAGAGTTATTGAGTCAATGTCAAGTGGTCCATTCTCTTTGATGATTGATGAATCCCATGACAAGAGGGATAAGTCTTGCATAATTCTTTTGAGGCTTCTTGATCCACATGTAGGTGAAGTACGGACGAGATTCTTGGATATGCCTGTTGTGAACATTGATATAGCTACCAACTTGTTGGCTGATTTAACAGTCAAAGCTGGTTTGAAGGTACTCCCAGTGAACATTGACCAGCTCTTCATCGACATATTCTACTACTTCCATAGCAGCAAGAGAGCATCAATTTGTCATAGTGTTCACTTTTCACCACTGAGCCAGGGGTGATTTTGAAGCATTGCCCCACACATGGCTCAGCTTGCTGAAGTGTGTGAATCGTTACCTCAGGCAGTATGATGGTTTGAAGTCATTCTTCTTGTCTTGTGAGGAAGCTAAGGTCTGTAGCATTCTTTCAAGGCTTGAGAATCCTCCGACGAAACCTCTGTTCTTTTTATCTTGCCCTCAATGGATCAATTCAACAGCCTCTTGTTCTTTTATCTTGCCCTCAATGGATCAATTCAACAGCCTCTTCCAGAAATCTACAGAGAATACTACCTCACACAGCTGTATAATGACGGTTAGTTGGGTCGAAAAATCGCGTATAAAATTAATGGCGTGGTCAAGGGAAAGGCGCACGCTAATTAGGGGGCATGGTCGAAATTTCGCGCCGTATATAAAATTAATGTCCCGGAATTAACTTGTGGAAAGTTGGCAAGTATGTTAAATAGAAAACTGGCCTCGTTAAAATTTTAATTACATCGTTATCGTTCGTGGATAGGGAATGTCCCGCTGAAAAAGGCGGGTTAATGCACTTCCGGTATCGTTGCGTAACTACTGACCAATCGCCTAGCAATTATAAGAACATCATGTCTCCTTGCTGGAATTTATTTGTAGTGTGTTTGGTGCATTATTTAGTAACTGGTTCTCTTTCAAATCCCAATTCCTGCCAATGCAAAGGTGACTGCTCGAAACACTGCGACCCTGGATTCAGTGCATTCAAAGAATGCTATACTGAGTGTAAGATGAAATTCTCTAGAAGATTCAATATTTTTTAAAAACTTATTTCTTGCTGTAGATCGACTAGGTCAGGCCAGCCCACCACTGACAAGCAGTATCTCCTTCAAATGTGGGCCTAATCTTGGTTTCGGGGGTATCGTTTGGACACATGGGCCTGCTCTTCTTCATCAAAAAGCTATTACTTGGAGATCAAACACACACCTCTTAGCAACTTTCACCCATGGAAGGCGCATTCTTTTACTGAAAAATATCACAAGCAAAAGTGAAGGAGCTTATGCATGCTCAGTGCCAACTGGTCCCCATTTCTTTAATACAGAGTACATTGTTCTTCTTGTTGAAGGTATGTGTAAAGGAACTGTGGAATTAGAACCTGCAATGTTGTGATGGACTTCTTAGTAAAGTGTTAATGATGTGTTGGAACCTAAGCGACATAGTTCTCTACCCTTTTTAAAATATTTAACTTACGGGATAATTTGTTACTTAATTTTGTCATCAATATCACCAATATCATATCACTCAGTTACAATCCGTCATAGTATTAATTTTGGTTCATGGTACCAATTTGTTACAGCAATGTAGCTAAGAAAGATAAATGAAGGCCCAATATAGTATGTGATGGGGGAAAAATAGAACTTCATTACCCTATTTTATAAGCTAACATAAACGTTCCTTCAGAAAAGGCACCAGTCAGAGTTTTGGGGCATGGCTGCAGGTCACATGCTCCTGGCTTGAACCAGCTTGACCACAGCCTGTCTCTCATCATAAGCATGAGATAACATGCTCTCTGCTCTTCTCATCTGCTTTAGCCTCTCCATAGGAACTTCCATGCATGGGGCCACGCACTAATCAATCATACAGTAACTCAAATGGAGAGGAAATTGTGTAGATTTACGAGTGCCCATGAGTATGCCAACAAGCAAATCAGTTGTCCCGGTCCTTTCCTTCTGCGACTGCACAGGACAGAGCATAGATTTCCTGGATCTGTTTTAAAGTGTTCCACCAACTCGTAGGTCTTGGAATGACATGAGCTTGTGAGGGTGGGATGGACATGGGCTTCCTATAGATTATTGTGAATAACTGTGATACTAAGTTGTGTGGACCAGTTCTCTGCTACAACTCTGTGGAGACAATCCCAGCAATGGCAATCCTGGCAATGGCCAGCTCCCCTGATACCCCCTATTGTGCATGCCTTACAGGTTAAGTCACCTTGTGTATCATCTGTGAGGCGATAAATAATGTATAGTGTACTGTAATTTTTCAGCAAGATCATCTTCTTAGACCTGATCAGTCTGTGTTTAGCTGAGCCTCTTGCCTCTCCTGTCATTGTTCATGACCCACTTTTTCCAGTTTCCTTTTTTTTGGCCTACACCCTCATAGTGACAATCATAGTTTTTCAATTAACTTTTTTCTAACACCATCGATAGTCAGAGTATGTAAAATGACAACCACAAGTTCAAGAACATGCCCACCTAAACATGCACTAATATAACAGCAACAGCACATTACCCCATATGCTCATCAAATGGCCACAATCATCAATCCCTCGAGAACTCTGCCATCCAGAACTGGGGCACTCCTCACCGACTCGTAGATGGTCTTGGCAACCCCAGTCTGAAGGTTATTCTTTACTCCGAGAACTCCTCTCTCTGTACTTTATAATGCATTTCTGTAAAGGATATGAGAAGTAGTGGCTTGTGACATTTGAAAAATATGATTTTTTGTAAGTCTCTTATGCTCTAGTCCTTTGGAAAGTTTCCTGATTTCTTTCTCTCCACATCAGTTATTCAATACCTGTTACAACTTGTTGCAATTTTGGCTTAACTTCTTCGACTTGTAAAAGTTTTACTTCTATTTGACTTTCCCTCCATCTTTGTGCCACCTATTTCGGCCTAGATCATCGACTAGTTTTCATTCCTCATGATTTTTCCTATACTATATGTCTCTAATTTAGATGCAATACTGAACAAGCATGGCTACAAGCAACACACTGATATATAATTATTTGCAATTGAATCCATCGCACTGCTATTGATCTGTTTTTATGCTCAGACACTCACTAATAGGAAAATATTTTATATGCATTAAAAGATCATAATTATTATTAAATATTTTACTTCTTTCTTTTTAGGTCATGCATTCTTCAAATCTTGTCCTTCGAGTAGGAATGGCCAATACTGTGATATCACCACATTTTTGCTAGCAGATGTCAATACCAGCATCATATTTGACACTCGTTTGGGATTTAGGAATGGTGGTCCTTGTGGAATTAACCAAAGAATAAATGAATTAGAATTCTACAAAGAAACAGATGTCGGATTATCGACGAGGTTATATGTATGCCATAGGATGTCTGATCATTATTGCCATAATACTAATAGAATTAATATTTCTTATCCAACCAAAGATAAATCTTACTTCCTGCTTTCATTGAGTAATGTAAAATTCTCTGATGCTGGAAAATATAAGGCATATGTGGAATTAAAAGACCATCGTTATAACAATTCTAATACAGTACTAATCAGTAGGTTATTTCAGCTCACAGTGACTGCCGGTATGTTCATGCTGGTATGTTCAGCATGGTAAATTTATAGTTTTGTAGTTTTGTTGTATGCATATAATTTAGAATTAGCTCTATCCCTGGGAGTCCTCTTCTTTCCATTATCAGCAGCATAGTATATATATACGTCTGTAATTTGGTTATAACAATTTACCTACTCCATAAAGACTGAACTGTTATGTTAATATAAGCACAAAATTACCACTCTCTACAAATGTAATCTGTACCTGGGAGGAATATTTCTTCATTTTCTCCCCTTTCTCTTAATTCACTTTGTACTCGAAGATTCCATCTTGAACGAAATCTTTCTTCATTTTTTTCATTCTTTTCCCCCAGTAAGTTTGATACTCAAGGTCCCTGTTTCGATACTCGATGGAATAATTATTTCAATTACCCCCTCCCTGCTTTCCACTTCAGAGTTCCCAGTTCAATCATGATTTTATTTGCTGCTATTTTAAGACTTCGATCCCTTAAAAATATTCATAATGTCTGTCTGTCTGCGTGTGCTGTATATGTATATGCATGTGTTTAGAGGCCACCCCAGCTTTAAGCACTCTCAGAAAAGCACTCCCACAACAAAGTGAGGCATCTGCTCTTATCATATAAATGGGTGTTTGTCTACTCGAGTTCCACATCGATACTTTTCAATCCTGGATGGAATAATATAAAAATTTAAATCAACATTGAGATATTATATAAAATGGCTTTGATGACTTTTTTTAAGCATAGTGGATAGTTGCTATGTTAGTTTGTACATGTATGCATGCATTTAGATGCCAATGACACACCAGTTTGAAATTACTTCTACAACAGAGTGCAGGTATAGTTAGTTGTTGATGCAAGATTTTTCAAAAAGGGATCATCAATTTAATGCAAATCTGTTTTAGGATGACTTGATGAAATTCACTTGATGTCAGTGATCATCACTGCCAATTTACTTTTCATGACATATAATTACCAAGCTAGATTAATTCCTACAACTAAGTTGCATAAGAGCTAAACTCAATATTATCAGTCACTGGTCATGTGTAATTGAAAAGTCATCTACTTGGAAGCTGTGGTTGACAGTTACATTCATGTGTTGATGAATTAATAGATGCGCCTTTCACGAAGTTAGGTTCACCATGGTTTGTATAGTATTGGTTTCACTTCTCTATTCCTTATTCTTGGGGAAATATTACTGACTGGCTGTCCACACACCCTCATGTAACAAAACACTCAATCTTGCAGCAACTTCTTTCCCATTCCTGTAGCTTGCAATATTTTAGCCGGAGTATATACTGAAGAAGAATTAGCCTGAGTGATTACTGTGGTTCATTTGTTACATTCTTGCTTTATTGTTTTCTCCAGGCTCAGGCTGTTATTGTGCGAGTGGTTATAAAAAGGCTTGCCTCCATGAAAATAAAAGAAACACAAGAACTTGTAAGTTGAAGTTGTTGATCAGTAGCTAGAGTTGTAGAGAATATATTTTCTTACGTGTGATATATTGGAAGCACAAAGTACTAGAATTATTCAGTTAGTCTGTAGTGCGGCGATGAAAATAATTCAGGTGAAAAAAATGGATAGAATTTTGTTAATCCCATTTCTTGCTGCAGATCGAGTTGGTCTTGTCAGTTCATGGCTGACAACAAGCATCACGTTTCCATGTTCAATTGATAATCCAGCAAAGCCAGTGAATAGTCGGAATTTTCGTTGGATTTTTGGGACCAGTTTGTCAACCCTAAGTGTGATTCATCTGACTATTAGCCAGGGGTATAATTTTTCTCTATTTATTAGAAATGTTACTGGTTCGAATGAAGGAATATATCAATGCCTGCCAATATCTTCACCTCCAGTCTTTGATCCCAAACTGCCAATACATATTCTTCTTGTGGAAGGTACAATTTACTTGGTCCCGATATTGATCACTGTATGCCTGTAACACACCGAAACATGGGCAGAAGCACTACAGATTACTTGACATATTTTCTATGCTTTATTATATTCAGGTCATGGATACTTCAGATCATGCCCTGCCAGCAAGAGTGGTAAAAGATGTGGTTACACAGAACAATTGCAATCGCGTGTCAAAAGTAGCATCACTTTTGGCACTCACATACGATACAGGAATGGTGGTAAGTGTGGTATTAAACAGAGAGTGCGTGAATTATCTCTGTGGAAGTTACAAGGAGGAAAATTCTACAGATTATATTCATGTCTGGATACAACCAATCATTATTGTCATAATACCAGTCGAATTAGTATTTCATATCAAAGCAGTGATAGAACTGACTTTCGGCTTAGAATGCAAAACCTGACACTCACTGACAGTGGAAAGTACGAAGTTCGAATTGAATTGAGAAATTTTCGCTATTCTAATATTCGTACTCTTACTATGATTAAGGAGTTTGAGCTCTTAGTCCATCCAGGTATGTTTTGAATAATAACCTCAACTAATTGAGTGCTGGCTTTGTTTGTGATTATTATAAGAATTAAATTTATAGTTACAACTTTTTTCCCATCAAGAATTAACTTTGCAAACTCTTCATATCATTATAACCAAATATAATAAGCCACTTTGGGTATGGTTGATAAAAAGTTGAACGATTTTTTTGTTTTGTTGCGGAGTAGGACATGAAATCATCACTCATTTATGCTATCACCACTCTGTGCCAATTCCTATTTTGTTTTCCACCACTAGAAGGCATTATATGAATGCCTCTGTTGCGAATATTCTTTCAACTAGACTTACAAGAAGTTTGAAGCTAGCTGACCTTTTTGCTGCCGAGGTAGTGAAAACATTTATATCTGATATGGTGGATCTTCAATCATGTGCAACTGACCAAAGCCCAAATATAATTTTTACGCACACTAAGGTTTACATCTTGACAAAATAGCATCCAGGAGAAGAAAATTGTATAATAAAAGGAAAATGGACATGCACAATAACATGTGTATATTGTATTTCTTCCTACCTGCAGGCAATGTATTTTTCAAGTCTTGTCCTGGCAAAAGCAACAGCAAAAGATGTGAGACTGTAATAAATCTACAATCAGAAGTGAATAGTAGCATTTTGTTTGATGTTCGCTTGCAATACAGGAATGTTGGTTCCTGTGGTATTAAGCAGGCAGTGAAAACATTTGAACTGTTGAAGGTAAAGGATGGCGGAGTCTTCAACAGAGTATATGGATGCCATAAACATTCATGCTTTAATTCTGGCCGAGTTCAGGTCTTTCATCAAAACAAAGATAAATCAGACTTCCAGGTTATACTTACTAGAATATCATTTTCTGATACTGGAAAGTATGAAGCACGAATGCTAGTGTACAATAATCACTATTCTCATCGTACTATCACTATGAATAAAATGTTTGTGCTCCAAGTAACTGCTGGTAAGTTGCAATGTTATTATAGCCACATTGGCAATGCACGATAGTTAAAATGTAAGTATGGCCTACCAACCAAATTAGCTGTCGATATGACCTTGCTAGTTGTTTTGAGAGAATACGTCAAAGGGACAACGGTAAAATTGTCATAAAGTGCAAGTTGGAAAAGAGAATCCCCCTCCCCATATTTATAACATGGTGGTACTCAATCGCTCTAACCATCTCAAAATAATAGACAATGCAAGCTAACTGCTACAGGAAATGTTGTAATAAGACTCATAAAGTAATACATGTACTCTTATAAATGCTTGCTCAAATTAGTATCTGTGCCAAAAAAAATTGCATTTTGCTTTTGAGCAGGGATGTTGGAGTAAGTCAGTGAGACAAAATTAATGCTTTCTGTTGATGTACAGATTGAAGCTATGGCAATAGTTGCAAGTCAAAGGAGGATCCAAGTAGGAAAGCTTGCTATCGCCAACATAGCTAGTGTGATTAGCAAAGTCAGACAGAGAACTCTTGTTTTTTAACTACTACTTTCAACTTGTTAGCTTCTATAATCTTCAAAACATATCCCTCTGAATGGTAATTAGAGTATAGTTTAGACTTATATGACTTTGTAAGCAACTCTAAATGACTGGTTATTCAAAATCTTTACAGACGGTGTGTGAGATTGCACGATAGCTCATTTAACGTGTGCATTATTCTGAAGTAACAATAATCAAATCTCTCAATATTTCCAGCTATATATAAATATGCACGTAGCTATGTAACATAAACTCTAGCTATTTTTTCCCAACCAACCTGCAAGACAGCTAGTAAATAGAGTGCTACCAATAAATACGAATATTTTATATATTTAACTAGACAGGGCAGGGCGTAGATAGGAGGATCAAATTTAAAATCGGAGTTAGTCTCACAAGCCAGACTAACAAAGAACCTTTCTCACAAGGAGCAAGTCAGACTGAAATGGCTCCTCAAGCAGTAATTGGGGATTCTCCAAATATACTTTTCTACAAAATATTTTAACACACTGCATGTGCATAGAGAAAAAGAAGAATTTTGCAATAGGCACAATGTTGGTATCCTTCTAAAGTAACTATTTGGAGTGTTTTAGGACATGAGTAGTTATTTGCAAAGTAACAGCTGCGAAAATACTGGCATGACGTGCCCTGGCAAGAAGCTTGTTGGGAATAAGGACAATTTAATAAATATAATATTCGTACTGTCTCAATACTTTGTGAAATACACCTGTGAAGCTACTGTCAGCTGCTATATATATATATGTGCATAACTAATAATTCTTTCGATGACAGTATGCTGCTTTGCACAAGATTTTCTTCTTCTTTTCTTTTTTCTTCTTCTTCCCCCCCCCCCTTCCTTCCCTTCCTTCCCTTGAGTCATTAAAATGCATGATAGCTTGCTGTATACTAAACATTGAGAGGCTAACTGACTTTATGGTACACTTTAATAAAGCAATGTGTGCATACTTATCGATTCATTGACCAAACTTCCAACTTGTATTTTTATGCCTACATACACATCCTGATCCATATTCTGATTATTCAGGTACATATTTGCAAATGGACGGAAAAATCCTTGCCAATAACACCAAAATAAGTGTTTCAGAGTTGGGAGAAGATTTCTTAGCTTTGGTCTGTACGGCTGATTATGAAGATTGTTGTGAAGCCTTCAACAGTAATGTTAAAGCAGAATTTCATCAGCCAGATGGCTCACCTATTGACGAATCACCAAATAAGAGTTTTTACATCACAAAAGGAAATCAGGCCATTTTTCTTGACTATAGCTTTATTGCAGAGACTTTTCTTTTAGAAAGTGGCCAATATTGTTGCACTATTTCCTATGCACACAGTATTCCGAAAACACACTGCATCATTTTATAATACCAATAAAACTGTGTACATAACACCACAACTTGTTAAACCTAATTTTGTTAACATGTCCATAATATTATCGACCACTAATCATATATTCTTGTTCATGATACATACCAAGATATGAATGTACCTAAGTATGTATTTTTGTGTGCATGTATGTATAGTGGGTATGTATGTATAGTGGGTATGTATGTATGATGTATGTTTATATGCAAGTATGTGGATGTATGTATGTATGCATATATATTATGTAAGTATGTATGTATGTATGTTGGTATATATGATGCCTGTATGTACTTGATCATCACTTGATTCTCCTGTTATCATTGCCTAGAGCTGCTGTAAATTTGTAAAAAGTTGTGAAAAATGACTCTAGATGATAGAAGAGCATTGTATAAACTTAATATAATGTGTGTGTGATAAGATGGCAGGAAGCTAACACGAGGTATTCCTTCCATGCTAGAAAACACCAAATTGAGGTCACAACAAACAAGTCCTTAATGACTGAATGAACAGGCACAAAACCACAACAGAACCATTTCCCCCCTCTGCATCTCAACATACGTACGTGCATCTACAGTCAGCAACAACTGCTCATCTCAACTGCTTTGTTGTCTCATGCATCAGTTGGAAATGTCATTACAAATATTGACAATGAAGCATAAGGAAGGCAAGTCATGTGATCAGGTAATGAGGACGAGACAAGTCATGTGATCAGCTATGACAAAGAAAATGTCACGTGATCAGGTCAGAGGATGAGACAAGTCATGTGATCAGGTCAGAGGGTGAGACATATAATTTGATCAGGTAGTGATGATGAAAAGGTTACGTGATCAGGTTGTGATGATTGTAAGCATTGGCCTACTTAGCTCCAGCCGCTTTTGCTGAACTACAGTAGCCACCCACTTATCAAGCCTGGCCTTGATAACAATTATTCGCAATTGAAATTCCTCAGCTCAGACTTCCCACAGCTAACAACCTTATTGTTAGCGCCTAACGCTTATTAGACAACTTGAGTAGCGCCTAACGCTTAATAGACAACTCGAGAGGGATTAGAGTATTTTAAGATTCATTCGGGGAGATAACAATATCTTTTACTCCCACAGAACAATACAACAGTAGTAATACAACTTAGCAGCAATAACATAAGTTCTTATCAAAACAGTTCAACTCTAACTCTGGCTAATAATAATAGTTTAGTCCTTTTATAATTTAATAACTGTTTACGCCCTCAGACCACAGCATACTCATTAGTGCTCTGGAAATGACCATATTAGGTCATTTCGAGTGGCCTTCCTGCTTCTGGTCTGGTCCAACCAGAACTGTCCACTTGTTCGGCTTCTTTATCAGGTTGGAATATCTTCGTGACACTACTTCCTGTGTCCTTCGTCCCTCCTCTGTGTGGTTCACACTCTGGTATTTGGTCAGTCAGGGGGGTCCCTGACACTCCCCCAACATTGGTCAGAGACCCTGGGTCTCTGGAAAGGCCATCCGCATTGGCATTGGCTTTGCCACTGCGATGAACAATATCATAACTGTAGGGTTGAAGAGAGAGAGCCCACCTAGCTAATCTGCCGTGGTTATCTTTTAGATTAGTCAGGTGGGTTAAGGGGTTGTGGTCGGTTTGGATAATAAAGTGGGTACCCTCCAAGTACGTACGAAAATGTTGGACTCCTCTTATTATGGCTAGAGCCTCCCGCTCGATAGCCGAGTAATTCTGTTCACCGGCCAACAACTTCTTAGAAGCGTATGCTATTGGATGCTCCTCTCCTTCCCTGTCTACCTGACTCAACACATACCACAGCCCAGTGGCAGAGGCATCAGTCTGTAATACAAAAGGCAGAGTCCAATCCGGGGTGACTAACACCGGGGCTTTCATTAAGGCTTCTTTAAGGCGAGAGAATGCTTGGCACACTTGTCGGACCATCTCACTTTGTTTGATTCTTTCTTTCGGGTGAGTTCGGACAGGGGGGTAGCTATTGTCGCAAAGTCTGGTATAAACTTGCGATAATATCCGCATAATCCTAAGAAGGACCGGACATCTTTCTTGTTTAAGGGCATTTTAAAGTCTTGCACTGCAGCTACTTTGTCATTCATAGGCTTAACTTTCCCACTTCCCACTACATACCCGAGGTATACACAGCTCCCACTAGCGAAGGTGCATTTCTTTTCTTTCACTGTCAACCCAGCACTTCTCAATTTGGAAAACACTACCTCCAAATGTGTCAGGTGTTCATTCCAAGAGTCACTGTGAATGATGATGTCATCAAGGTATGCCACTGTATACTTCTGCAACCCTTCCAGTACCTCATCCATCAACCGCTGGAAGGTGGATGGGGCTGACACTAGCCCAAAAGGCATTGTTAAAAACTCATATTTACCTTGAGGGGTGACAAAAGCCGTCTTGTGTACATGCTCAGGGTTCACAGGCACCTGATAGTATCCCTTTGATAGATCTAAGGTGGTGATAAAAGCAGAGGACCCCAGACTCGAAATGAGTTCCTCTATGTTGGGTAAAGGGTAGGAATCATTAACTGTAACTTTGTTAAGTCTCCTATAGTCCACGCACATTCGACGAGACCCGTCCTTTTTGGCTACTAGTACAATAGGGGCCGCCCAAGGGCTTTTAGATGCTCTTATAATCCCTTGATAAGTAAGGTCTTAATTTCTTCCTTCAAGGTGTCTAGGGCAGAATGAGCCAACCTGTATGGGGGTAATCTCACAGGGGTGGCCTCACCGGTTGGTATATCATGTTGTATCAAGTGTGTCCTACCCGGGATATCTTGAAAAACATCCTTGTACTTTTCTTTCAGAGTCTTCAATTCTATGTGTTGAGAGAGAGGCAGGGTGTAGGTGCATTCCTTCACTTTGTCAGAGGTTTCTTCCTCTTCATCAAAAGCCATAAACACAGAAGCTACAGGAGAGGTCCACTTCCTTATGCAGTTAATGTGGTAGGTTCTATACCTTTTGACTGTCGTCCCCACATCCACCTGGTACGTCACACTTGTAACAACTTTGCTAATAGGGTACGGTCCCTCCCACTGGTTCATTAATTTGTTCTTCTTTACTGGCCTGAAAACTAACACGTAATCACCCACTACGAATGTTCTCTCCTTGGCTGTTTGATCATGATACCTTTTCTGTTTTGTTTTCTCACTTATCTCTCTCTCATAGGCAAGATCTCTCACCACTTCCATGTTTGCCTTCAGTGTCTGTACGTACTCTACCACACTCGACTCATCACTCTCTTCCTTTCCCTTCCAATAACGGACCATCTGGTCGAGGGGCATCCTCATCTCCCTCCCGAACAGCAAATTATAAAGGGAAAACCCTGTGGTTCTATGAACGGTGCCCCTGTATGCCCATAGTACATAGGAGAGGCATTTGTCCCATTCGACCGACGGGTTTTGGGTAAGCTTTCTCAGCAATCTTTTTAGGGTGGCATTAAACCTCTCCACCATACCATCCGTCTGTGGATGATATGGGGAGGTCTTAATCTGTTTCATTCCCACCAGGCTGCAGAACTGCTTCATAACCTTCGACACAAAGTTGGACCCATTATCGGATATGATTTCCGTTGGTACCCCAACCCGGGCCGTGATTTCTACCAAACAATTGGCTACCGTCTCGGCAGTCATGTTTGGTAAGGCAAAGGCTTCCGGCCACTTGGACTCATAATCCATAACCACAAGTATGTACCTGTTCCCTGCCTTTGTTCTCTCTAAGGGTCCAAAAATATCCATAGCCACTCTGGAAAAGGGCTCTCTTATCACGGGTAAGGGTTGTAGGGGGGCCTTAGTAGTCACCGCAGCCTTTTGACACAGGGGCAGGACGCACACATCTCTTTTACCTCCTTTGCTATTCCTGGCCAATCCATTCTGACCCTGATTGCATGCAGGGTCCTCTCTTGCCCAAAGTGCCCAGCCCATGGAGTATTATGAGCCATAGCTAACACTTTCCCCCTAGCTACCTTGGGTAAGACAATCAGGTTCTTGCCCATCACATGGTAAGGCCTCCTCATTAAGATGTCATTCTTCCAAAAATAATCGTCACTACCACTATCAGCCTTAGCTCTTATGGTGTTTAGAGTGGGGTCATACCTCTGGGCCTTTTCTAGTTCCTCTGTAGTAATGCCGTCATCTACTCCACCCTCTGTTTCTTCAGTCTCTCCCTCCTTTCCAGTTCTATCAATCAGGTCTGGTTGGACGACCTCCGCTTCACTTCCTTCCTCGACTGGGTCCAGGGTAGATATGATGGGTTCATCTAGCTCCTGCTGTAAGCGAGCTCGCTCTTCATTTTCATCTTGTTTCTTCTGTTGAGCTCGGGTGACCATCATGCTCTTCTCCGGTCTGGCGGAAGCGTGTGGGGTCGACTCTGCATCTCTGCTCGAGGAATTCTGTGGTTGGGTATGGGTCGTCTTCGTACCATGTTTGGGGTGTGTGGTTTGGGGGGATGGGGCGTTACCGTCCTTCTTTGCCTCATCATCAAGAGCCTGTCCTAGGTACCTTCTGAATTGTGGTATATCATACCCCAACAACATATCAGTTTGTAAATGCTCTGACACCCCCACTGCTAACTCCACCTCTTTATCTCCATCCACTTTTAGCAATATTCTAGCTGCTGGAAAATAAATTTTCTTACTGCTAGCAGTGGTGTACCCAATGTCCCAGGTCAAATAATCCTTTTCTGTCACACATCTAGGGTGCACCATACTTTTAGAACATCCTGTGTGTCTGGGTTGGCTCCTCTCGAACTGTCAATCAGTCTCTTAGGCTCTGGTACTCTGTGTCGGTCCTGGGTGTCTCTCAGGGGCGGGCGGTACGGTTCCTTCTTCTCTGGCCGTTTAACCTCCCCTTCCTTCCTTTGGTTTCCCAAGTAGCGGACTACAGCCTCTGTCAGCCCATCATATCCCCCAGGATTCAGGTTCCTCATCTGGCTTTGTAGCCATCTCGGTAGTTTCTGCAAGGCTAGTTCAATTAGCACGCGATCAAAAACTCCACCTCCTGTCTCTCCCACCCACTGGGAGAAGGACTGTTTGAAAGACCTCATCCAAGCCTCTGGGTTGGCTTGATCAAATACACAATCGAAGACTCTTCGTCGGTGGGTCTCAGTTGATATGTGGTAGGTGCTCAACAGTGTCTGTTTAACCACATCATAATCGGTCTGATCGGCAGGGGACAGAGCGTTAACAGCCGTCAGTCCCTGGCCAGATAGTGAGCTTCGTAAGTAGATGCTCCACTGAGCCTGTGGCCATACTGCAGCTGTGGCAGTTACTTCAAACGCCCCCAAATAGGCACCCATGTCATCAGTGCCCTCTGCAAATTTTTGTATCGTCAACTTTGGTGGTCTGGGGGGTGGCACTGGCACCACAGCCACTGGAACTGGCTGTCTTGCTTCCATCAACATCTGTGCCCAACGCTCTTGTTGTTGTTTCTGATGTTGACGGTCTTCTTCCCTTCTCTGGTCCTCTCTCTCTATTCTTTGTGCCTCTGTTCTCATCCAATTCTGCATGAAACGGTCCATAGTAGCACTCTCCATGTTCTCAGCTTCTGCGACAGGGGGTGGATCCGTTAGCTGTTGCCCCTCCCTACTTCTTAGGGATCGGTCTTCGCCTGGTCGAGTTTTGTGTCGTTTTTCTTCTGACATGATAGCTCAATCCTGTAGATAACAACAACACCCAGCAACGTTCTGGAGTTGCACCTGCCTGTGCAAACTCGAAACAAAAAAATTCAATCTTCAACTCGGTAGAGGATTCGCCGCTTGGAATCCCACCGCTGCCACCAATGTAAGCGTTGGCCTACTTAGCTCCAGCCGCTTTTGCTGAACTACAGTAGCCACCCACTTATCAAGCCTGGCCTTGATAACAATTATTCGCAATTGAAATTCCTCAGCTCAGACTTCCCACAGCTAACAACCTTATTGTTAGCGCCTAACGCTTATTAGACAACTTGAGTAGCGCCTAACGCTTAATAGACAACTCGAGAGGGATTAGAGTATTTTAAGATTCATTCGGGGAGATAACAATATCTTTTACTCCCACAGAACAATACAACAGTAGTAATACAACTTAGCAGCAATAACATAAGTTCTTATCAAAACAGTTCAACTCTAACTCTGGCTAATAATAATAGTTTAGTCCTTTTATAATTTAATAACTGTTTACGCCCTCAGACCACAGCATACTCATTAGTGCTCTGGAAATGACCATATTAGGTCATTTCGAGTGGCCTTCCTGCTTCTGGTCTGGTCCAACCAGAACTGTCCACTTGTTCGGCTTCTTTATCAGGTTGGAATATCTTCGTGACACTACTTCCTGTGTCCTTCGTCCCTCCTCTGTGTGGTTCACACTCTGGTATTTGGTCAGTCAGGGGGGTCCCTGACAATGATGAAAAGGTCACGTGATCAGGTAGTGATGATGAAAAGTCATGTGATCATGCAGTGAGGATGAAAAAGTCGCGTGGTCAGCAAAGAGGATGAGAGACATGTCATTTGCAGGTAGTGAGGAGAATGCTTCAAACATAAACCCTTCCCTCTTTCTCAAACCATGAACGCAAAGTATTGCTATTAGCATGCACATAGGACCACCAAGATAGCTGAAGCCATCTAGATAGCACAGGACAACCAAGACAGCTGAAGACATCTAGATGGTTGCTATTAGCACAGGACCACCAAGACAGCTGAAGACATCTAGATGGTTGCTATTAGCATGCACACAGGACCACCAAGACAGCTGAAGCCATCTAGATGGTTGCTATTAGAACAGGACAACCAAGACAGCTGAAGCCATCTAGATGGTTGCTATTATCACAGGATCACTGTCCGAAACTCTCCTTTGATTACCTTCTCTGGTCAATCAATAGTTCACCGATGACGCCCGTACTCTTGTCTTGCAACCCTAGGTGACTCTCACTAGTCAAACCTCTTAGTTCCAGACCTAGCAGGACCAAATAAAACCACAACTCACTTAGGCTAACCACAAGCTGTAAGATGACAGTAACCACAATGAATTCTTCATACAATCACAATAACATAATACAGTGGTGACTAGGTTGTGTTCCGTAGTCTATTACAATTCCATGTAATTCTCCATGAATATGCATGTGCAAAGAAGGGATAGTCTTAGCATGTTAAGCGCTGTCTACTTATCCACTCTCTCTCTCTTTTCTCTCTCTACTCTCTGTCTTTATATACACAATTCATGTCTACACGGTCACCACACTCCCTAACAATTCCTTATACGGGTACTTTCGGGTGGTGTGGTGACTTCTCATCCTGTGGTTGCTCTGTCCAATCAGGAGACTTGTAGATTCCTTCTAGAAGGTTGTGGTTGTGTACAACCTCGTCCATAGACTGCCGTGGGTTTGGTTGAGAGTCATAGAGACTTCCTTCCTGTTGAACTTCTTGTCCTCTTGTGTTAAGAGATGTTTCCGACACTCCCCCATTGTTCTGGTGAGAGCCATGCTCTCGTGACAATCCGTCGGCGTTCAGGTGGAATCTCCCTGGCTTATGAACGATCGTGTAGTTGTAGGGCTGCATTTGGAGTGCCCATCTTCCAATCCGTCCATGGCTGTCTTTTAGTCTAGCCAAGTGAATCAAAGGGTTATGGTCTGTGACGATGGTGAATGTGGTACCCTCAAGGTATACTCGGAAATGTTGAGTCCCTTCCACAATCTAACCAATACTGGATAATGGGCCAGGGCAGTCTTCAATGCATCAAATGATGCTTGTATGGTATCGGACCATTTGATGTGATTCGGCTCTTTCTTTCTGGTTAGATCTGACAGGGGTGTAGCTATTGTTGAGAATGCCGGAATAAAACGTCTGTAGTAGCTACAGAGACCCAGAAAGGCTCGGACTTCCTTTTTTGTTGTTGGTTGTTTAAAATTCTGGACGGCCAGAATCTTTACTGCCTGTGGTTGCACCTTCGCCTTTCCTACCACATAGCCCAGATAGTGGCATTGATTGCAGGCGAACTTGTACTCCATAGACTGCCGTGGGTTTGGTTGAGAGTCATAGAGACTTCCTTCCTGTTGAACTTCTTGTCCTCCTGTGTTAAGAGGTGTTTCCGACAACCACCAAGACAGCTTAAGCCATCTAGATGGTTGCTATTAGCACAGGACCACCAAGACAGCTGAAGACATCTAGATGGTTGCTATTAGCACAGGACCACCAAGACAGCTGAAGACATCTAGATGGTTGCTATTAGCACAGGACAACCTAGACAGCTGAAGACATCTAGATGGTTGCTATTAGCACAGGACAACCAAGACAGCTGAAGACATCTAGATGGTTGCTGTTAGCACAGGACAACCAAGACAGCTGAAGCCATCTAGATGGTTGCTATTAGCACAGGACAACCAAGACAGCTGAAGACATCTAGATGGTTGCTATTAGCACAGGACAACCTAGACAGCTGAAGACATCTAGATGGTTGCTATTAGCACAGGACAACCAATGCAGCTGAAGACATCTAGATGGTTGCTATTAGCACAGGACCACCAAGACAGCTGAAGACATCTAGATGGTTGCTAGTAGCACAGGACCACCAAGACAGCTGAAGACATCTAGATGGTTGCTAGTAGCACAGGACCACCAAGACAGCTGACGCCATCTAGATGGTTGCTATTAGCACAGGACCACCAAGACAGCTGAAGACATCTAGATGGTTGCATTAGCAAAGGACAACCAAGACAGCTGAAGACATCTAGATGGTTGCTATTAGCACAGGACCACCAAGACAGCTGAAGACACCTAGAAGATGGTTGCTATTAGCGCAGGACCACCAAGAGAGCTGAAGCCATCTAGATGGTTGCTATTAGCACAGGACCACCAAGACAGCTGAAGCCATCTAGATGGTTGCTATTAGCACAGGACAACCAAGACAGCTGAAGACATCTAGAAGATGGTTGCTATTAGCGCAGGACCACCAAGAGAGCTGAAGCCATCTAGATGGTTGCTATTAGCACAGGACCACCAAGACAGCTGAAGCCATCTAGATGGTTGCTATTAGCACAGGACAACCAAGACAGCTGAAGACATCTACTATTAGCACAGGACCACCAAGACAGCTGAAGACATCTAGATGGTTGCTATATATTAGCACAGGACCACCAAGACAGCTGAAGACATCTAGATGGTTGCTATTAGCACAGGACCACCAAGACAGCTGAAGACATCTAGATGGTTGCTAATAGAGAACAACCAAGACAGCTGAAGACTAGATGGTTGCTATTAGCACAGGACAACCAAGACAGCTGAAGACATCTAGATGGTTGCTGTTAGCATGCACATGGACAACCAAGACAGCTGTAATCAATTATTTGTTTAGTGACAATTATTTATGAATTATTAAATATTACTAAATTTTATATACTCCTTAACCCTTACTGGACGAACGTGACATTGACTACGTAATTTCGGTCACCAGGACGGCACTTTTTTAAAACCTACAGGCAATTTGCTCATGGCAGCGAAGGTAGTTCTCGGTGCCCCAAGGTGCTCTCCATCGTTACAGGAATACCTCGAACCTTGTCCAACCTCTGACAAAAAGTAGCTTTCTCGATCCTTTAAATAGAGCGCTTATAGCGTCTACCGCTTCGTCCTATCAAGTTAGTCTTTTTGCGTACTTCTTTACTTAGCTTCTAAACTTTGGAATCTGGATATTAAGGGAGGCATGATGTCACAATAAGAATTTTAATAATACAATTTACAAGGGGGTGTGGGCAAAAAGCTCCCCCCCCCCCCCTAAATGAAACCCCGACTGTTGTTTCCGAAAAGTCACCTGATATGGCTAGCCAACCATATTGCTATAGGACAGTAAGTAGTCTATTAGTCATAATGCCCATTGTTGTGTCCTTGGGGTTGTGGTACCTCCAGGGATTGGCTACTCCACCAATCACCCTACCTAGACCACTGATCTCAGTGAGCCAAGACTCGACCCTCTCTACTTAGGACCTTACTCCAGCTTCAACCCTTGGGTTGACTCTCTCTCTCTCTTTGTCCCTCAGGGAAGTAAGCATACACCTAGATATAATTATAGTACATGTACTTACAAATATCAGTCAAAACTCCTGAGTGGCACTTTGGTGCCTTACAATACATATATACAGGCAGGGTTTCATTTAGAAAATTGTCCAAGGGGTGGCAACTAGAGGAATCTGGATATTAAGGGGAGGGGGGGGGGGGGGGGGGCATGATGTCAACCACTTATGAACATCAATAAGCATTTTAATAAAAATTTTCCAAGGGGTGGCAAAAAAATTCCAAGGGGGTGGGGGGGCAGTTGCAATAACTAAAGTGGTTGTTGAATGGCAACATGCCGTATTTGATTACACCCTATAAATCACCAGCTGCTTTGACAAGCTACAAACCAATTTACAGCTTTTGATATTTTTTTTAATGATTTGTGGGGATCTGCCAAACGGAGGAGGGTCCTGCCTTGGATGTTTCTGCATGCATCTTCTGACAAAACATGCCTCTGGAGATATTTTATATATCATTGGAAAGCACATAGAACAAGCAACAATTTGAGCATAAAATTATCTACACCAACAATTATAAAAAAAGTTATGGGCAGTCAAGTCAACAACGTTTTTAGCCAGTCTTCGATAGAGCCACTCCTTAAGCTCTGAAGCAATCTGTAGGCGACATCGCAGGATGGTTGTGACAGGTGCTACACTCATACAAAAGGCGACGTTTGCCACCCTCATTTCTTCTGCTACGATCAATACAGTCCCTTCTTTTCGTTGCCTTCCTCTGAAAGCGATGCAGTAGTTGAAGGCACTCCACACTTGTTAGGTTTGCCATGGAGGTTGATCTTAGTGCATCCAGCTCTTATAAAAGTATAATATATATATATATAAATATATAATTGTAGATATATTACCTACATTCATTGCTTGGATTTTTAGGCAGTATATTCATTGGTTTGTCAGTAAAAAAAATTTTTTTTAAAAAATACAAGAAATCCTTGGGTACCCTGGGTGCCACTGATAGATTACTTCCAGACACCATAGTAAAGGGTGCTGGAGTGTGAGCTATGTCATCTATAATATGGTTGGACAGTATGTTATTCTCACAAAATAATTCTGAACAAGAAATTACCTGTTCCATCCTCTGTCCAGGCATACTGCTGCAATGTGACTGTGGCTACTCTCCCTCTTCCCTCCCCTTCTACTTCCGAGATCCACACTACAGCCCCTGCTACAGCATTGCACTCCCAAGCTACTGCCACCCACTCCTATCCTACTGCTTGCATATCACTAATTCCCATTCTACCCTGACAAGCACTACTTCTGACAAGCACTACTGGCTCGACCCCCTATCAAAGCATCCAGTGTTCTTCATTACCCACACTATTTCCCGGTTAGCTGTCACTACCAGTTTCACTAGTATACTAATTCACACTCTCTACTTGATCAGTTTTCACATCAGACATCATTGCTATGCACTCCTCACTTGAATAGAATTTTCTGGCCATTTTTACTAAAGAGCTAGTTTGTTTGCTTACAGCTGGATCATGGCACCAGTGCGGCTCAGTTGTGGTCATGTTCAACTACAACCTTTAGTGGTTCTTGTACACTGCTAATAACACCACAGCTGCTGTTGCCATAAGAGCTAATTAACAATCAGGCTATTTGATTGTGGCTGTGATGAAAGTTCAGCTTGCCCCATTGTACTCTCCATCGTTACAGGACTACTACGAACCTTGTCCAAACTCTTTAAAAGCTATTAGCGCACTTCTTAGCTTAGATATAAACTGTTTGCTAGTTGGCCATCTGTTAGTCTTCTAGCATTGATCTGGTAAGTGTATAGCTAGCTAGTTACAGAATTATAAACCACACCCATAAATATTTTAACCCACTCGCTGGTGTAAGCGTTTATAGACGTCAAAGTCTATATAAAACATCGTAGATCATTGTACTATAATACGACGGTTAATTTGGTATGCGCTATTTAATGATAATAATTATTATTATCATTAAATAGCGCATACCAAATTAACCGTCGTAAGACTTCCGGTTACTAAGGTAAAGTAATGTTCGAAAGCTGACCATGCAAATGTTTTCCAGGCTTTCTCACGACTATTTCGGCTTACCCGAGGATGAAACAAGCGATGAAGGCATACATTCTTACCTTGGGAAGAGCAGGAGACCGATCCTGAAGCAATTGGTAGAGAAGTGGCGCCCGACTTATTTTCTGGCGAACGCGCTTGCACTGAACTGGAAGTTATGAATGCAATAGTGTTTTAGTGACGAGGAAGGCTTTGACAGTGAGTCTGGATCATGTAAAGAGTAAGATTCCGGAAGTCGAAATATCAGTGCGCGTCAATTAATTTTCGCGGTATATTTTTTTAAACCACTTTCTCCGCTTATCTTAAACGCGCGCGCTATGTACAGAGCGAGATGGCGGGAAGTCATTGGATAGGAGCAAATCTCTTTTGGCAAGTACTGTTACTTGTGGAATGTAAGGGAGAAAATATCAAAAAAGTAATAATAATAGGATGATTATTGATAATAATATTATGATGAACATGTTTGGTGTTGTTACTTGGTGTACAGTTGCAATGTAACTATGGTTAGATCCAGCCTGAAAGATGGGTTTGCCCTGCGTGTTAAACCGTAAAGTCGATTCGTCATGGTTTGTATGTCTATGTCAATATTTTTAGATTTATTGAAGGGAGCTTCTTCATGCTTAGTCTGCAAACTTGGCTCCTTTTGTAGAGAGTACGCTGCTGCAAGTGAAGAAGGTGCAGTCGACCAACTGCAATTAATGTGTACCAGTGTTTGCAGGAAGTTTGCTCAACAGCCCTTAGCTGTCCAATAATCTTAGGTGGGCCTGGAGTCATCATGAGTCCCAATTCAGTGTGTTGTCACATAAACAGTACATTCTTGTGGCCATAGCATCATTATTAGAATAGCATCATTATAGAATCATTATTATAATTATTGTGGATACAGCATCATTGGGACCCGGCCACCATCCGGGTGTTTGGATTGGCGGACACCAGTCATACTCCTGCACTGGGTATGCTGTAAACAATCACAATTCCACTCCATTCTATGTAGTTGTTCAACACAAATTTTCAGGTTACATGCAAATAGTTCCCCGTAGAGACGCTGCAACATTACTCCCTATCATACGGTCTCATGTTGCGATAATCCATTCGGATCAGTGGGCTGCTTACAGACAGGTTACTTCTCTGCCTGAAGTGGTTGCTCATCGGACTGTTAACCATTCAATAGAGTTCCTAAATCCAGTCACAGGTGTGCACACAAAATGTTGAATCGTACTGGAATAGAGTGACACAAGATATACACCGTATGTTAGATAAATTGATTTTAGCAGGCGAGGATAAAGTTTAAAAGGATGAAGGGGGTTCGTCGTGATCAACTTCCTTCATACCTCGATGACTTTATGTGGAGGGAGAGGAATGCCGGCACGACTGCTGATGCTTTTCAAAACACATGATGCTGCATTTGTTGTTTTATGAAGTTCTTTGAAGTTGTGTTGATATGAAGTTGTATTACTTGTGTTAGTAGTCCTGAGATAGCTGTTATTTACTTTGAGTATCTTCTGAAAGCTCCATTTTAGCGGTGATTTTAGCGCGCGCGTTTAAGATAAGCAGCGTTTTTATATACCGCGAAAAACAATTGACACACACTGATTTTTCGACTTCTGGAGTCTTACTCTTTACATGATCCGTGAGTCTAGCCATAGTTTGTTGTGTAGTTTGTATGTAGAGGATGATCTGCAAATAGACTTGTAACTTGTTTTTCTTGGATAGTTCCTTGGAAATATACATGCATAAATTAGAGGGCCCTAGCCCTAGCGGGTATATAGGGGTAAAGTATGGCTTAGTGTTTTATAGCTGGTGTGCTTGTATTTAGATGAAGAAGCATATTTGGAGTGTGATAGACATACTGTTTCCAGCGACTTCAGATATTGCTTCCCCATTGACCCCACTCTCAACCAACCCTCCAATACTAACAACCTCAATTACAATGTCTAGTGCCATAACTCCTTTGCGACCAGTTACTCGCCGTAGTCGTGAAGGTCGTCTACGTAGGCCTGTGACTAGAAGTACTTCTACTGGAACCTCGGGTACTTCTGCTGGTGGTGCTTCCACTCCTGGTATATACTTCTGCTGCCAGTACTGGCTCTTGTTTCTTCTGCTGTTCCTCAATTCAGTCCACATAGCTCCATTACATGTCCTGCACCTACTTCTTTGGCGCACCCATCTGGTAGGTACCACTTGGACTCAGTGGTTGGTAGTTGGTCAAAAGAGGAGTCATGTGCAACACATTACACGTACACAAAGGTACCAGGTCCTACATCTCCAACTGTTGTATGTGTTATATTTGTTGTCTTATTCTTTGTCTACACACAATGTGTAGTGTTATTTTTTATTATTTTTTGTTGTTGTGATATGATTTATGTGTTTTATGTGTGTGTTGTGTGTCGGGCAATATAGCCATACCTCCTCGTGGTGCTCGATGGTAACAAGAGACGCTAGTTCCTTGGCTAAATGGCTATAAGTTATTCATTCTCAATAACATTATCCAGCCAAATCCATTATTATACAGTGTCATATATATATAATAATCATATATATCAGGGGTGTATTTAGGGGGGGGCGGGGGGGGGCATTTGCCCCCCCTTGTATCATTCTCGCCCCCCCCCTTGAAATTAGAGATATTTTTTTAAATAATGTCAAGAAAGGTGTAATACAAGAAAGGTGTAATAAGCTTATGATATCAGGTTCAAATGATAGGAATGTCAAACTGAGGTTCTTCTTGGTTTTCTCTGCCATACGTCCACAATCTCTTCAAGGTCGCTCTCAGAGAGTACTTCTGGTGCCTCTATAGCAATCCTCATAAGGTGAGAAAGGCTGCAGTCACTTAGAGAATTACGCAAACGAGTCTTGATCATCTTCATCTGTGAGAAGCTTCTCTCCACAGAAGCAGTAGAAACTGGAATCGATAAGCAGATGGAGGCAATCTTGTGCAAATTGGGAAACATGGCCTTGAGCATGTCGTTTGAAACAAGTTCTTTCAGCTGTGATGCAGTAGTATCCCGTGGTTGCTTGACTAACAGCTGGCGGAATGTTTTCCACTCTGTAAGTATTTCAGTGGAAATCATGGCTGTCTTCACTGTTTCTTCTCCATCCAATGTTTCTGCATCTCTATCTTCTCCGTAGTGAGCAATCAGTTTCTCAACAGACGTGTCTCCATAAGTGGGAAAAGATACTGAATCTGGTTTTGGAACTTTCCGTGGATCGAATATAGACAATGCTGATACAACAGCGTTGGATGAAGAAAATCGGCTTGTTATGTTGGCCTTTAAATCAGCAACAAAAGGCTTACCAACAACATTCTGGAACGAAAGTATTTTATCAGCGTCAATAGACACCTTTGTAGATGACTTCAAGTCTTCAACGTTTTCAAGAAGCTCCAACACCCAGTTCGCTCCAGGCAAAACTGCATCATCCAAGGATTTTAACAGTAGCATCAACAAGGAATGATATCAACGAGAGGTCAAGCTGCTCTGCCTGAAGTGCTTTGCTGAGCTTGGCTACTTGTGGTAGAGTGAAATCAAGCAAATATATAGCTGCAATCGTAGACAATTTGCAGAGGGCACCATGGATTCCAAGAGCTTCTGGCTCGTGGGACGTCTCGTAGATGTTCCCAATGGTGATTACAATTGCAGAATAACTTGCTTTGACAGCTTTGACACACCTTTCATGTGCCAGCCAGCGTGTGTCAGATGGCTTGATCACTTTCATTTCTGGAAGTTCAAGAACGTGCTGTACCTCCTTCAGACACTCTGCTCGCTTGGGGGAATTGCGAAAATGCTTCCAAAGAGTAGTCAATGTTCTGTAAACATGAGCAATTCCAGGAGTTTTATTGGCAGCTTGCACACAAGCCAACTGCAGTAAGTGACAGTGGCAGTGTATAAACAGAGCGTGAGGAGTATGTTTCTTGATACGTGCCTGAACCCCGGTCTTTCGTCCAGAAAAAGTTGCAGCTCCATCAAATCCCAATCCAACTATTCTTCCGACTTGTAGACCTTTCTTCTTTAAACAATCGATGAGATTAGAATAGATGGTCTCTGCATCAGCCTTCTTCAATGGAATAAGCTCCAGAAAGCACTCTACTGGTACACCATCTTCCTCCCAGCGGCAAAACACAGACAATTCTTCTACGTTGGTGACATCTGTGCACTCATCTGCCATGAGGCTGTACATAGGTGCCTTTTGAAGTCGCTTCAGAATCGACTCCTCCACCCATGTCCCCAATGATTCGATGAATTCAACCACAGCCACTCTTGATGTGTACACAGCATTTCTTGGTGCAGTTTCTAAGAATTGCTTCAAATGTTGGCTGCCACATCGAACCACCACGTCAACCAGCTTCTCAAATTTTGTCGAATGTGCAACTTGTTCTTTCGTAAGAAAATGAGTGAGTAGGATCAGGCACTTCACTGCAGCTCTGAGCTCTTTTGCGAGCTAAAACATTCTGGAGTTGCTGTACAACTGTTCCACCTTTGGCTGCTCCTTTAGCTGCAAAAAGAGCTCGAGTTGCATGGATATGGAAGTCACTTCTCGCATGAGCTTTCATTTTTTCAACAGCTTTCTTCCAATTTCTGCAAGGTTGTGTGACCCACACTCCTCCAGTACGCTGCAGACCAGATTGCTTGCAAACCTTGCAAAAGGCACCATCGCTATCCTCGTCATAATAGAGCCAACTGAAATCTTTCTCCCAGCTCTTAGAGTATTTTCTCTTCGTGGATACAGAAGAGCGGTGTTTTTTTTGCTTGCTTTTCTTTGAAGGTGGAGGACTAAGGCTAGGACTAGATGCCTCGACATGCTCAGAGCTATCTGTTCTGCTATCTTCGCTATCGCTGCTATTAGCATGAGAAGAGGCTTGAGAAGTACTTGCAAAGTATGAGCGAATATCCATATTAATATGAAGAGAAATCAGCTAGTAAGGTTTCTTTTATAGAGACTTTAAGACCATGACATAATGGACTGAGTTAAAAATACTGAGAGAGAGGGAGTGGGAAAGAAGGAGAAACAAAAGAAGTGACAAACCTACAAAGGAGAGCACGTGGTGGTGTGTGATGTCATCGTGTCATGACGCATGCTCTCCTTTTTCCAAGCAGCTACAATATCATGAGAAATATATACAGTCTAGCCATAGTTCGGTATAGCATAATGCCATTGGTAGTCAGTCAAAATAGCTATCCTCAGACATTGTAAAAGCAAAAAAAAATATGGGGGGATCTTCCCCCCAGACCCCCCTTTTACAACTTATGAACATGTTAAGAAAATATTAACAAAAATTAGGGCACCAAGTGACCAACCATTTCCACCCCCCCCCCCCCCCCTAGAGAACTAGAGAAAAATTGTGTATGAAACCTGTTGTCCATGATTTTGTAAGAAAATGCATGGAATGCAACATAATTCGATTTCACAAAAGCCCACCTCCATTATACGAGTGACAAGTGACTATATCTAATCTATATATGCTGATTGCCGTAGCATGCAACTTCAGCAAATATTTAAGATGGAATGTTGTACTAAAGATTTTAGAAAAAGTGCATGCCATCATAAGTAGCAGCTATATATACAGTTAGTACTGCAAAAATACCTGTGGGTAAAACACTTTCGTACTCCACGCGGAAGCCCAGGGTGCACGTCCCCTTTCCGCACCATCCAGGCTCTCCGCCCCCCCTTATTTTTCCATATCTCAAGTTCGCCCCCCCTTGGTAAAATTTCTGTATACAACCCTGTATATATAATAATAGTCAAATTGTGTCAAATAAATAGCGAAGAATATGTATGTAAACAATTTACTCAGGATTATAAGCAATGTTCTTATGGTATGGAGACAGTGCACCTAAAATGTCTGTTGGAGTATGATGCTCACTGGGTTGCTATCCTGGAGGAGGCAGCTTTGTATCTCAGGTCAGTGTTCAACTGGGATCTGTTGTATTGATAAATAAGCATAATAATATTCAGTTGTATTCAGTATGTGGTCACATAATCTTGACCCGAGTATTATAATATTAAAAAATTAAAAAAATTGCATTTATCACCATAAACAATGTTTTATGTTGATAAACAAGCATAATCATATTCATATGCTATGGTCAGAATGTGGTCACAAACATCTGACCTAATAGGAAAATATTTATGTAAAAACGTTAGAAGCAATATTATGTTTATAAATACACAATCATATTCATTGGCTGTGGTCAGCATGTGGTCACAACCTCCTGACCACATTGTTTGAAATACAACAAAAAATATATATTCAGCATCATAATCAATGTTCTTATATTGATTAAATCCATAATCATATTCATACTTTGTGGTCAGTGTGTTTTCCACAAAAATTACCACATGTCCATCAACAATAATGCTATCCCATAATATATGGTTGCTAGGGACTATTGCATTCCTGATTTTATATTAATTTTTAACTGTAGCTATGCTATGGTCAGAATGTGGTCACAAACATCTGACCACATTGTTTCAAGTAATAGGAAAATATTTATGTAAAAACGTTAGAAGCAATATTATGTTTATAAATACAATCATATTCATTGGCTGTGGTCAGCATGTGGTCACAACCTCCTGACCACATTGTTTGAAATACAACAAAAAATATATATTCAGCATCATAATCAATGTTCTTATATTGATTAAATCCATAATCATATTCATACTTTGTGGTCAGTGTGTTTTCCACAAAAATTACCACATGTCCATCAACAATAATGCTATCCCATAATATATGGTTGCTAGGGACTATTGCATTCCTGATTTTATATTAATTTTTAACTGTAGCTGTGCCAATTTCCAACAATTCTCCTCTTTTAACTCTTTGACGGATGGCACGTGAATAATTAACGCATCACCGTGGTCGGCCAAAAAATAAACAAATTTTTAATAAGACCCTGCGGCATGTTCGGGAGGATATCTGACAGTCTAAGCGTTTCTAAGGCACCAAAACAAGTGTGGTGACTAATAGGCGGTAGACCGTCCGAGATGGATCCTCTACAAAACTGAGCCGTCCCAGGTTAGTGATGAAGCACTAGTTAGCTACCTGATCAATCTTAGATTACTAACACACTGGTGTAATAGGTGAGGAAAGCTGTACTAAACGGAGTTGATCGAGGCGTAGGCTACTTTAGCGTCTGAGGTAGAAGCTTTTGAATTAGATGATCAGCTAACATCACATCCAAGCTTTACTCTAGCTCCAATTCTAGTTTGTGCGTGAATTGTAGCTTATCTTGCCTGTATCACAATTCAAATTTGGGTCACACCCTTTCTTTGTCAGCAAAATTTCTAATTATTGCCCGTTTGGTAGTGGTGTCTAATACAAGCTGTCAATAGACCCATCCTTTACATAGCTGAGCTGTCACAGGTTAGATGACAAAATAGTGTTGCGTCTATATCCTAACTGATCATTCTTTTTACTGACTAAATAAGATGTTAGCTCACTGATTAATTTTTAGTGGCCAAACAATTATTTTTGTGTGTTGATGCTAACTGATCAATCTTAGCTGACTAGACAAGTTACATTCTCTTGTGTCAAATCAAGAGCTATAGAATGCTTGTTGTTAGTTTATCAACAGTTAGCATCGATTATGATGAACTAATTTTATTTGCAATTTTGATCTACAGCTATTCTTTGTAAAAGGAAGTCAAGGCTCTTATGAAGGTTTGTTAGTTGTTTTGATGGTGGAAGAGAGGATTACAGTTGGTGCAACTATTTGGTCTTCAACTGTCTTCTCTCTGTGTGACAAGTTCAGAGATGACATCACTAGGTCACAATGACATCAACAGTTTACAGGTGAAGGTGATGTGACAAGTTCAGAGATGACATCACTAGGTCACAATGACATCAACAGTTTACATGTGAAGGTGAGAGAGTAATTGTTGGCCTTCTTCTATTTGTAGGTCAAAGTAAATCCAATTATGGTCTCGTCAATGGAAATTTGTTGTGAGGGTGTATAAACATTTTGGAATGCTATGACTAGGGTAAGAAATGGCCGGATTTTGTAAAGCTTGTCATAGTTATCGCTGGACCGATCTGGTTGGTTTTGGTTGTCGTTCAAATGAAAATATTTCATGAGAAGCTCAAACCTACGCCCCGACATGATGGAACTAAAGTTTCCATAACAAAACGGCCATTTTGTACTCCAGTGAGACCTGCACGTGCACAATATTTGTGTGTAAATAAATAACACATACAATTTGAAAGTGTACATTACCTCAATGTAGGAAATCCAACAATTCCCATTCCGATGAGTACAGCGAGCAGTGGCTCAAGCTCATCTCTTGTCATGGGATTGCGTAGCCAATCATTTCCTCTCGCATACACATGCTCCTCCAGATAGTCTCTCTGAGTGCCGAGTTGTTGTTGAGCATACCTGTTTATGTATGGTCTATATATAAATATCATGTGATTGAAACATTTGGTATTACCTTGTAGATTCTTCAAAGATTATGTCCAACACAGCTGGTGTGAAGAACAGGTGAAAGAAATCTACTGACCGTTTCCCAGTCATGTCTAAGTTCAGTCCTGGAGTTGCTGTTCAATGGACAATCTTTTATAAAATATATATATAAATATATTTTATATTATTTGAATAACCTGTGAAATCCTGAACAGAACCAGAGGAATGTGTTGGAGTAGGGCACGGTGGGGGAGTGGCTGAGGCAGTCCGAGTTGGAGGAATAGCTAAATACGAAGGTGAAATAAAGTTTGCAGTAGAGGTTCCAGCAGTGTCCAGTCCCACCACAGGTCTACTGCGAGGTATGCAGTTGGAGTCAATGGACTGAGGCTCTGTCTGGTCGTCGATAAAAATATTTTCGTCTGGAAAAAGACTTTCATCTTCGTCAACATAGCCGTCGAACTCTCTGTCGGAGTCATCGCTTTGAAGTGGATCAAAATAGTCCAACAGAAACTGTGGGTCAGAGGAAATATACTCCACTCGTTTATCTGCCATGTTACCGTTTTAAGTGAGGCTAGGCGAGGCTAGGCAACTGAAATAGCCGTTGCTTTTTACAAAAGCTGCTGCATCGCATGAATGCGTTGCCGCGCAATAACGGGGGTTCCGCGCAGACGCATGAATGCGTCGGTGCCCGTCAAAGAGTTAAGTAACTTAATTGGATTCACCTCATTGTGATTCGTAACTATGGCAACAGTTGGTAACCACAATGTTGGTTATAACAAGGGCTATTGGATACACTATGGACTTTAGTCAACCCTTGTTGAGATAAAAGGGCATATGTTCATACATGTCATTTCCCCCTTTCTTCAAAATAAAGTCACCGGGGAGAGGGTTAAAATAATTCACACCTTTTTAGCCGACATGAAGAAGATCGCGTCTTCCTTGGAGTCAGAGTGGCCAGCCACTTCAGCGAGTTTTATATTATAGCCAAGACCTTTTGTGTTATGGTTTGTTGTATTCTGAAATATTCTATCTAGATAGTGGACTTCAATACCTCACAAGACGCAAGCTGTCGTTATTCTAGTAAGTGGCTTCCTAGCTTTTGTTAGTCATTAGGTTGTAGCTAAAGACGCCAACTTTAACCAATCATATCAAGAAATATCGATTGATTTTATTGTTTTTCCTCAGATCAGTATGTGGAATAGGAAACTTCAGCTATAAACCAGCAAGTTACATCCTGATGTGTGGAGCTGTCTAACTTTGGGGGTCATTGCTCAGATAGGACAACATGACTAAGGTAGTAACAGCAGACAAGTATGAATATGTAATACATTCCTACATATGCCTAATATATAGAATGATACAATAATGATGACATTTGCATATATAATATACTACTGTAGTTATTGGTGTATTGTATTGTTAGATGTATTACTTTTTTTGAGTGTGATAAGCTTTGAAGCAATCGGATGGGCACATTGCAGGATGTTTTTCACAAGTGCTACACTCCTGTAAGGTTAGGTGATGCTTGCCACCATCATTTCTTTTGCTGCAAACAATGCAATCCCTTCTTTTAGTATATAGACTTTCTCAGGAAGTGACGTAATGGTTGAAGGCGCTCCATACTTGTGAGTCTTGCCATCGAGGTTGACCGGTTGACCTTAGTTGGACACTGCTGCGGAGAGGTTCTGATAATCTGCTTATCAACTTTCGTCTGTACGACAAGTGAGTGAGTGGGTGTTGTGATGGACAACTTTCCTTGTAGAGTAAGTATGAGTTCACCACAGTCACCTCCAGCACCCAAAAGAATACTTTCCTCCCCCATTCAATACTTTTGTGGACGAAACTGTAGTACCCGATAAGCTGGTCCATTTTATCCACACCCATAGTCATTGATTACTATAGGCTTCTCTTTTGTTTGTTTAGTATGCCTGAAGGAATAATAGTAGGTTAATTACATATAATACAGCAACAATAGTGCACTCACTTTTGTTTCACACAAACCATTCCCGTAGAATGTTTTGTTGACAGCATCAACACATTTATCTTGTCTGTCCAGGATAGTGCAAAAAGGTTGCCAGACCTGAAAGTGTTGACTGTTCCACGTGGCTTCTTTGTTTTGCAAGAAATGGGCCGAGGAAGCCCTTTCCTATTGGACTGCACTGTACCTGGATTAAGAGGTGGAAGTGGATGATGAGGAGGAAGGGTAGGAGGTGACAGTCATGGAAATATTGATGTAATAATTTGTCTATAAATGATTTTACCTGTCACTGTCAATCCAGCTTTGCTCAACTCCGATGCAAGAAGAGGGCTATTGTAGAATCTTGTCTACATAGAGGTCATAGCCCTTATGGTGCAGGTCCTTCACTAAAGTAGTAACAACTCTTACTGTATGGGGTAAGTCTGGTCTGAGCAACTCTTGTTTCTTTTCCATAATAAATGATCATATCAACTAAATAACCTGTTATACTGTCAGCCATTACAAATGCTTTAATTCCCCAAGGATGGGGCTTTCCTTTGATATACTGTCTGAAGCTCGCCCTACCCTTGAATGAAATTACTGATTCATCTATGGACATCTGCTGTCCAGGGGTGAAAGCTGCTTGGAAAGATGGAAGGAGGTAGTCCAGGAGTGGCTGAACCTTGTCCTTCTTCTGACTCTCCATATGTCCACCGTGAAGGTTATGAGAAAAAGATTATTGGTTACAAAGTCGAACCAATGACTAACCCTTCTTTCGACCTATATTCACCAGAGACAGATTTTGTTTTTCAGTGTGGAATAGGACGAGGAAGAGGGATAGTACCCCCAGTCAGTTCGGAGCAATATACCTGGACAGAGGTTGGAACAGGTAATTTTTGTTCATAAATATTTTGCGAGTATAAGATACTGTAAAACTATTATAACAGATGACACAGCTCCTACTCCAGCACCCTTTACTGTTGTGTCAGGAAGTAAATTATCAAAGGCAGTCTCAGGACACCGGAGGACTTCTTCTCAGTATTTTTTACTGTCCAGCTCTTTCAGTTTCTCGTGGACAACACCAATGAATATGCTGCCAAAAAAATCCAAGCAATGAATGTAAGTAAAATTAGTTAGTATAAGGCATTACATCTACAATAAAATTATAATCTCATATATATATATATATAATAATTATATATGTTTATATGTATATATAGATCAGTGATCACTCACTGTACAAGAATTGGAGGCCTGTGCAATTATATGAAATGAAGGGTTTCATAGCTGTTATTTTGAACATGGGCATACACCAATTATAAAATATGCTGACTTCTTCCAAGACCCATACTTCTGCCTCTGCCACTGCATTGTACAGCCAAGCTACTGCTACCTACTCCAATTTCCATTCTACCATGACTAGTGCTACTGCCTTGACCTCCTATCAAACTAGACACACCGTCGTCATCTTCATCACTCTCACTACTTTCTCTGTAGCTATCACTACTGGTACAATCAATTGCACTAGAGGTTTCACTAGTACACTCATTCTCACTCTCTACCTGATCAGTGTCCATATCAGACATTATATAGCTATGCACTCCTCCCTTGAAAATAATTTTCTGGCCATTTTTACTCTATCAGGAAAGTTTGTTTGCTTACAGCTGCACCATGGCACCAGTGCAGCTCAGTTGTGGTCATGTTCAACTACAACCTTTTGTGGTTCTAGTACACTGATAAATACAAGGCATCCGCTGTTTACCTAAGAGCTAATTAAAGTACTAGCAGCAGCCTATAACCTCACAAATTGTAGCATCGGATGACATCCATGTACTTGTGGATGGTGGTCACACCTCCATGAGCGTGGCTTGTATTGGGTCGGCTCTATCGTATATGTAAGGGATCATGCGCTGTACCATAACTGCACATTATCCAAGTCCTATCCCAGAACTACTGGTGTTTTGGAACATGTTAAGGGCAACAGGGCATGTTTCCCGTGCCACATCAAGTCATCAATGTTGGCTTTGGAGTGCTTCAGGAACGTGCTGTAAGGCATGAGGATTTTTTTAATAAAGTCTTTCGTGTCATTTGGTTGGACTCATGCTTTTGATTTTTTTCTCAGTTATTGGCGTGTATTCCGGGTCCAGTTCCAGTGCACGAAAATATAGAGTAGTGGGTATGTTCCATTCAGATTGAGTAGTAGGTGTGGCTTATTTGGATTGAGTAGTGGGAGTTGTCTGTACAGATGGCACAAATGGAATACTGGGAGTTGCGGAGTAGTGGGAGTGGTCCGTACAAGTAGATTAGTGGGAGTGTCTGTACAGATGGAATACTGGGAGTTGCCGAGGAGTAGTCCGTACAAGTGGATTAGTGGGAGTTTCTGTACAGATGGAATACTGGGAGTTCTCTGGAGAGGATGTCTGTATAGGTGGAATAGCGGAAGTGGTCTGTACAGATGGAATACTGGGAGTTGTCTGGAGAGGTAGAGTAGTGGGAGTGGTCAGTATAGATGAGTAGTGGAAGTGATCTGTACAGATGGAGTAGTGGGTGTGGCACAAACAGATGGAGTAGTGGGTGTGGCACAAACAGATGGAGTAGTGGGTGTGGCACAAACAGATGGAGTAGTGGGTGTGGCACAAACAGATGGAGTAGTGGGTGTTATAATTAGAACATCAGAACATCAAAGCTAATACTCAAGTGAATATAAATGGTGGACCACGATTCTGTATTTTCACAAAATCTTTTTTGTTCATCTTTTGTAAGTTATTTTGAGAGCAAATGTAGTGCTCTTTCTAAATTTATATTTAGTTTGTGCATAGCTACTTCCTACGTCAAGATATGGTAACCTGATGACCTCGCTTTTCTGTGCTTGCAATGAATACAAGTTGAGCTTAAGGTTGACCTCCCATAAGTCCAGAACAGTATATAATGTGTTTATTTGTCAATGCATCAGTGCAATGAAACAAGTTGAGCTTAAGGTTGACCTCCCATAAGTCCAGAACAGTATATAATGTGTTTTGTGCTAACCACAGCCTGTCAGGAAAGCTCTCTTTTACTCACGAGACTTACTTGGGCCACTCATGGACCACATACAGTAACTCTAGCCCGACTCTTTCTCAGTGGGACCATACACACTCAGACTATCACTTAGCCCTCCCTGAACTGTCCTGGAATCCTGGTTAACCCCACTCACTGTCAGAAGCATATATATACGCAAAAAGTTGTTTTATCAAATTAAAAAACCCATAAAAAATCGATCGTACCGTTCACAGACACATAATAGAGGTCAAAAGTTAGCTATGTTCTTACCCTACGATTGTACCGAATATAAAGGCAATAAACGTTCGGTAACTAGGGTAGTGCAATAAACGTTCGGTAACTAGGGTAGTAATATTGAAAAGTCAGACCTACTCAGAATTTCAAATTGTGTTGAAGATGGCCGTTCGACTGTCCTTGGATAAAGTTATTTCTCAGGTTTAGGGCGACGATTTTGGACTTTCTGAGGATGAAAGCAGTGATCAATAAGGCGCTGGCATCTCATCCTACCTTGGCCAGAGCCGTGTTGATCCTGAAGCTCCGCTATCGCTTGACAGAATAGTTGCTGATGACCTACCTTCAGGAAGCCTAGCGCTTTCACTCGAGGTGACAATCTAGATGGAGATGAGAATACCAGCGATGAAGAAGGTATTTACAGTCAGTTTAGCGACAGTTTAGCTATAGCTAGTTTTGTTGTTAGTAAAGCAGAGCATGGAACAACAATGCTCTTTTAGTTTCCTTGTTGCGGTAGTCTGCGGTAAAATTATTTGATGCCAATTTCTTATCCCCTTCAGGTTTGATGCATGAAGTGATGGCTTGGGCAGCTGACAGAGCTTCTTCATGAACTCTGACACAATCTATTGTTGCTAGCCCTCCTATTGCTGTGATGGCTGCTTCATCACCTTCTCCATTGTTCCTACCTACCAGTATCTGCAACTCTAGGTTGTGTAACCTCTGTATCAGGTTCTATGACTTATGTTACATCTGTAGTCACTCCTATACTTTTTCCACCATCATCATTGTCTGTTCCATCATCATGCCCTCCTTTAGTTTTACCCTCGCACTCTGTGTCCTCTTCTAGTGAAGTATGCACTCCTTCACAACCAGTTGTTCAGCTTAGTCATAGCACTAGGAGTGTTCGTTATGCTCGAGTTTGTCAGAGTAGTGGTAATGAAATAGCTTCTAGTGCTTCAAGTTCTGCTCTGCCTTTAGCTAGTCCTCTTTTTCTTTCTGGAACTTCACCTACCAGCATTTCTTTAGCTCCGTCTCTTGCTTCTTCTACTGTGTCCTCAGCTAGTACCTTTGATAGTCCCTCCTCTAATTCTCCAGAAGAGGGTGTTTGTGAATATGGTTGAGGCATGCATTCTGAACAGCTATGTTCTAGACTCTCATGTCCGCAGAGCAGATCACCTTGCCAGGGGTTACAAGAAGAGAGATTTTTTAACCTTCCGGTTGGAGCTAGCTAAGGAACTAGTGGTATGCTTCTGCTCACGTCAGCATGCTGGCCGCCCTCGCTCAGTTCATAACGAGCGTCTAGACCGGCTGAACACCACGCTTGGCATTAGTCAGCACTAACTGAAAAACAGCAGTGGTGTATTGTCTGTGTAGCAGTTGAAAACATGTCTGGAATCTCAAACGACCATGAGACCACTTATTTGCCGTCACTGCAAAGTACACTCTGTGTCACAAAGAGGGACTGTTTTTTCAAGTACCACACCGGCATGGTAGACTTCGTAGTTTCATAGTTTTTGCTTCACTTTTTAATTTTTTTACTTTCTATGGTATTTCCTTTTTCTCTCTGTTCTATGTGAGTGCTAGATGGCTGTTCTTTTGTATATGCATGTTTTTTGTTGCTATTGTTGTCCTGTTATGGGAAGATGAAGATGTAATAATAATTGTTCATACAACATCAACATGATAACAATATCTTCATCAGAAAATAAATATTAAAAATGAAAAATATGTTATGCAAGTTTTGTGAATACAATGAGTGTGTGCATACATATATATATATAATATATATATAATCACATGTTGGCATATTGAAGTAAGAGGTTTCATTAGGCTGTAATTACATAATGATATTCATCATTTGTGGTCGTTGCTTAGCAACCTAAAGTTGACCACAATGTTTGTCGACACCAATGCTATCCCAACAACCATGGTTGCTAGGGACTTTAGCACATTCCTGATTTAATATTGATTTTTATTTGCATCCGAGTCCAATTTAAAAAAAATGCTTCCTAAACCTGACGGTGAATGGGTTAAACAGTAATAATAATATTGTTACAGCAGACTACACTACCACAACAACTATTACAGCATGCAACAGTCACTAGACAGACTTCAATACTCACTCACATCCTATTCATCCAACCAATCCTTGTTCTATCTACTTCTCTTTTTTTAAATACTCCTACTCACTCCCTCTCTCGTCTCCCGTCCTCGTAAGCGGACTACTCCCTCCAATCAGAACGCTTGTTGCCACCTGCTCTGGACAATCAGAATCTTCAGAATCTTCAAGACAGTTCTGTTCGTGCACGGAGATGTGGTCAGGTTATTTGTACAACAGATGTTCGATGCCTCTGTTGTACCTTCTGGTGTCCATTTCCGGTAGTCAGGAGTGGCATTCCTGACACTCCACATTCCTCAAGACAAGAGCAATGCTCTCGAGACTACCCATCGGCTTTTCCATGCTGACTTCTGGGTTTATGCACTATCGTGTATTGGTAGGGCTTTAAGGCCCCCCCCCCCTGGCAATATGGCTGTCCTTTAGACGGGCCAAATATATTAGGGGGTTGTGGTCCATTTGAATGATGAATGGTATTCCTTCCAAATACACACTGAAATGTCTAAGACCTCCCACTATTGCTAGACCTTCTCTCTCAATAGTGGAGTATTTCTGTTCTCCGGGTAGTAACTTTCCTGATTCATCCACCACTGGATGTTCATCACCAAGTTCGTCACATTGGCTCAAAACATAGCCAATTCCAGTATTAGAAGCCTCTGTTTATAGAACAAACTCCTTTCGCCATACAGGAGTATATAACACTGGGTAAGCTGTCGATGTATCCTTCAAAGACCTCCAATTCTTGGTTCCATGTAATCTGGTTTGGCATGACTTCCTTAGTGAGTTCCGTTAGAGGTGTGGCCATTGTGGCAAAAGATGGTGTAAATCGGCGGTAATATCAACATAGGCCTAGGAATGCCCGGACATCTTATTTGGTCCTTGGTGTTTTAAAGTCCTGAACTGACCTTGGCTTCCATGGGTCTTACTTTCCCTCCCCCGACGACGTGTCCCAGATACATACAGGTGTTACAGGTGAAGCAACACTTTTCCTCTTTTATCCCGAGTCCAGCTTTCTGTAATGTTGTGAAGACTTCTCTAAGTGCTTCAGATGGTCTTCCCACGTCTGGCTGTGGATCACAATGTCGTCAAGGTACACGACCGCATATTGATGTGTGTCGCTCAAAACCAGGTCCATCAATTGCTGGAAGGTCGAGGGTGCTGCTACCAATCCGAAGAGCATGGTCGTGAATTCATATATGTCCCAAGGCTGTTTTTTTCCCCCTCGGCCTGTCCGTTCCTTTGGAACCTGCCAGTATCCCTTGGTTAGGTCCAATGCAGTGATGTACTCCGCCTCCCCAATCCCATCGATTAGGTCCTCGATCCTGGGGGTTGGGTAAGGATCGGCTTTGGGCACCACGTTCAACTTTCGGAAGTCTACGCACTATCTTTAATGCCACAGGGAGGCCCAGGGACTTCTCGAAGGTGTGATGCTTCCCAGTCCAACAGTTCTTTTCTCAGAAATTCGTGAGATAAGTGTGGGAGTCGGTAAGGGGGTGATAGGACAGGAGAGGCATACGCTGTGTCAATCGTGTGTTCTACCCAGGTCGTCCTCCTGGCACATCACTAATGACATCCTTGAACTCTTGTTTCAGCTGGTCGAGTTCCTTTTGTCGGTTTCCCTCGAAGTTAATGGGTGGGGTCACCTCAATCTCAGCCACATCAGGTAAAAGGTCGTTCAGTTCCTCGACGACCACGGTAAGGAATACGGCTGGGACTGGAGAGTTCCATCTTTTTATACAATTGACATGGTATATACGTCTCCGCTTCGGCCCTGTATCCATGTCAATTTCATAGATAACATCCATCAACTTCTTCATGATCACCACAGGTCCTCTCCATTCATTTTGCAGTTTGTCCCGTTTCCATGGTTGAAATACTAAGACATAGTCGCCTTCCTCAAAACTCCGTCTATGGCTTTTGGATCACGATATTTCTTGTGTTGGGTTTATCTTTCCCCTCCTGTGCCTGTGCCATTTCCACGACCACGTCGATCCTTTCCTTTAATGTACTCAGATAATCGACCACGTCCAAGTTCTGCTGTCTCCTCGTTCCAGTCCTCAACCAGTTCCTCGAGCGGGGTTCTCATCACCCTTCCATACAAAAGTTTAAACGGTGAGAAACCTGTCGATTTATGGGTGCTCCTTCGGTAGGCCCAGAATTATACGGTAAACATTGGTCCCATTCTCTTTCTTTCGGGTAAGTTTCCTAAGTAGTCGTTTCATGGTTGAGTTAAACCGCTCAACCATGCTGTCTGTTTGAGGGTGGTATGGGGAAGTCCTAATTTGGTGTATCCCCGTCAGTTTGCAGAACTGGCTCACGGTTTTGGAGACAAAATTACTCCCATTATCCGTCAGAATCTCACATGGTACCCAGTCTAGAAGTCAACTCCAGACAATCCACCACTGTCTCCATTGTGGTATTTTTAAGGACAACCCTCCAGGCCACTTAGTGGCGTAATCCATGACCACAAATACGTATTTATTACTATGTTTCGTCCTCTTCAATGGCCCGAAAACGTCCATGGCGATCCTCTGGAATGGAACGCCTAGAATCGGCAGGGAGTGTAGAGGTGCTTTTGTTATGTCTGATGCTGTTTGTTGGCAGATGGGGAAGGATTCGCACATCATTTTTACGTCCGTTGTAAGGCCTGGCCAATCCATCCTCTTCCTGATCGTATCAAGGGTTTTCACTTGCCAAAGTGTCCAGCAGTCGGAGAGTGGTGGGTCCTCCTCAGAATCTCTGTTGTACGACACTCTCTAGGAACCACAATGATGCGATCCGTTCCTCCTTTTGTGTAGGGTCTCCTCAGCAACAGACCCCGTGCCCAGAAGAAATTACCGTCACCCCCGTCAGTCTGTTTTCTCACGTCCTCTAGCGACGGAACCAACAGCTGAAGAGAGCGAAGCGGATCTGGCGATATCCTCTCGGGTTGGATCTGCGCTTCTTCCTTTGGCTTTGTTTTCGATGGCTCCAGTGTTCTGGTTGTGAACAACTCGTCGTCGAACGGGAGCAGCTGTTCCATCCCTGACTCTACCCCAACCTTGGGTACGTCCTCCAAGTCACGAATGACTGCTCCGTCTTGTTTTTGAGTATGCTCCATCAACTCATCTTCTTTCCTTTTTCTCAATGTCTGTGCTCTCATGGTGATCAGTCCTCTGTTCACATCCAGTGTTGAGGTGATGGTCACTTCCTCCACTTGATATTCCTCGTTTCCCAAAACTTCCTTGTGTAACTTGTGAAACTTTGGTACATCTCGTCCCAGCAACATATCTACGTTGAGGTGTGGCCAACGGCAAGTTCGTGGGTCTTCCCGTCCATATGGAGACAGATTCAGGCGGCAGGAAGCCACTTTTTCCTGGACTAGCAGTAGTGTAGGGGATCTTCCACCTAGCCTGTTCTTGTTGTCAACAGACCGTGGGTGTACCACTGACTTAGTACACTGACTATCCGACAGGGATACCAACAGCTTGTCGTTGACCCGTACCTCTCGAGTCCACTCAGGTAAGTTGGCCCGTTCGTAAGTGGCGCTCCCAAAATTTGCACTCTCCAGCTTTACACTACAACGTCACAGGGTGACCTTCCATGCATGGAAACTTCAAAGGCTCTAGCAAGTTAGAACTTGGAGAATATCATGTGTATGCTAGTATTAGTGGCAGGGGTGGGGGGGGGGGGGGGGGCAACTGGAGGAATCTGGATATTAAGGGAGGGCATGATGTCAAGCACTTATCAACATCAATAAGAATTTTAATAATACAATTTCCAAGGGGGGGGGGGGGGAGCAAAAAGGTTCCATTGGGGGGCATCCGCCCCCTCCCATGCCCACCCTAAATGAAACCCTGTCAAGGGCAGCTGTTTTACTCTGCAGCAGTGGAGACCCTTACCCGATTTTTGGCACTTGCGTGATTCAGAAAGAATTCTGATTATCTTTCAGTAACGATATAAGCTTAAAGTATTTACCTGGTGGTAGTGTACTGTGTAGCTACTTTCAGTGAGTTAGTGTCTTGGGGCATCCTGTGTACTTTCAGTGAGTTAGTGTCTTGGGGCATCCTGTGAAGGGACACCCTACGACAATTGGTGGCAGCAGTGGGATAAATGTATCCAGTGCTATCTTGAGTTAGCTAGAGATTAGCTAGCGCTGTTTAGAAATAATTACTTCGATCGCAAAAGAAGTAAGAGGACAAAAACCTACCGGATGAAGTGCATAAATCACTGGTGCTTCAGTGTAGTGATTGTGTGTGGTGCTTCAGTGTAGTGATTGTGTGTGGTGCTTCAGTGTAGTGATTGTGTGTGGTGCTTCAGTGCAGTGATTGTGTGTGGTGCTTCAGTGTAGTGATTGTGTGTGGTGCCTCAGTATAGTGATTGTGTGTGGTGCTTCAGTGTAGTGATTGTGTGTGGTGCTTCAGTGTAGTGATTGTGTGTAGTGATAGTGTGTGGTGCTTCAGTGTAGTGATTGTGTGTGGTGCTTCAGTGTAGTGATTGCGTGTGGTGCTTCAGTGTAGTGATTGTGTGTGGTGCTTCAGTGTAGTGATTGTGTGTAGTGATAGTGTGTGGTGCTTCAGTGTAGTGATTGTGTGACTGAGAAAGAATCTTATGATGTCTAAGTCGAAATCTAGAGGTGCACAGGACGATCCAAAGTCCAACGAAGGAAAGGCTCCAAGCCTGGGTAGCCTTATGGCCGCCAACAATGTACTGACAATACTCCAATTCATGGAGGAAGGCAAGAGGGAAGACCAGAGAAAAATGGAAGAACTGAGGTTGGAAGCCAAGGAGCAGAGGAGGGAAGCTGAGGATAGGAGAGAAAGGAGATGGGAAGAGTTGTTCTCACGGGCGAGGGGAGACAGTCCCTGTTTGGATGATTCAAGGGAGTCAACAGTGAGTGCAGGTACAGTAAGGAGAGAGAAGGTCGACAAGTTTCAAAGGATGGTGCAAGATGAAGACGTAGAGATGTACTTTGCTGCATTCGAAGCACATATGGACACCTACATAGTAACAAGGCCGAGTGGACTAAGTACCTGGCCCTGTTGCTGGACACTGAGTCTAATCGAATATATACCAATCTAAACACCAGATGAAGGACCGACTACGACATGCTGAAGAAGGCTCTCTATGCTCATTACTGGGTGACGAAAGGCACCGGTAGGACCAAACTTGACCGAATGAAAAGGCAGGCAGGAGAGACGTGGTACACTGGGCCATCGCTGTAAGAGCCCCGACAAGACAATGGTTGGCTGATTGCAGCAGATTGCCTCCTGAAAATGATGCCACGCCAGCTGAATACCATGCAGGAGCTGGCTAGCATAGCAGACGATTTCATGGTGACGAGGGATTTGTGCTACGACACCACTCCGGATGTGGAAAAGACACCAAGTAGACACTACCGGCGGGAAGACCGAAGCCAACCGCAAACCGAAAGGCAGATACACCGGAGAAGTAGAGATGAGAGGAACAGCAACTGCAGCTCAACGAAGGGAGATTCCACGAATGAACAAGGAAGCAAAGTTACCGAGAAGGGAACCCCAGGCCAGACTTTGGCTAACCCACCGAGGTTTGATCGACAGCGAGGACCAAGATGTTACAGATGCCAGAAATTTGGGCACTTCGCTGCGGAATGCCATTCGAACAGATCCCCAAGCAAGACAAAGTCGGAAGGAATCAATTCCCTTGAACTGGTGGATCAGACCAAGATAGAAGACATCAACTTAGCCGAGCCGCTAACTCATAAACAGGAGATAGATCTGGTGAAGACGGAAGTTGATCGGAAGGTAACAGTGGAGGGAATGGTTGCCGGGCAGACCAGTACAGACATTCTACTTGACATAGGGGCAGGTCAAACGGTGGTGAACAGTAAGGTCATCAAGCCCGAACACCTGAATGGGAAGCGAAAATTTGCAAGGGCATTTGATGGAGAGTGGAGTGCAGGTAGATGGAGTAAAAAGAGATTTGGAGGTGTTGGTCTCAGAAGGATTGGATCATGATGCATTGCTGGGACGGGATGTGCCGGAGTTGTGGGAGCAGGCAAGAGACTCCTATATAAGAAGATGATAAATATAGTGACGACAAGATCGGCAAGGATGCAGGAGGATGCTCAATGCTTGCCAGACAGTTTCAGGGAACCAGTTGCAGAAAGCTCAACAGAAAACGAGACAGACTCCGAAGAAGGAGACGATATACCCTCACCCCAACCATGGGAAGACACCCCAGAGGATACAGGAGGAGCTGTAGAAACTGATTCATCAAACAGTGATCAACCCACTCGGAACATTCGAGCCAAACGTAGGAAGACCAGAACTGCTTATGCCAGCAGCAAACCAGGCCATCACTGGATGCTGACTGTACAAGTTGAAACAAGAACAGAAGAAAGATAAGACCTTGGGAAAATTATGGGAGAAAGCTGAAAGAGGAGATGGAGAGTATATAGTGGAAGGCAAGATGACCTACTGTGGAGGAGAACAGTGGACAGATTGGGAGAAGAGGCAAAGCAATTGTGCCTCCCCAAACGATTCCGAACCTTGGTGCTATCACTAGCATCAGGCCAGGACACTTGGGACGGGGCAGAACTACCCAGCGCATTATGGACAAATTTTTCTGGCCAGGGTTTCATGCTGATGTCGAATGCTGTGCAAGTCAGTCCTGCCAACAGACAGCCCGCACCAACCACCCGCACCACTCAGACCTCTTCCTATCATCGAGGTTCCTTTCGAGAGAATTGCAATGGACATGATTGGACCTAGATGCCTCACAAACGCGGGAAACAAGTATGCATTGGTCGACTCAGGGTCGACTATGGCACTAGTTGGCCCGAAGCTTAAATTGCACTGCCCAGAACAGACAGTGAGACAGTTGCAGATCAACTTATGGTGCTGTTCACTCGTACACGAGTACCTCGCGAGATACTAACCGACTGTGGAACAAATGTCACTGCTCTCCTGATGAAGGAGCTTTATCGGCTCCTAGGAGTGAAGAGTTTTACCACCAACTCCTTATCATCCTGCTTGTGATGGAATGGTCGAAAGGTTTAACTCGACGTTGAAACTCATGAGATTCGGAAAACACTCAAGTCATGGCATGGTCAATGTGACCTGGCCCTACCATTCCTACTAGGAGAACATCGGAGAGTGCCTAATGATACAACTGGCTTTATCCCACATCCAAGTTATTATTTGGTTGCCAACTTACGGGACCACTCCAAACACTCAGAAGCAGACGGACAGGAGAGAAAAGTACCCAACGGACGTTGACCTACCTGACGACAATCCATGAGACTGGACCTGATTAACCCTTAGACCGCATTAGCTGTTATTGTTAAAAATACCCCTGACGCCGTGGCTGTTTCCTCCCCAATAACCGTGTTTTTTAAAATTAATCAAAAAACCACCGATTTTTAATCAACGCCTTTTTTTGTCGGTGGGCTGATTTATCACCAGATCTAGGCAGGATGCAAGGCGATCATTACCATTTACAGAACGCGAAGGCCTAAAGAAGTAAAGCTTCTCCAAAGTAAGTTGAGTACTTTGATATTAGTTATTGGGTCAGTTTAGCTTGTGTATAGGCTTCTGCCAACTAGCTAGCTAGCTATGGAGAATTAGCGCTATCTCTGGGATGAACTAAAGGTTCCTAGTTACAGATACTGTGTAGCTATGCTAAGCTAGACACGCTAATTATAGCTTCTGCCAACTAGCTAGATAGCTATGGAGTATTAGCGCTATCTCTGGGATGAACTAAAGGTTCCTAGTTACAGCTGCTGTGTAGTGTAGATAGCTACGCTAAGCTAGATACACTAAGGGCTGGCTGTATGTTAGCTCCTCTGGTCTGTTTTACTAGAGAGAAACACTAAGCGCTGGTATCTCCTACTGATATTTAGTGCTCTAGCACCGCTAAATACCAGCAGGAGCTAGGAAACTGCCAGATCATAGTTTAGCTCATGAACTAACCTATCATTATTACTTCATTATACTTTGTGGATATCATAGTTATAGTCTGATTAGACTGCTGGAGCTGGAAGAGGTCTGGCTGACAGTTAAGGCTGGTTCACAACACGACATTGGCCGAGCGGAGCGTTGCGTTGCATTGCATTGCGTTGCGTTTGTCGGTTCACAACATAATTAACGCAACGCTCCGCTCGGCCAGTGTCGACCTTTGACCCTATTCATTTCGAACCGCGCTCAACAAAAGCGACAGCACTGACAACACAACAGCGAAGAAGAGTTTGATTTAATCTTGCTATTGACTAGTAGGTGACGAAGAAAGCGGAAGAGAGTACGCCCTATATTCTCTCGCTGTACCCAGCATGGAGATTAGAACAATCTCCTACAAGAGATGAGGCTGTCTGACCCTGAGTCATTTCAGATATTTGACGATGTCTAGAGAGAGGTTTGACTCTCTTTTAGCTGAGGTATGCTTGGTATGCTTTGTATGTGCCATAGTGTAAATAATAAAAGTTACCTAATGATATATATATACCATACCTGACCCATCACAGTCATGACAGCTCTGTCAGAGCTGATATATTTCCAGGTGAAAGGTTGGCACTCGCTCTGAGATTTCTTGCTACAGGCAACTCACAAGTATCACAAGTATAGTGCTAAAAAAATTATTATTTGTTGGGTCTCTCTGTCATGTATCCTCTATGATTTTGCAGACCTCACTGACCTTCAACTTTCGTACGGGACGATAAACAGTTTGTACCATCGACGAGGAGCCATGTACTGGAATGGAGTCCATATCATGTGCTGGAAGCAGCAGAGTTCCACCCCCCCTTTGTACCTTGTTCATTATATAAAGTACATTGAGGTATTCACAATCCGCTGCTTCCACGAGAGATGCTTCAGGGACTACTTCTCAAGCACAGCTAGAGAAGCCCCCTGGCAATACAACTATGTTTTAGCATACATAAACACACTCTGCTTGCTAATAATAAATTGTCTTGTCTAGTAAACATATCAGTACACAAAATTGGCTTAAAATAATTATTTTACATATTCATGATAATTGGTAGGTGGTGGGGAATAGGGTTCTTGGGGAATTCAATGTTCACAAATGATGTGTAAAAATGATGACAGAAAACAGTGGCCAACATGAAATAACCATGGACCTGCATCACCCTCTTGGGACTCTTCTTCTTCAGTTCCCTTACACACCGATCCCTCAGCGTCTTCCACTTTTTGCAACAGTGTTCTGAGGTTGCTCCTTCTCCAACCTATCATATCAATATGTGGATAATTGTCACTCGATAGGTAGTTGTAGCTAGGCCTTCTTTCTATAGCTAGTTATAGCTAGGCCATGCTAGGCCATTCTTTATATAGCTAGTTATAGCTAGGCCATTCTGCTAGACCATTCTTACCTGACTTGCCACTGACTTCCAGTCACCTACAAACGGGAAGCTGCAACTTTTCTTCATCAATGGACACCGCTAAACTGCAGGTCAGCGGCACGTGATAGATTATAGCTTTCTGATTGGTCCGACGCTGCGTTTCAGACGCTGGATTAGAACTTTTTTCTAATCGAGAATACAGCTCCGTCGCGTTGCGCTCCGTTGCGTTTGAGGTTCACAACACCACGCAACGTCACGCTCGGACGCAACGCAACGCTCCGCTCGGCCAATGTCGTGTTGTGAACCAGCCTTTAGACTGCTGGAGCTGGAAGAGTTCTGGCTGACATTGCACTGCTGGAACTGGAAGAGATACTGCTAGCGGCACTACAAACCAACACCACCTCCACCAGCACCACCACTATCAACACCACCATCCACAGCACCAATAGCATCATCATCACTACCACTATAACCTTCTTCATCATATCCATCAAAATCTTCATCACTGTCTTCAGCATCTAATAATCTTATAATGTGTTATATCTCTCCATCATTTGTAACTCACTTCAGTGTACTTGCCTACTTCAAAGAATATCTAAAAACAAAACACAACAGCCAACTAGCTGTCTGTATCCTATGTCAAAAGAAGAATAACAGATCTCTCAGATCAACTACGAAGTGCAGCTGTAAGAATAAGCAGCTGCGCAATAAACCAATAAACGCTAATGAATTCAATTATAACGCACTTCAATGTACTTGCCTACTTCAAAAAATATCTTTAAAAAACACAACAGCCAGCTAGCTATCGGTATACTTTCTCAAAAGAACAAGAACAGATCTCTCAGATAAAATACAAAGTGCAGCTTTAAGAATAAGCAGCTACGCAACAAACACTTACAAATTTAGGAGCGTGTATATATGCCACCGGCGTGTGAGAGTAGATTTCAATTGGCGTGTATAGACGCCACCGGCGGTCTAAGAGTTAAGGGGGGACTACACCTGAAAAACTTTGGAGGTTTTTTAATTTTTTTTAATCAGTTCAAACTGTTGCTGTACATATCTACTAGCCAATTCTAAAGTTTTAGAGCTTTTGGATGCTCCATTTCAAAGTTATGATGGTTTTTGTCCATGCATTTCTTATTGATTTGAAGAGAAACCAACAAGGAACACTAAAGGGGGGGACAGCACCATTTTTAAAATTAAAACAAATAAACGTGTGGTTACCACTTTATAGCTCTGTAGATTCTGTAAACTTCATGGTATGGACTTGATATATAGCTCAAAAGATAGGTCTCTCTTTGTGCTCTCTGTTGATACTAAAATATTTTTCATGGGTATAACTATAGCCTAGTTACTGGACCTAAAGTGGAGGGAACCTCAAAAACCTGAATGCCTGAACTGGCAGTATAAATATCTCCTGATTGCCAAGTGCTAGAGAGTTGAAATTAGCACCAGTGGCTAGAGGAGGCCCTACTCTATTCAATGAGTGTTTTCATAAGGCGCTAAAATGTAAGTAGGTGGTCAAGCGTGCGGGTGGAAAATGAGTTTTATGGATTATTAACGAAATTCATTTTCCACCCACGCGCTATACCACGCTTGACCACGTACTTAGATTTTAACGCCTAATAAAAACCCTCATTGAATAGAGTAGGGCCTCCTCTAGCCACTGGTGCTAATTTCAATTCTGTAGCACTTGGCAATCAGGAGATATTTATACTGCCAGTTCAGGCATTCAGGTTTTTGAGGTTCCCTCCACTTGTAGCTCCTGTAACTTGGCTATAGTTATACCTATGAAAAATATTTTAGTATCAACAGAGAGCACAAAGAGAGACCTATCTTTTGAGCTATATATCAAGTCCATACCATGAAGTTTACGGAATCTATGGAGTTATAAAGTGATGACCACAAGAAGAAAAAGGGGGGGAAATACATGTGGGTCACTCTCCCCCAAAAATGCAACTGTCCCTCCTTCAACACATTATTGCCAGGAATTTTGAAAATCTATTTTGTTCTGATTTTGCGGCGAACATACCTTTGCCACACTTGACTCAATTTCAATATTTGAGGATTCATTTGAGAGCTCTTTTAGTGATCTGTGATATAACGGTTTGATTTTTTTTTTAACTTGAAGCATTGCCGAGTTATGGTGATTAGAAGAGGTGACTGTCACAGATTTTGCGTTTATTTTGTGTGGTTGGAAATGAAATGCCTTAGAACTAATGAACAAGAGATGTGTTGAAAAATATGCCTCCGTTATATCACAACTAAATGTCTTGGTAAGCTACAAACCAAATTTGGGCATCTGTAGACCAGGCACTTGGGAAATATCCTCGCCGCAGTTTGGGGGGTGCAATTTTTGGAGTGACCCTTGCCTTTTTGGATGTATCTTCTAAGAAAATGTGCCTATAGAGACATTTCACATATCATCTTAAAGCACACAGAATGAGCAACAAGTTGGTATAAAAAATATCTTCACAGAAGGGAGGGAAAGTTATGATGGCTACAAAAATGCGTTCAAATTTTGGTGGTTTCAGGTGTAGTCCCCCCTTAAGGGGGGAAGAGGGCTGAAAACACATATTTTTTCAAAAATAATTTTTGGGGCCCAAAAGGGTTCATAGTATGTCTGGAGTTTGAGTTTCAAGTTTCAGAGCAAGTGAATACTTGCATCAGAAGATATAGCCATTTTTATACAGTGCATTATTATTCCATTTCATTTCATTTCACTTCACATTGGAAGAGGTTCTCTCCCAGTCTTACCTGGCTACAATCGGGCGGTCGGCGATGATCGCCTACCCAAAATACAGTTTTTATATATCAAAATGTTGCCAATTTCATGGAGACCCTTACCAGTCGTTTGCGCAATGAATTGGCCAGGCGGGGGGGTAGTGCGCAACCTCTAAGACAAGCACGTTTTTTCACGTTTTTTTTTGTCGGTTCGCTTGAAACTTTCACACTGTTGAGTTATGGGGAAGAGAACAGAGAAGCATTTTAAACAGAAAGGCCAAGGATTCAAGAAGAGTGACGACAAGAAGAAGAAAGCCCTACAGGCGGCTGTTGTTGAGCCTGTCACAGTAGCCGCACCAGGCAAGTTTTAATGTTTATCTCCGTACGCCGCACCAGGCAAGTTTTAATGTTTATCTCCGTACTAAAAAGTTAATAGCTGTTTCCTTCCTTTGTTAGTGAGTCTCTTGGATCCTGTAGGTGGGATAGCGCCTTCTGTGAACCTTCACTTACCTTCCAATCAATTGCAAATGTCTGAAGAGAGGCCAGTTCCATTTGTGACTATGGCCAGTGACTATGCCCAGGAAGAAGTTGGCTCTCATGGATCGTTCAGCTGCTTCTGTGGCTGTTGCTACTGGATCTACTGGCTCTACCTCTTTGGACTCGGGTGGTGTTGGAGAACTAGGTAAGGGTAATCGTATAATAAACTTAGATAAGCTTAAGAGAGGTCATAGAAAGGTGTAATAAGTGTATTCAATGTGGTAACTGAGCTCCCTTGCAACTGAAGCCCGTAGGGCAGGCATGGTGTCTCACTTTTTGTTCAAATTGTAGTAACACTCGAGACATCTCAAACCCTGTATCTGTAGAAGCATTCTTTGAACATCCAGTCAGTACTGGGTGCGCTCGCATTGCTGGAATTAGTCATTCTGGTCTGGAAGATATCACTGCAGTCATGGATATGTTGCCCCCTCTTGGTTCCACTTGTTTTTTTAAATATACTAGGTCAATAGGGAGTGACGCAAATGCAGTAACAGAATATTATGTTGGATGCCGCTCATAGGTTACATGGAGTGATGCAAATGCAGTAACAGAGTATTATGTTGGATGACGCTCATAGGTTACATGATTTTTATAGGGTTAGGCATGAAGACATCATTGATGTTAGTATTACTGTTGACGGCACATGGCTTAGACAGGGCCACAAATCAAATTATGGCTTGGTTGCGGTGATGTCTTGGGACACTGGAGAAGTTTTAGATTATTATCTTATGTCTAAGTTCTGTCAAGCTTGTGCGCGAAGACCTGAAGATGAAACAGTAGCAAGTTACACGGAATGGTTTGAGGGTCACAAGGTAAAAATTGTGAAACCAATTTTGATGGCTCTTCGGGTTCTATGGAAGTTGTAGGAACACAAACTTTTTTAGCGTTCAGTGGAGAGACTGAAGCTTAGGTACACACACATAAATTAGTGATGGGTATACAAATGCACATAAACGGTTGTTTGAAGTCGAGCCTTACGGTCCTAGTGTCTTTGGGTGGTGATAGGGGGGTTAGTCGTGTGTCTATAGTTAAAATGCAAACCTACTATAGGGGAGCAATTAGAAAGGACAACCTAGAGGGGATGATTTGCGATGTGAAAGCGATTTTTTATCACTCTTAGTCAACTATGGAACATCCCAACACGAGTATTGTCCTACAGGAGTTTTGAGTTGGTGTAAGTTTAATCCAGCTTGTGCTAAAGGTGAGGTACCACTAGTACCAATAGGCCTATGATTGCTCTGGACAAGTCTAGGAGGTTTTTGATAAATTAATGTCCGAGGATCGAGTTTTGAGTTGGTGTAAGTTTAATCCAGCTTGTGCTAAAGGTGAGGTACCACCTGTACCGATAGGCCTATGATTGCTCTGGACAAGGCTAGGAGGTTTTTGATAAATTAATGTCCGAGGATCTTTTGTGCAAATGTTTAGGTGGTTGGTTTATACACAACCAAAATGAGTTTAATTCTGTTGTATGTACAGCGGGTAAGACAGAACATATGAGTGCAACAAGTGTCAGGCTTGCTGTCGAGAGGCAACAGAGTTCAATGGAGGGCGGAGCATTGTATGGTCCTGGCATGGGGGACCTGTAACATTTTATTTTGTTATGTGTCTTTTGCTTTCTATTGTCAAACAGAGATTACTGGAAGATACTTTTGTTTATGTGTCTTTTTGTCAAGCTTAGGAATTAGTGGAGGATGACTTTTGTTTGTGTTCTATTGTTTTTCAGGGATTACTGGAGGGTGTCGGAAGACATGTGTGGAGGGTGACGATGGATGGACCTGGGCATGGGAGCCCTGCAAATGATGACGTGTTTATGTTTGCTAATTCAATATTAGCAAAGCAACATACATGTAACAAGTCTGATGCGTCTTTAATTTATGTGTATGTATATATATATATATTGTTGGTTTTCAGGTTGTAGTTACGATGTAGGATACTGCTGTTGTTGAAAAAAATAAAGGACTGAAAAGTCAAACATTTTGTTTGTACACACAATTCTAGTAATGAGGGATGTATTCTGGTGAACAGGGGGTGTTTCTGGCAGCTGGGATGTGATTACAAACTGCTTGGACTTCAAGGCTCAATATCTCTGAAGTGATTTTTGAAAAACCGTTCAAATGATAACTTGAATATTTTTTATCCTTTGATTTAAAAAAATATATCATTTGAAAGCAATTTTTATATTCTACAACTTGCGCGAGAGTTTTTGTTTGATAGCATTACTAAAAAAGAGCTATAGATGAAAATGTAACGTGATATCATAAAGCTATGTTCAGAAAATGAGTGAAAAAAACATTTTTTCAAAATTTCAAGACGCGCAGTTTGTAGTGCTCATTATGATTGACTAATGGACCGAATAAGAGCCTCGCAAAGGTCGTTACTGCAACGTGGTTTACTTAACGGCTTACGGTCCGCACTGGAAGAGCCTATAATGAGCTAGGAAAAAATTATGGCAAAACAAAATAACAAAAGAGACTTACCATTAGAAAGTATAGACTGCAAGCTATAATTTGATATATAAATCGGGAAACTAGAGTGAATGCGAGCAAAGATATGGTACTTTATATGAGACCACGCGATACGCAGCCTTCTTTCCCCCTTAAGGGGGGACATCTGCACTTTAAAAAAATTTTTTTTAAACCTGTGGTTACAACTTTAGAGCTCAGTAGATTCTGCAAACTTCATGGTATGGACTTGATATATAGCTCAAAAGATAGGTCTCTCTGTGTGCTCTCTTTTGATACTAAAATATGTTTCATAGGTATAACTATAGGCAAGTTACTAGACCCTAAAGCGGAGGGACCACAAAAACCTGAATCGCTCCAACCTCCATAGAAACCACTCTGAGTTGCGAAGTGCAAAAAAATTAAAAATGCTACGAGTGGCTAGAGGAAGCTCTAGAGTACACAAGGAGTATATTGAGTAGGCGTGAAAAATTTATTACCTGGTCAAGCGCGCGGTTGGAAAATTGAAGGCGTTGACAAGGCGACGCTTTGTCAACGCCTTCAATTTTCCAACCGCGCGCTTGACCAGGTAATAAATTTTTCACGCCTACTCAATATACTCATTGTGTACTCTAGAGCTTCCTCTAGCCACTTGTACCATTTTTAATTTTTTTGCACTTCGCAACTCAGAGTGGTTTCTATGGAGGTTGGAGCGATTCAGGTTTTTGTGGTCCCTCCTCTTTAGGGTCTAGTAACTTGCCTATAGTTATACCTATGAAACATATTTTAGTATCAAAAGAGAGCACACAGAGAGACCTATCTTTTGAGCTATATATCAAGTCCATACCATGAAGTTTGCAGAATCTACTGAGCTCTAAAGTTGTAACCACAGGTTAAAAAAATTAAAATTAAAATGCACAGACGGTCCCCCTTAAAGAGATATCAAGAGAAGGAAAAGAACAAGAAAGACGAGTATAAAACATGTTATGATCGGAAGGCAAAGATTCGAGAGTTCAGAGTTGGAGACATGGTGTTGCTGAGGACGCCAGCGTTGAGTCCCAAGATGAACCGTGGTTGGGAAGGACCGTACGTCGTAACTGAGAAGCTGGATGAGACGACATACCAATTGGCTATGCCAGACCATCCCCGCAGGAAGCTTAAACGACATGTTAACCCACTAAAAGAGTTTGTCTCGCCTACAGCCGCATGGCTTGTTAGTTCGAACAGAAGAGGATGACGACTTTGGCCCTGGAGAAGGAAAAGAGGAAGGCATGCCTGCCATTAGTGATCAGCTGTCTGAGGAGGAGAAAGTGAAAGTGAAACAGCTGATGGAGAAGTACAAAGAGCTGGTGGGTGAACTGCCAGGCCTGACCATGAAGACAGACATCCGAATTGAGGACTGGTTCTATATACTCCATTAGCCGACCACCGTACAGGCTCGACGTTCGAAAGGCAGCTCTCACGAGGGAAGCAATGAGAGAACTGTTGGACTTGGGTATCATTCGTCCATCACAAATCCTTGGGTGTCTCCGTAAAGAAGGATGGGAGCAGGAGACTATGGAGATTACAGGAGGCTAAATGACATCACTGTATCTGATCCTTTCCCGCTACCAAGATCAACGAACTCCTGGACTAATTAGGCAAGGCGTCTTTTATCAACACACTTGATCTCGCAAAGGGATCCCCCCAGGTACCAGTGCACGTCGATTCAATTGCGAAAACTGCCTTCACAACTTCGACGGGAAAATGGGAATACACCCGTATGCCATTTGGGTTGCCAAATGAAGAAAGCACCCTCGACATTTCACCGTCTCATGAATGCTATCATGGCAGACATGAATGAGTGTGCAGCTTGCTACATCGATGATATTGTGGTCTATAGTCATACATTTGAAGACCATCTCGGACACTTCGAGACCGTGTTTGAATGTTTGAAGGAGACTGGTTTGAAGCTCAGGGCTACCAAGTGCGTTATAGCCGAAGATCATTGCCAATATATCCAGGTCATCAAGTGGGCAAAGGCGGACACTCTTGCACAAAATCCGAAACCAACTAAGAAGAGGGACATGCGCGCCTTCCTGGGGCTAGCCAACTATTACAGGCGATTTGTGCCTGGCTACGGAACAATAGCCATTCTGTTAACAGAAGCTACAAGAAAGACCGCACCCGACAAGGTTGTTTGGACCGAAAAAATGCAAGCAGCCTTCAACCAGATCAAGGAAGAGTTGACACCTGATCCTGTACTAATCACTAATCAGCCCAAATGAAGAACGAGAATTCATCTTACAGAGGGATGCATCTGGCATTAGTATCGGGGCTGTGCTCAGCCAAGAGTCCGACGATGGGACCGACGGCCCGATAACCTATTTTTCCCGAAGACTTAAACCGGCAGAGACAAGATATGCCGTCACTAAACAAGAGTGTTTGGCTGCTGTGGAGGCAATTCGCCGTTTCAGAGTGTACATGAATGGTGCACCTTTCACGGTCGTAACCGACCACAGCAGCCTGGCCTACCTTGATAGGATGAAAGACGAAACCGGGAGACTGACTTGCTGGTCATTGGCATTGCAGTCATACCTATTCAAAGTCGTGCATCAACCAGGACGTAAGCATCAGAATGCAGATGGACTGTCAAGGCGGAAGGAAATCGAACAGAAGGGATGGGACTCGTCCTCGGGACGGAAAGAGGGGAATGTGACAGGGTGACCTTTCATGCATGGAAACTTCAAAGGCTCTAGCAAGTTAGAACCTGGAGAATATCATACGTGTATGCTAATATTAGTGGCTGTTAAGGTGCTAACTAACTGTAGACTGCATAACATGCAAAACACTGTGTGACATTCCATTGGACAACTAGGGATCCGTGTAGTTTTTACCATTTATGGTCATACCGACTAAGGAGAAGGACACTTGTTTTACTCTGCAGAAGTGGAGACCCTTACCTGATATTTGGCACGTGCGTGATTCAGACAGAATTTTAATTATCTTTCTGTAACGATATAAGCTTGAAGTATTTGGTAGAGTAAATCGACCTGGTGGCAGCGTGTGTAGCTACTTTCAACGAGTTAATGTCTTGGGGCATCCTGCGAAGGGACACCCTGCAACATACAATCTCGCCTCAGCAGGAGCGGATCCAGGGGGGGGGGGGGGGGGGGGGGGGGGGCTTTGGGGGTTAAGCCCCCCCTCTAAGTTAATGATATTCATTATTATTTTTCTCTTCTAGTCCCGTATTCATCTAGTACCGTATTCACTCGAATATAAGTCGCGACTTGTATTTATTTCAGCCAAATCAAGTTGTGATCTTCAAGCACTGCGAGCCAGTCTTGCGCCATTGTGCTGATGCAATTTTTATGTGCGCCATTGTGGTTGTGATTGTTTCATTTCAAACATTGAGCTAGGTAGTAGTTGGCTGGCAAGAGTTCCTAATCGCTATCGTAATCTACAATGAGTTCGTTATGTTCGATCTGTTCTTCATCCTCTTCGTCCAAGGAAGCAAATGGATCTTCTCCACCGCTGTCACTTCCTTCCAACAGCTGGCGAGTAGCTTGAGTAATGGCTGGGATAGCTAAAGCTGCTACTTTATCAACTTTGAGGCAGTGAATTTCTCCATCTTCAGACCCGTCCACCTTCACAGTGATGCCACAAGCACGGAATGATTTCTTGATATCGGCAGACAAGCTAATGATAAACGACTGCGCGTGTGCAAGAGCGGTGGTGTAATTAACTTGGTGTGCTACATTTGGAGTGCGGCTTTCAGAGCGGCTTTCAGAGCGACTTCTATTCAGTGTGCGACTTATATTCGAGTGAATACTTTGTTTTTTAGCATAATAATATTTACGAGGCAACAGGTAAAATACAACACACAGGCATCAGCAACTGTAATCAACACCTGATCATTTTTCTTAGCACAAAATGAGAAAATGAGGAGTACATGTGTCTGAGGTGATATAGGCCAGACCTTTTGCTTTTAACCTTCAAACTACATACTATGTCAGCTGAACATCAAGCATACAGTGTGGCTTTCTTATCTGAGCATTGTCAGTGAGTCTTGCACCAGTTGAGTCAGATCATGTCTAAAAGGTCCTCTATCTCATGAGAACCTCCTGTAAAGCGAATGGTCAAGACCGTGGATCTATGCCAATATTTTTCTAGCAAGAAGTAAGCTATAGCTAAGTTTATTACCTATGAGACAGAGTGATGTAACATGACCGGGTACTACCTGGTGGCAGTTCCAGCAGTACCTATCTGCTTCATACCACATCCCATTCAGTATGGAGTGGTGGCTGATTCTTAATCAGAAGATGACCCGACTAACTCTCTCGTAGCTTGTGCTAAAAGCAGTGCAGTTGTGTCGGAGAGTAGCAGCAAGGATAGTGATGGCATGTGTACCAATTTTATTGTCGATGTTGAAGAGAGTGGTACAGGAGGAAGCAGTGGTGTTTTCAGATTCAAGTGAAATTCATCCTGATATACATTCGGGAGACTTGGGCAAGGTAGCACAACTAAGATCCCTGAGAAACCTCAGCAATAACTAGAAGTTGTTTCATCTCAAAATCCATTTTATTCCAACCAAAGGATTTCAATTCCCCACCCGTACCTTTAAGGGGGGCCTTTTGCAAACTTCAATTATTATTTTTTTAACCTGTGGTTACAACTTTAGAGCTCAGTAGATTCTGCAAACTTCATGGTATGGACTTGATATATAGCTCAAAAGATAGGTCTCTCTGTGTGCTCTCTTTTGATACTAAAATATAACTATAGGCAAGTTACTAGACCCTAAAGCGGAGGGACCTCAAAAAATTGCACCCGAAAAGCGCCGTCCAAAACCACTCCGAGAACTTTGTGAAGTGCAAAAAAATTAAAAATGCTACGAGTGGCTAGAGGAAGCTCTAGAGCATACAAGGACCGTTTTGAGTAGGCGTTAAAAATGTATTACCTGGTCAAGCGGCGGGTAGAAAATTGAAGGTGTTGATTGGCAACGCCTTCAATTTTCTACCGCCGCTTGACCAGGTAATAAATTTTTAACGCCTACTCAAAATGGTCCTTGTATGCTCTAGAGCTTCCTCTAGCCACTCGTACCATTTTTAATTTTTTTTGCACTTCGCAACTCGGAGTGGTTTTGGGGTGCAGGTTTTTGAGGTCCCTCCGCTTTAGGGTCTAGTAACTTGCCTATAGTTGTACCTATGAAACATATTTTAGTATCAAAAGAGAGCACACAGAGAGACCTATCTTTTGAGCTATATATCAAGTCCATACCATGAAGTTTGCAGAATCTACTGAGCTCTAAAGTTGTAACCACAGGTTAAAAAAATAAAAATTAAAGTTTTCAGAAGGCCCCCCTTAATTAAAGCTCAGAAACGGCAGTTTCAAAAGAGTTGGCTGGACAAGTACAAAGGCCTAACACATTCTGGATCACAAGATGGTGGACTTTTCCTGTTTTGTGTACTATTTGGGCAATGTGAAGCATCTGTAAAACAGTTTGGGATTCTGGTCAATAGGCCTCTGACAAATGTTAAGAATGCGATTGAGAAGTTAAATGATCATTTTCTTTCGAAGAATAGGAAGTCCCATCAGCTAGCTATGGAGAAAGCAATGGCATTTGCTGCTGTGAAAGAGAACAGAGTGGCTCGAAGGGTTTGGTTGGCTAAAGCTTAGTGCTGGGCAAGGGTTGCTATATAGAGAAGCTTAGTTTGAGCCGGCTCAAAGGGTTTGGTTGGTTTTGTATATATATATATATGTGTGTATATAAAATACTGAAGGCTAAGCTTCTAGTTGGAAGGAAGAGACGACTACGTAGGTACTGCGATTACTAGAGGTACATGCAAATATAGAGCAAAAGTACTTGGCAAGGAACAAGCCTTACTAATACTCACTTTTGTCAGCAATGGTTTATATGAGAATGATCGCAGTGGCAGGAAGATGAAACAAGGCACAGTATCAGCTAGAAAACGAGGCAAGACCTACGACAAAGTATTTTTCGTCGACCATAGAATTACGTCACAATCGACTTAAGTTCTCACCATGTGTGCACACCAATGACCAATGTCATTTTGGCATGTGCAAATAAAAAATAAAAAATAAAAAATACATGCGAAGAAAAATAAGGGAAAAAGAGAAAAAAATCAATGTTATTTCGGACTTGTACTGGCCAGTATCACACAAGTAAAATAATTGACTACTATACAAATTTCAACTATGAGCAGTGCCTTGCATGAATTTCATTATAAACCATTTTATAATCAATTGACATCACATACGTGTGAAGGACATCACGTATGTGTGAAGAATGGTTGTCGCCAATTGCCATCAATAGCAATTATAATGAAGACAGGTCCGCTATAAGAACAGGTAGTTGGTTTCTCATTTGGCAGTATTGTATGTCTAGAAAAGAGGGCACTGCTTATAAGAATCCATTACTAAGCATGCCTAAGCCCTATAGATCTATATAGCTAACCACACAATGAAAAATATTCACATTAAAAAAATTAAAGTTTGCTTTTTCTTCATGCTAGCACTAGGCGTCAACCACGGACTAGAGCCTCCCTAAGCTCAGGCAAAGTTTCTACACTCCATCTCTGCATGTTTCTATCAGAGCACGAGCGTCACAATACACGATCGGTGGCTCAATATTGTCTTAACATTGAAGACAGCAATTGCGGTCGAGAAGCAAGAACTCCTACGGCCACTAATGTGTAGCAGACTAGATTGTTTCCGTAATCTGGTGGACATGACACCGCTTTGCCTTAGGACAGAGGATAACGAAGCTCATCAAACTCTAGTCCAAGCTTCAGGCGCTTTTTCCCCTCTCATACTGAAAGAGGCAGTCACTTTGAAAATAACTCCGCCCCACTATTTATAACAGAATATTTTAATGATGCGGTTTGATAGAATACAAATATTAATAACATGCTCCACTCCCACTCAATATGCTATAAATCAACTAATCCATGCCACTAATAAATTTTGCACAATCAAGCTTCAAACCATTTTTGCCACAATTAAATCTCGCCCTGTCTTAACCGATTAAACGCCGTAAGCGCCATATGGCGCGAGACCTTACATCCTTCGCCACACAAAAATATATAAAATGAACCGTTACGAGCTAACAGCCCCGGTTGGGTTCTGCACATGCCTAGTAGACTAGAGAACGTCACAAAAATGATTATTTCCGGTTGATGCATCGTGCACCAAAAATCCTGCGGTTGAACGCCATTTTTGTTGGTCGAGCTTTTTTTTTAAACTGCTCAAAGATGCTCTCCTGTGAGGACGTTATTTCTCAACTTTTAGCCGACGATTCTGGCGATTTTGGGTCAGATTCATTTGGGGAAGAAGGTGAAGACATCTATGCATACCGAGGAAACACTCTGGATCCAGTTGCTCTAAGAGAAGAGGCGCGCTTGGATGGACTTCTCGATTGTAAGTTTCTTCTAACCTTAGCGCTTCATAGCCTTTGTTTACCATAGTCAACTGAGAGTGTACTATTGCCAAATACTAGCTTATTCTGTTGGTATTCCAAATTCAGACAGGATAGTTATAGAAAAAAAGTTATAGCTAAGAGTGTAGGTTGGAGTTTGAGTTGTTGATTTTCATTTGAATTTGAATTTTCAAATGTTGACCACAAACTTGATATATATATCTTGTTTTTCCCACCCTCCCCACTACTTTTCCTACAGCATCAGATGATGAGAGTGGAGATGAGGCATCTATGACTCCTTTTGTTACATTGGAGGATGAGGAAGCCTTGCCTGAAGTCTCTACAGGGCGTGGGAACACGACTGGTTCTGGAGTTGTGCGATGGAGAGGCGGGCGAGGGAGTACTGGCCGAGGGAGAGGCGGGCGAGGGAGTACTGGCCAAGGGGGAAGCAGCTCAAGTGGTAGTGGAGTCGTAAGTGTTGCTAGTGGTCCTCCAAAAGGTACTGGTAGTAGGCGGGCCAGAGGTTATAGGCGTGTGCGAGCATCTGGCACTGGTTCTGTCCGAGCATCTGGCACTGGTTCTGCCCAAGCATCTGGCACTGGTTCTGCCCAAGCATCTGGCACTGGTTCTAGGCTAACTGAGGTCACAGGTAAGTGGGAAATAAAGGAGCCAACTCCTTTGAAATTGGACTATACAGCAACAGCTGGTCCAACTTCTTCATTGCTTGGTGCATCAAGTACATTTTTAGATGCATTTTACCTTTTTTTTACTCTTGAAGTGTGGGAACTCCTAGTAGCAGAGACGAACAGTTACGTTTCTAGGATGGCTAGTCTCTCCAGGCCATGGGTAGATAATAATATAGAGGAAATGAAAGCTTTTGTAGGAATGTTGATAATAATGGGAGTTTCCACACTTCCATACTTAGAATTGTACTGGTCCACTAATCACTCGTATTTGTCTGGGTTCGTAAAGTAATGCCTAGGACTCGGTTTTTGGAGCTAATGCGTTATGTACATGTAAATTCTATTGATGGTTTGTTGGTTACAAATTTGATAGAAGCTTGTTTATTGAATTCATTTATTTTGTTTTCTTCTGTCCGAGCTCCAATATCAGTAAGGAAGGGTAATTATCTAGAAGCTAGGATTGTTCTAGCTACATCTTTGATTGGTTCTTTCTCTTCTCGGCAGCGTGCAGGTCAACGTTGTAGTCAGGCAAATCGTCAGCTAGATCGCCTCAATTTAAAACTAGGTCATTTCCCACAGTGCTGTGCAAAGAAGCGCTGTGTAGTTTGCATTAGTAAAGGTTACAGGCATGAGGCAAGGTCCCAGTGTTGTTTTTGTAAGGTTCCTTTGTGTGGTGGATCAACAGGCCGTGACTGTTTTCGTAAATACCATACCTTGGTGGACTATCAGTAATGTTTATGCACCCCCTGCTCCTTTCTGTGCTTCTCTCTTGTTCCCTGCTCCTTCGTCTACTTCTCTCTTGTTCCCTGCCCCTTCGTCTACTTCTCTCGTTCCCTGTCCCTTCGTCTACTTCTCTCGTCTCTCCAGTATTCAAGTGTTATTCTTATCCTGGTATCTCATGTTCGTGTAGAATAAAAACATGGTGAAATATCATGCCGGAGACCAAGAAGCTATACCCAAGACTGAGCAAGTTCTACTCTACCCGTGACAGCAAGACCGGAGCTCTACCCAAGACACTCCCTTACATAATTGTGTTTTATATTATGGTTTTATTCTAGTATGTGTTAGCATTTTCACTCTCTTATAATTTGTTTTTTGTATTATTATGTGTTAGCATTTTGATGGGGAAAACAACCCACTGGCTTTGCAGCTGGTAGAGGGTTTGTAAATAGATGCTCCATCTTGTGTTGGCATTATAATGTGTGTATAATAGTGTGAAAATATGAAAATATTCACCCCCAAGAAGATGACAAGGTGTTATAATGCTGGTTAGTTCTGCCCAGTTGGTAAGGAAGGCTCGATTTTTTTACAGGAAGTAGAGCTATCATGTGGCTGAATATGACCCAAGTTTCATGGGTGGAGTCCCTGCAGAACGGAAGATATAAAAATAATAAGTAAAATACCTCGTTAATTCATGAATAATTTGCCCGCGGGTACTAGGAATACGGCGTGCAATCGGTTAATAAGCCATTCTTGGTCCCTCTGCGCAACAATTTTTTTGTAAGCAATTAATATTCACTGCCTTACAAACACTTCAAAAGTGGCAAATAATAAAATAGCAGGCAAAAAAAATGGCTGATTTACACATACTAAATAGCTACCCAATATATTTGCCTCACTTACTGGGCCTGGCAAACTCCTCATCCAGAACTTTCGTCATGGAGTCTTGTGTTCTGTTGCAGACTGTCCACTAGCAAGTGGTCGCTATTCGGGTCCAACACGACTGCATCTCCAATGCATCTGAGTAGCTGGTCGGACTTCTGATCTACAGTGAGCATTGATGTGGCCGTAAGAGTTCATCGTACACACGTTGCTCAATGAACCCTGCCTGGTAGACAAATAATCTCATGGTGTGCAATATTTTGAGTAGTTTATTGATGTTATTCTTGAACTCAGATATCCTTGCACTGAGATGGCAGACAGGAGTGTAGAGCATCGCACGCTCGTAAATTCTGCGAAACATTACAGTTAACCATAAAAAAAAAGATCAATCACACAGAAAGTCGATGGACCAAAAGAGTTTTTGTAATAACATTGCAACAAACACTTAATAGGGAAAGGAAGCTTATCGGCAGTAAGAGCTAACCAACCGAGTCTCCCCATATTTGCATACAAACACCACCACTCTGATCCTCTTCACACACTTAGACCAAACTCATCCTCATATACACCAATCTCGACTAATGTTAATGGAGATATGACCTACTAGAGAAATAACGTATATTGGAAGACATCAATTCCAGAGATAGCATGTCAACTTGAACTGACTATGGGCTCAGAGAGCTGAAGATTTCTCATGTTAGTCTAATATTGCTCTGGAGACACATGTCCCCTCAGGCTGTAGCTCTGAGTGGCGATGCACAAATATTCCAGTATTACAATGCTGGTATGTGCCGATAGGTTAGCATTCCATACAGGCCAGCCCTCTGGAATAACTGAAATGTGTTAGAATTCCAAGCACCTCCATGTATGAGGCTTGACTGTTAATATAGGTAAAGGTTGTACAACCATGCATAAGGCTTGACTGTGGAACTCATTTTCTCACCAGGATTTTTGTAAGGGATATTGGCGTGTCATCGGTGGAGTAATAGGCTAATAAATCATGATACTCGGTGTGTGTTTTGTCTTGTATTGATTACTGTGCTTTTAGAGATTATACTGATATACTGAAGCTTGAATGTCACTAAGCTCTGACTTGTTACAGTTGTGCAAGGCAAGTTGATCCGATGGCGACCTTCCTAGGCCTATGATTGTATTATCAGCAGAGCGAACATATGCCCATCCTCCAACTCCAACATCTTGGGAAATATAACCAGGGGTTTTGTTTTGTTTCTGGGTGAGGAGGAATGGGAGAGCCTATCTTGCTGTTTCAATAATTTACATTGTGTTGCTCAACATTGCATGTATTTTCCAAAATTATACAGGGTTTCATTCAAAAAATTGTCCAAGGGGAAGCAACTGGAGGAATCTGGATATTAAGGGGGGGGGGGGGGGGCGGCGGCATTATGGTTAAAGATGTGACAAAGTTTGTAATGAATTTTAATAATACAATTTCCAAGGGGGGGGGGGGGCAAAAAGGTTCCAAGGGGGGGCAGCTGCTAAATGAACCTGTTATAGGAGATGTGATGGCGGAAACCGGGGGATGGAGCGAGATACCACAGCTACACCCTTTCCCTACCCCATCCACTACCACAAACACATTGTGCGTGTATATATGAAAAACACACGATGCCTTTTGACCTTATTATGTTACCGGATAAAACAACAGTAAAAACTCTATAACGTATATAATAGCATTTCACTACAGCAGAAGACCTGAAAAATGGCTTCAATAGTTTACTCTAATCATTAGGCAATTTTGACTTCACTTATTTCAGGCTTACACAATTATGGTCATGTTATATCACTATATCCTTTCTAGACAGGCCATCAAAGCTCCTACACATCACTGAGCTACAGGTCTCCTACACATCACTGAGCCACAGGTAGACAGGCCATCATAGCTCCTACACATCCATGAGCTACAGGTACACCAACAGCAGGAAAGTAGTCCAGCAGAGCACGAAGAATATGTGCTCAATGAACATGTTTCAATTTTAAAATATTTCGTACTTTGTCCATGAGCAACGAACTTGAAGTGATTATGAAAACAGTCATAATGAAGTCTTCCAAACGTCATGCTGAACACCAAGGATGCCACCAGGAAGAAACTTCCCTTCCAATCTCCTCAATTATTAGGAATTAGGTGGTTAGACACAATTGCCATCTAAAATGCCAATATGGAATACCTCCGTCATTTCATCTGGTAACCAAGTGTAGTACAAACACTCATGTCTTGGCTCTGCTAGGTCTAGTACAAAGTCCACCTTTTTCACAAAACAAGGAATTGCCGGCATCAACTTCTCTTCTCCTTCCCACAGAGAGAGAAAATTCTATACTATTAGGGAACTACCAGCCTTGGGAGGAGGTATCCAGGTTCATAAGGTCATCATCATGGCAACTCCGTTATCTCCCAACTCCACACACACCTTGTTGCAACGTACCAACTCAATAAGTTACTTCTACTGATTGACCACCAACTTCGCTCGCGTACCTCACCCAACCGGAAGTAAAGTTTTACAACTATGATAGATAGTTTACTAGGCATCTGTAGGTTTTTATGTATAGATTGAACTTGAACTGTTCATAAAAATATATATCATTTTTTTTTAAAGTGAACGATTCCCGAGATCGCATCTGTAATGGAGGTCAACCAGTTAAGGACTGGAATTCCCAAGTGGTTTTATATGGTCATTGCTGGTATGGCAATTTCTATGACATAGCTCCCTGTGAACTGCATAGAAGTTATCCCACAAACTAACTAGCTTATATATTGACAGATGATCTCCATTCCTTAAACAACACACAGACACACACTCACAGGCAAACATCATGAAGACTACATTTGAAGACTATATATTTTTTAATAATAATAATAATAATAAAATCTTACTCAATTCAATGGATCTGATGCATGAATATTTCACTGTAGCCCTAGCCCTTGCCCTAGCCAAAGAAGGATCCATGGATGCCATTGGTGCACCATTTACCTTAAAAACAAAACGAGAAAAAAAGCAACAACATGTATCAGGTTTGCCTGCTATAACAGACCACCACAAAGTAAAAAATAAATTAATAAAAAATAAAAAAAAATTTTTAATTGGCTAGGACCTGGGTGGGCCAGCATAAAGAGTGAAGCGGTGAAAATTTATGACACGAGGTATGAAAGCACGAAAGGACTATATGTAGCTACTTGTAATTACCTAATTGTTAGAGTATACATATATTTTTACCAGTTAGTCGGGATTGGGTGCCAGCACGAATGAAAGCGGAGGAGGTAACTTTGGGGCTAACAGACGTGTGAAGAGCTAACCAAGTGGCAGGTGAGGTGAGGAGAGCAGAACGAGCAAGGCAGCCGAGAATGAACAAGAGAACTCGCCAAACTTTGACAATGGACCTGAAAAGGCGGGAAAAGCGGCGCCTCGTGCTCACGGCCGGTCGTTAGAAGTTGTTCTGCAGGAAATCGTAATTATGTCCCGGAAATGGACTGCACAAAATAATTATGCACCCCCTCCACCCCACACACCCTCCGGAAACGTCTGGGATCTCGTGCCTATTTCGTTCTTTCAACCGCAGTCTGCCAATCAAGCTCGGGGAGGATCTGTGTGCCTGAAAAGACTTACCCAACCAGTTGCAGTCAAGACAAAAAGAGAATAATTCTGCAAAAAGGCCAAGAAGTTTCAAGTGAAATTTTTCCCATGAAAATCAACTTTTCACAGGTAGCTATATAATTTATTATATATACTCCATGTGACTGGAGAGAAACTTCATTCGGACAAGGATATCAAATGAACCAACACAAAACACACACAAAAAAAATTAATGTGCAGTGGAGCAGGGGAGGATGTGGAACATTTCTTGGTGGTATGCGGGGAATTTGAGAGGGATCGGCTGGTACTGATGGATGAGGTAGGCAGAATTGTAGGGGCAGGACTAGGCCCTGGCGGATTATGCTAGCATAATTTTGGGAAAAATAGGTGGTTCAGAGAATTGAGAATAATGCTGGAAAAATAGGCAAGCTTTCAGGAAATATAGGCAGACTTTCAGGAAAAATAGGCAGACTTTCACGGGAAATCGAAATGATTTCTTAGATTAGACATAAGAGTGACTGAATGCATCACTTATCCACACCTCTCAAGCACGTTACTTTTTCACCTTCAAAAGTGAATGAACTCAAGCCAACTGCTGTTGATATTGATTTACTTACTGTCTTCCCATTCATGAACACAGAAGTGATTAATGGCTTAAAGTCTGAGTTACCTGAATATCTTGCAGCAGCTGAGGATGTTTCGGATAGCGTAGACCCCATTGATTGGTGGAAGTGCCATGGTAGATTGCCTAACTGGACTCACACGTGTAGATTAGTCTTACTGGTGCAGCCTTCGTCAGCTGCAGCTGAACGTGCATTCTCAATTTTGAGCAATACCTTTTCTACGAAGTAAGAAACTTCTTTGGAGGATTACTTACAACTTTCTGTTATGTTACAGTACAACTATAGTCTAATGATAATTGTATATAACTGTTAAAATGTCTCGAATCTTGAATCCTTGATTGCCTATATTCTCTTTTTAAATGATGTAACAATTGTTTGTCAAAGCATAATTGAGAAAAAGAGGTATATTGAAAAGAAAAATAGGTGAATATTAGGAGCATAATGTCATCAAAGGAAAGAAAAATAGGTAGAATGAAAAGAAAAATAGGTGAATATTAGGAGCATAAAAGGAAAGAAAAATAGGCAGAAATTCGAGCATAATCCACCAGGGCCTAGGCAGGACAGTGGCTGGATGAATTTAGAAGAGTGAGTAAAGGTTGAAAGGTGGCATTGCTTTTGGGGAAAGATGTGGAGGGAGTAAGTGATGCAGTGATGGAGGAGGTGGGCGAGTGTGTTATGTATTGGGTAGTGGCAGAGAGAAAGGAACTGTTGTATGGTGAGCTGAGGAATGATCATTGGTCCCCTCCCGTCCCCCCCTCCTTGAGCAACGGGACACTCGTAACTTAATATTGTGGATAATTTTATTAATTAAGTACTGTTGATTTTAAGTACTGTTGATTTTTTAATTTAGAGTTATATACTAAAATTAATAGTTCCACACTGTGCTGTAATATATATGTGATGGGCTCAGCAATATCAAGATTAAATCATACCTATATATATATATATATACACTACTGTAATTGCTGCTACTACTGCTATAATAGTGTATATACACACACACAACTGTAACTGCTACTACTACTGCTATTATTTTTATGACCGATAACAATAATAATGAGTATTAAATCATTGACAAAGCAGTTAAAAATGCATGTATACATTACCTACCTGACATACATACATAAATAGGTTCTGAATATAGGCCATAATTTTCAGGACAAACCAGTCGAGTAGCAGGAGTGGCAGAGCTGGGCAATGTGAGATGGAGGAAGTTAGTGGAGAGGGAAGAGGCAAAGTCGTTGTTTGATAAGAGATTGGAAATGATGGAAGAGATCAGGTTACTGAATATAGTGGTAAACGAGTTAAGAATGGAAGTGGAATAGGGAGGTGGAAAGAGTATGAGGTTTTGGGAAGAAGATATGTGATGTCAGGTCAGTGTTGGGTGGGGGAAAATGATTGAGTGAGAAATGAAAAGGACTGGGAGAAATAAATAAATAGTAGCACCATAAGTATTACAAACTGGTTAGGAATGGAAGAGAGGTATATGAGGTCGGTACAGGGTAGGAAAGTGTGGTGAGCTCCGGCTTGTTTATTGGCTGACAAGAAGAGATGTAGAATGATCGGTGATTAGAGGTGTGTAATGTGCGACAGGACGTTGGTAATTTCTTGGCAGTTTGTGGAGAATTTGAGAGGTCGGTAGTGGTTGTTGAATGAGGTGTGCAGAATTGAAGGAGCTGGAGATCAAATTTGCAAGAGCAGGGCAAAGGTAAGGTTGCATTGCTGTTGGGAATAATGATGGAATGAGTCGATGTGTAGCAAATATTTGTTAGGGAAATTGTGGCAGAAGAAGAAGGAATTATTTTATGGTAAGGAAATGATATCATCTTGGCCTTTTCCCTTCCACCTTGAACGCACCAAGCACATGCATATGAACCTTTTTAACCTCATTGCTGTAAGCTCCTATTGATGCAAACAGTGGGGGACTACTACTAATTTATTCATAGAAATCAACAGAACTGTATATTTAAAAAATATTTTTTAAATGTCTGAGCATGCCCTTAGCTTTACTATAGAATGAAGTATAAAAAATGCAGGGCTTGGTAAACATGATGTCAAACTTCACTTCCTGTCTAAAGATGTAATAGTGAGCCCTAATACAAGTGACCAAGTTATTCGAGGATGATTTCGGCCTATCCGAGGATGAAAATAGTGAAGAGGAGGCTGAAGGCACCTATGTTTGCCTTGGCAGTCAAGTGGCCCCAGGTGTAGTGTCAGCTCAGAGAAGCATGGTTACCACACATTCTTTTGATGGCTCTGTTGTGAAGATTGCCTAACTCAAAGTAACTATACCACCAGATCATAGCGAAGGTCAATATGATGACTTCCATGGCAAACACAGTTCTACCTGTAAAGACATAGTAGTTGTTAATATATCTAGCATTATACTTTCCTGGATAGTTAGCAGATTATTATATATAATTTCCCCACGAATGAGCTGGGTGCTTATGCAGTGGCGTAGGAACAGGGGGGGCCAGGGGGGCCAGGTCCCCCCACATATTCATTACAATGTAGAGCTGTACCATTTTACACTGTCATTTTATGATGTGGTTATGACTTTCATTTACAGCTGGTCAGGTGCAAAAGATCAATGAATTTAAATCTAGGTGGGACTTGTGACTCTGGTACTGAAGGATGTAATGGTGAACCAGGCCCACATGACTGTCAGTGTCAATGTTGTATTGACTTGATCACTCCTAATCACAACCATCTGATGTTACAGAGTCAGTAACCTTCTATATACACTGATAAGAAAATCGGCCATAAAAAATCACATTTAAGGCGAATACAACCATGTTGGTTTAAACTGTACCTCTGGATCACAGTTTGTACATCCAAACACTGCGTACATTGTCGTAATGCAATTATCAAGGTTTATTGACCTTTCCTAACTATCAAAAATCAGCATTTATTACTGAAGGGTTTGCAAATTGGAATAAAGCTAGGCTCTGGCAAATTCTTCCGGGAATAATTTGAGAATAATAGGTGTCCTTTAGTTTTGGGAGAATAATAGGCACAACTCCCAGGAATAATCATTGTGACACCTCCTTTGTTGGCAAAATACAATCTGGAGTGGTATCAAAGGGCACTACAAATGCTAAGAGCCGTAAGAGGACAGTTCTAACCTCTAGTACACTGTGTCATCAGTCATCAGTCATCAGGTAGCTAAAGCTGCATTAGCAAGTACAGTGCTACAGCCTACAGGTCTATAGAGACTAGACTTTTTTGATTGTCTAAAGAATTCCATCACTGACAGGCCAATATGATATATTTTGCATTCAAACATACCCAGCTGACAAACTACATCTATTCAAGCCCAACCCATGACCACACCTGAGTCTGAGTTGCCTACATACTTGGCTGCTGCAGAAGGTGTAGCACCACAGTTTGACCCCTGTGAATCACAGTGCAGACATACCAATGTGGGCAAGATCGTTCCGCCCTTATTCAACCATCCTCTGCAGCAAAGTTAATTCGGAAAACAACAAGAACAGTCTATCTGTAATGATGCAGTACAATTATAGAAATGATAATTAGTGTTTATAATCATTACAACAAAGTTGAGAATAATTTAGGAATAATGGGCTACCTACCCAGGGGGCGAAACCTGATTAAAAAAAAACAACAGACATGGCATGCTGTAGAAGGTTTGCTGGCAAAAATCATATGTATATATATGTATAAACAAAATGTATATGGACAACCTGCTACTGGAAATCCGTAGGAAGCCTCTGACCATATACATGAATATCTCACCTTTAGCGGTAATTAGTCATTATGGTTTATCTGTGTTCCTTGAGAATGCTGAAGGAAAAACTTAATTCCAACAAACCAAATAAATTGTTAATACTCTCTGAACAGTTTACATCTCAATATCAAGGCATATTTTGGGGGGAAACAATAAATAATTGTTCAAAATCCACGCTCAATCCTGGATTTAATTGTTTTTGGTGAATAATGTATGTACCTTATACAAAGCTAATAAAATACACAGGTCTAAAATAATCTTCTGTAGTGGTAGATCAGGAGCAGTGTTCACTTTGGTGTCCTCCTTCAAGACTTTAACTAGACTGGCCTTTGTTCCTGCAGCGCTCATGGTTTCATCTTCATTGAACAGTGATGGGGGTGTCTTGCTGCATTCATGAGTGCCGATGAAGTTGACTATGTGAACTTCAACCCCACTAGCAATGATCTGTATCATTCGTAGGAGGGCTGAAACTTCATCACTTTTTCCTGGGCCTGCAGATTGGTATTTTGACTTCTTGGTCCTATACATGTCTGCAGTCTTTACTTCTAGCTCCTGGAGAATCACCTGGTAGTTGTCCCGTAAGGACTTGATCAGGAAGCCACATTTCTCCTGAAAGGAACAGCGATATTTCTAGCTGTTTCACCAGATGATTCAAAGCCACATCATACAGATTCTTCTGTGCAGATTTACCAGTCGGGACTGGTGTTGCCTTGAATGCATTCATGCATGGTATGTGATATGATATGTCATTTGCAACCATGTCATGTCCTTGCCAATCAGTCTTAGCAAAACATCTTCTCTACTCAGTTTCTTGGCTTTCTCAACGATCACCTGTTGGCTGGTTTCTGTTGACACCCTGGCGGTAGGTGTCTTTCCTTTCAGCCACCTTTTGTTACATATGATGCATGTACTCTTGGCATCAAATGCTGCTGTGCGATGCCTGCTGGGAATGATGGACATTTTGGTTGAGGTACTGCATTCTGGATGAGCCAGCATTGTGCAGCTTGCTCCTGGATGCCTCTTTTCTGCTAGTCTGTAGCTCTTTTCATTGATGTACAAGTTTCTGCATTTGGCATGCCACTTGGAGGACTTCTCTGCCACCCATGTGTCCTTGGTTACATCAAGGTGCAACCTTCTGTAGGTCTCGTCCTGTCGACAGGTCATGGCTACAAGAAGTTTTGGGGCTGTTGGTAGCTGAATGTTCAACAAGTCGTTTGATTGCAGGTCCTTGACTTGGTGTAGTTTGTAAGCATGTCTTCGCACTTTCTCTTCAGTCGTTCCAGAGACACGGCTCCCTCCAGCACCCTTTTTCCTGTACAACTAGTCATCATCTTCTGTCAGATACCTACAACATAAATTGACATATGGGAGAAAAAGGTTATTTAGTGGAAATTTATTTTAACAGTTTGCTGCTATGGTTTCTGGCTCATAAGCTACTGCTGCATTTTCTTGTAGCATTACTATTAGCAAAGCAGCTATTGTACTATGATTTTTTAACAGCTGTTTTTAAACCTGCTGGCAGACTCAATACTTTCTGCACTTGAGCCAGGAGGTAGGGGGTTGTGATAGGTGCTACTACCACTAGCACTAGTTGGCTTAATTAATGTACTTACCTAAACCAATGGTCAACTCCAGCTCTAGGCACAGTCACCTGCCAATTCTTCCCAATATAGGAGCTAAACAAATACCATGTGGTAGTGAGCTTTAATACAACTATGTACAATGCTAGTAATTAGCAAGAGTGCCTTGACTATTCGTAGGTACAAAGATTAATGTTGCTACTGTAGTCAGTTGGTACAAGTTGTCATAATTACTTAGTTATAGACTTTGGGGTTGCTAGAACTAAATTCTATTCATGGGACAATGATACACCACAATGACTGATCATGCCCAAAGTGCGATATTCATGTACAAGGTTAATGTTGTTCAGAGGCTTCCTACGGATTTCCAGTAGCTTGTTGACAAGGTTGTCCACATACATTTTGTTTATAAATATATATAGATATGATTTTTGGTAGCCAACCTTTTACAGCACGCCATGTCTGTTAAACCTATTTCACCCCCTGGGTAACCTTTAAAAGAATAATAGGCTCAATACCTGAGAATAAAAGAATAGAATAATAGGTGAATAATTTGCCAGAGCCTAGTGAGCATGGTATCCCTGGTGGTTTCTCCACCTATGCGTGGAAATTGATTTGGAGAATAGGTGTGGTAGTCAAAGTTCCGTCTATTTATTTGGACCAGTCCAGGGAGGATAAAAAGGACTGGGTGAGAAAGTGTTTGAGCTCGAGTTTACTACCCAAAAAAAACAAAAAAAAACAAAAAAAACACAACTTCTCTCTGCTTTAGAATTTTTATTTGAAATCTTGTATGATGTGTACCTATACACAGACCTACCTTTTGGTGCTGTGCCAACTACCCAGCTATATATATACAACTGATCCGGACTTCGTGAACATTTAAGATTTCACGAGGACAGTCATATTTGGAGACTAGTTTACTTTGGGATTTCACAACTTACCACAGGGGAAATTATAAAGTATGAAACACAATATAACATTGAGTGTTTTTTTAAAAATAGTGTGATCATGGATTTTAAAAACTATTGCAATTTCTTGGTAGCATTTTCATTGTTTTTTTGTACCTGTTGACATCATACTTGCTTAAAATTAAAAACAGAGAATGTCATCTTGTAGCTCTCATTGAGAGGAAACAGAATCTATATAATTTTGTCTGATTACTCCAAATATGAAGCAGGGAGAACCGTCCTTGGCCCCAAAAAGCAACTTTTTCGGGACAGGCATTTTAAGGACTAATATAGTATTTCAATGGTTTAACTGACCATACCATTAAATAAACACCAAAAGTGGTATACATATACATACTAGAAAAATCAAGAATAGGGAGGGGAAGTTTGGTCTGTCTTATATTATAGGCCGCTTCCTAGGGTGATGACCAGAATCACTGGTTTGCTTCCGTTGTCGGTCTCCGCCGCCATTGAAACTCACTATTACGTGAAGAGTCTTCTTCGCAAATCGGGAGTACTCAAGTTAATATAAGTCCAGAATGGAGCATCCAAATCTTCTCCAATTTGGAAGGCAGCATCTTGCATGTACTGTCATCATATTTTGGGGGAAACACCCAAACAACCCCCCCATTTTTTTTTTGATAGTGGACCCCCAGCAGTAAAACCTCGTGGCAACAGGGCTCAGGAATGCGCCAAACAAGGCCAAGTCGAAGGGAATGAAAATGTTTCCCCTATACTCTAATCTCTGACTAATGGCCAAAAGCTTGGCTCCCAAATTGCAACAAGAGTACAAAAACAGTCATCAGACACGAAACGATGCCCAAAACTGATTTTTTTATTAATGAGAATGTCAGTGCTATCTAGTTGTGCCCAGCAGCCATCAATGAAGTCAGTTAGTTCTCTCACCCTGTCAATATACACTGGATGCCATATAGGGCTACATTCCGGTCCATAAGTTAAAGCCCTTCAAAAGTTTAGGGAGCATGAGAGCAGCTGAATGCGCAGCTACTTCCAATACTCAGACCCTAGGAGTTGGTGCAAAAGTTAGCTACTCAGCATGCTACCAACGAAAAGCATCACAGATTTATGTTGATGAAACTTCTTACTAGCATTCAATATCTAGTACGATAGGGGCTTCCTCTTCGAGGGCACAAAGAAGATAATGACAATTTTGAAGGTAATTTATTCCAACTTTTGCTGCTCTTAACTAAAGATTGTGAGGATATGAAAACATGGATTCAAAAAAGGGAGTATATTTCTCCTGATATAATTAATGAACTTATAAATATTATGGGCCAAAATGTTTTGAGAACAATACTGGCAGAAATTATCCTATTTTGCAGTGCTGTGGACAGGCTTTTGATGGTGCATCAAATATGAGTGGTATACGAAATGGTGTACAAGCATTGGTTAAAAACGAGACAATCAAGTGCTTTATGTTCACTGCTTGGCCCACAGTTTGAATTTGTGCTTAAAAGATGTCACCAAAAATTGCAAATTTATGAGAGATATCATGGGTTTTATTCATGATTTAGTTCAGTTTAATAAGATTTTCTCCAAAGAGGCTATCTCTTTAAGAAAAGCTGTAAGCATAACACTGGAGAAATGTTGCCTTCATTAAGATTGCTTTGCCCAACTCGATACTATAAGACATACATCAATAGATAGTATCCTAAAGAATTATGAGATCTTACAATCTGCTTTAGAAGAGATTGAAAGTGGCAATGATGAGTATGCAGCAAAGGGTAGTGGACTTTTGACATCCATGCAGAAGTTTGATACTTAAAACTTGCTTACTTGATTTTTTCGGCAGCTGAACAGCTTTCATGCAATCTCCAAGCAAAGGATACTACAGTTCAGGAAGCATTGTGTGGGGCTGATCTTCTTTGTTCACATTTAAACTCTATGAGAACTGAGGAAAAGATCAAGTTCAATACATTTTATGATCAAGTTCTCCAGGAGTCTGCCACTTTGACTGAGCCAGATCTTCAATGGGGAAGGAAATGTCCACAAAGATTTGATGATGGGAGCAAGCCCTCATATGTATCAATGCCCCAGAGATATGCATAGACATGCATATTTTGAAGTTTTTGAAGTAGTTGTTGGTGAGGTAAAAAGAAGGTTTGATCAGGCTGATCTCTGTCATGAAAGATATAGAAACCATTTTTACTAAAAGCTGCTAATGGTGAAAACTTCATAATTATATAGAACCAGATGATGTAAAGAAGTTTTTGAACAAAGATGTTGATCAAGACCAGTTGATGATTCACCTTTCAATGCTCCTGATGCCATCAAAACTGCACGTTCGACTTGTGCTGTTACAAAAATAACAAGCATACGAACTATTACAGATGCTATGAATCAATCAGAAATCTATAAAGGCATGTTGGGTGAAGTTGATAAACTCTTAAAACTGTATTTCACTTGCCCAGTTACCTCTGCCACAGCAGAACATTCGTTTTCATCTTTACATAGAATAAAAACATACTCGAGAAGTTCAATGACCCACTGTAGATTTGTTTTTACTCTATATACATCAATCAAAAACTGATTCACTTGACTTAGGAGAGATAGCGGAACAATTTATATCTGTGAACACAAGGAGAAGGAACTATTTTGGATTTTTTTTGTAATAATTATATTGTATTCTTATATTGTAAAACATAGTCCTTGTCAATTATATAATCACTAAAAAAATCATCCACATCTCTAGGTTACTAATGTGGGCCCCCCTAACCAAATAATCTTCCTACGCCACTGTTATGTATTGGAATCACAATACAACTTGTTATTCTGCACTGTGCCCTGCTCCAGCTGTAAGCCTTAAGTTGGCGCTGCTCCTTTGTTAGTGCTTGTTTCTCTCTCATTGACTACCATAATTGCCATTGCTATCTAAGTCTGGGTACGATTCCACTGAAGAGCTGATGGAACGAGGTACCTGTCCTTCTCGAGGTGATGGACGTACTTCTGACCATCCCGGAAAGTAAATACATGCGGTTGTAAAGTAGAGCTTACCCGAGTTGTTAAAATGTTACCACGTGACGTGGAGGTATTTGCATGTGAAAGTATTATTTGTCTTGTGACATCGGCGACAAAACTTGGCTGTTTCCTGCTAAGCCTTCTGAGACAGTTTATGAATAAGTAGAGCACGGTGAAGTGAAGCACAATGAAGTGAAGCGCGGCGGAGTGAAGCGCCTGGTGTCGTGCCAAATCATTCCCAAGCCTCTTGTACTTACTGCGCATGCGCAGAAACGGTTTCTCTTGCCGGTTTGACAGCGTGCTTGCCCCTGGATTTCTCCTAGCGTGCATTAGTGATTACTCAACAGTGTTGATTGCTCCTATATAGTATCGGGGGGGGGGGGGGGGGGGAGTTTTCAGCCACCTAAGCTACTTTTCCTTGTTCTACCACACTCTTCATTGAACTTCATTTCTTTTTGTAGGATTTAGTGTTGGGCATATCTTGGGCTACAATAATATCACTTTAGTTAAGGATCATGTGTGTGTTTTGTTCAGATTTTTACACCAAAGTGCACCCACCTAACTAAGGGAGTTTTCAGCCACCAGAGGGAGTTTTCAGCCACACCTTTTAACCCAACAATTGTGCCAACAACTTCCATTCTACACACACAATAATGATGTACTATGAATTAACTATTATATCTTCTCATTAATATTTAAGCAAACCAAATAGTAGTGGGGTTGTTTTTCATATTTTGACCAATAATCAAATACTTTCACAAAAGTGACAAAGCCATTCAATGTCTAAAATACTTCCAATGTCTACATCAGCACATGTCTCTTCAAACCATCTTCCACAGTGGCCACATTCCACCCAGTTCTCCTCAGAATCCGAACTATCTTCGGCTGTCCCACAGAGAGCACAACAAACAGACGTCACAAGTGCAACCTTACGACGCTTCGTTCCACGTTTCACTACACCAGAATCACCTGATGAAGACTGGTTGAAATGTGGCAACCCAGAACCTCCCAATGTTGAAGTATCACCAGTGGATGACAGAGGCTCAGTAGTAGATGGAGGCTCGATAGTGGATGACAGAGGCTCACCAGTGGATGACGGAGACTCACCCGATGAAGATGGGTTGGAATTTTGCTTGCTTCTCTGTTTCCCGTACTTCTTCTGTTGAAGCTCAAGCTGCCTCTTTTCCTTTCTCTTTTGCTCCTCCTCCTTCTTCCTCTCTCTTTCTTCCTGTTTTTGATGCCGGATTCTGGCTTTCACTTTTTCCAATTCCTTTCTTTTCCTTGCCTTTTCCTCTCGCTCTAGTCTTTTCCTTTCCTTGTCCTCTTCTTCTTCTTTTTTCTTTCGTTCTTTTTCTTCGCAAAGTTCAATAAACTGATTTGATGTCAGGTGGCTTGGAAGCTTAGTTCGATGTGCTGTTTGCTTCCCCTTCTTACTTTTCACTTTTGGATAACATAAAATGTCTTTGAATACCGGAGAAATTGCTTTTCCAGGTTGCAATTTAAGATTTGGTGCTGGTGTCTCACTTGATGCATGCATGGAAGCTACAGAGACAGGTGTGGAAGTTACAGAGGTAGCCGTACCACTGGCCTTTGGTGGAGAAATGTTACCTTTTGTTGTAGCATCTTGCGACGATGTGGAAGTCTGGTCTGCTAGACTTTTGAGTGACTTCCATTCAAGGTACAACTCATCATGAGTGAGATCATATCCTTCATCTAGTCGGCACTGGAAACACTCAATCTGGTCCACTGTCATTGATTTTTCTAACATCTGCAGAGTTGGTGTAGATCCTGTAACATCAGGTAGATTCTCAGGTGGGTTGTCATGTGGACACTCAGGTGGACTCGGATTCTTGTCACCAGCTCCACTGTTCTGAGAGTGGTAGACAGTAGATGGTGCAAGGATATCAGCTTTAATAGCTAGCCTGTTTATAGGACAAAGACCTGTGACTCTGAAGCTGTTTACCATGGTTGACAATTTCACTGTCTTCTCCCAGGCAACTCGAAACACTTTTGCGAAATCATATTTACTCAATACATCGCCTAGGTGCTCTATCTCCCATCTTTCTACAGCCTTATCCCAGTTCTGTTTCAGAGGCTTGAAGAAGCCGACATCACATGGCTGCATACAATGTGTACAGTGAGGTGGGAGACAATAGAGTAGTACCTGATTTTCTATGGCAAGTTTAGAAACTTCCATATTGATATGAGAGCCATGTCCATCAAAAACTATGACAACTGGACGTTCAGGAGGTATTCTCTTAATAAAATGGTTGGCTAACCAACCATAGAAGAGTGATGCTGTCATCCAACCATTGTCACTGTGTCCCATGTAACTATTTGGAACACCACCATCTAAAGGGTTTTCTTTGAAGCGTTCACCTGGAAAGACGTGATAGGGTGGTATGGTTTCGCCAGCTGCATTATAGCAGACCAATGTAGTGATCTGTTGTTTATTTCCACTACTAACTTTGTTCACTTGTTTTGAACCACATGGTGCTAGCACTTTCCCAGTACGAGACATGAGAGGAAACCCACTCTCATCGCAGTTGTAGATAGCAGAGGGGCAATCAAGAATATTGTGTGATTCTAGGAAAACTTTAAAGCCAGCATACCATTGATCCAGAATGGCCGGAGTGCAAGAGAGAGCACGATACACATCCAAGGTTTGTGACTTCCTGAGTGAAATTTCAGGATGTCTTGCCATAAACCCACGAAGCCAATCCTTACCAGGACGGTTTTGTGCAAATGGGTTACGTCGACCATCTTTATCTAGAATCGCCTTGACTATCAACGTTAGATGGTCCCTTGTGCGGCCATATCCAATTGAAGACATGTGGAATACCCAGTTAACAAGCTCAGCTTCCTCTGCACCAGATAGATATGGAGAAGGGCCTGATCGAGAATTAGCAGGGATGTTGTGCTTAACTTTACTTTGTAGAGTACCTATAAAGGACAAAGGAAGTTTCATTCAACTCCATTATGAAAAAAAACACCCTAAAACTAAGCTTAGAAGTGAAACTTACCTCTAGGAACATCATTTTTTTTGGCAGATTGCCGCACCCCCATGCCATCATTGCAATCTTTCAAGGCCTTTGTCATCATTTGTACTGACCATTTTCTGTACCTTTCCCTGGTGTTAGTTTCCCTTTGATGTAGATTTTCTTTATTATCAGACATCTGTTAGCCTGCAGACCAACTCCAGCAGCTTAACTCCAATCACAGACAGAACTATACTACAAAGTTTACACCTCCCCCTTAGCTACACACTTTCAGGGTGGACCGCGACTAGTTCTGAAGCAAACGCCACTGCTTATTCACCGCCTAGCTCGGTCGAAGCCTATTACCAGCTATTAAACAATGGCTTAAATTATTTCTATATTACCATGTGACTTCACTGGATGTCTATTTAGAACATCTGCGCTCTAGTTCAGAGGATAAAATTAAAAAAGTTGCGAGGTGGCTGAAAACCGACCCTGGCTGAAAACTCCCCCCGTTACTATATATCTAGCATCAACTTTTGGCTGCATTTGCAGATGGAGCGAACAGAGAAAGCTGTGGAGTACATTTAAGGAAGGTGGAGCATTACATCAAGCATGGCACCTATAGTAGTGATACTGAGCCCAAGGAATACAGTGGTATTAGAAAAAGGAGTAGCAGCTTTGATATCATTGGTATGTACAATATCTGTCTGGAGTACTGGACTGAAACGCATGCGCTGTAGGTCAAAGAGGAAACGGGAAGAATTTGGCACAACACGGGCGGAGTGAAGCGGCGTGTAATTTAATGCAATTTACGGTATTCATTGCCTATGAGGTCTGTTGCCAAGCAACTAAAATTCAGGAATCAGTTACTCAAATCGCCTGATGTATGTTATCCTTGTTCCAATAATGCAAATACAGGTACTACTGGTTGTTCAGATTTTAGTGCAACACCAATTTATTTTATTTCCCGTTTCTTTAAATGACACTTATGTGCTTTATTGCTAAGCAACTAAAATTTCCGATAATGTTCCACAACTCATCAGCATCATCTCATATATGGTTGCTAGGTACTTTTCTTTGTCGTTGTTCATGTATTTAAATTAATTTATATTAATATAAAAAATAGGTAAATATTGTAAAAAATACCACCGCAAGTTAGCAGTGAGAGGGTTAATTTGGACCATAGTTATTTGTTTTAAGACTGTCAGTCAAGTGTTAGAATCATCATCATCACATTATCATCATCATTATTATTATTATTATGCTGTTGTGTTGTGGTGGCCTTAGGCTCAACATTATCAAGATTTAAATTACAAGTTTTATCAGTCTGATTACCATTCTACATAATTATATTCAGAGAGCTACAGTTAGTTTTGGGGGGTCACTTTTCGGCGAAACTATTCACAGGAACGGTGAACCACCCTGTGCATCCACCACATTCCACCATGAACCTCTTAGAATCGTAAGGTTTCTTGCAGTGGCAATAAACAGGGATGTCCCCTGTGTAGACAACACCTTTACTGTAATGTTGCCTTTGCTGAGGTAAAATTGTCATTTGTCTTTCTTCGAAACATTTTACGACATGTTTTCTCTTTACATCCTGTGCCCAGGAACACTTTAGAGGGTGGAGACCTGCACACAGGGAAATAGCAACCCTGATAGCAACAGGGCCACGATTTGAGCATCAACCTTGTTTTGTAGATCTGCCCACTGCACTGTTAGTGTTGAACCTGGTACCAAGCAACCTAAAATTTTATATTTTCACAACATTTGGAGAGGTGTATATTGACTCATAATTATATACAATGACTGTTGAGTTGATGTTGCTGACTGTCGCCCAATAAATCTCGAGATGTTCATTACTTGAACAAAAGGACCCTCAGGTTTCCCAACCTGTTGACCTCCGTCAGGCACAAAGACATAGGCAGCCTGAAAACCACCTATCTGAGGATAATGGCTGGCCAGAAGTGCCTGTGCATGGTCAATGTCCTCACTCAGCCAGTTGTTAACTGGTATTTTGGCCCCATGGATCGTGTCAATCCTGCTATGTTTTGGTTGTGTGGTGTGGCTCGGCTGGTGACGTGAACTTCCATCCTTAGTGTTTTTTGGTGCTGTCTCCGACACAAGGATGACATCTGGTTCACCAAATTTTGTTTTGGTTCCTCTTCTTGATGTAGAAAGAACATTGGCTGCTTGGTTAGTGGTTGGTTTAGAAGCAGGAATAGTGGCTGGCAGAGCGGTTGATGTAATGGGTGTAGTAAGTGGTTGGTGTAGTGGGTGGCAAGATGGTTGGAGTTGGGTGACAAGGTGATTGATGTAATGGCAGGTGTAGTGGTTGGCATAGTGGGTAGCAAGGTGGTTGGCATCATAGGTGGCAAGGTGGTTGGTGTAGTGGGTAGCAAGGTGGTTGATGTAATGGGTGGCTGACCCAGGTACCTGGTGTAGATGCTCACATGATACTCACCCTCATGATTATTGCCTTACTGACCAGGTCCCTGGTGTAGATGCTCACATGATGCTCACCTTATTGCGCTACTTACCCAGGTACCTGGTGTAGATGTCCATCATGTATAAGCTTCACTATCTGGTTCTAATGCATAATGGAGAGAGTACATATTGACGGAAGCTCCTTGGAGGTGGAACAGACTGAGGTCCACTATTAGTCTCTACTAGCCTGTGGGTGGTTCTTTGGAGTCACTCCAAACCTGCTGCTGTGGATGCCTGTCTGAGCCCCTCTGGGTAGAGGATTCTTATGTGCCTGTCAGGAAGCTGATTTGAACAAGGTGAAAGAGTGGTTGGAAAGTGAAGAATGATAACCGAGGACCTTGAGTATGAAAGCAAACAGACAAAGAGACTAACCAACCATACCCCTGTCTGTCCTGTGAATGAACTGGTGTGCCATCCAGTGGCCTCTAAACACACACTAAACACACACACACACACACAACACACACACACACATCCATAATGGCCATTGTTTTTTTTTGTCTTTCTTGTCGATGTCATTCCACTGAATTTCCTAATCTTGGTAGGAGGAAGAAGGGGGGGAAAATTAATGATCCACCAGATATATTTATACATACATGGCAATGAGGACGTTAAATATCACACATGTGTATACAGGCAAGAGTTTTGTGGGGCGTTTTTTTGGCTCATAGGTGTCCCACAGAATTTCCCACTGTTGTTAGAGGAAAAAAGAAGAATGATTCCATCTGGGTGAAAACCTTCACTACCAAGTGAACAGCAAAAGAAACAAAAATGATTGAACAACAAAACTGTATGAAATCGAACTGGTGACCTTGGGTACCAAAGCGAACAGACAACCATGCGGACAACCCCACAGAATTTTCCCTGTATGAAATCTCTTATAACAACTTATCTCAACATTGTTGAGAAGTCTGTTATAATCTAATATGTCAACTAAAACAGTTTGTTGAGGAACATTCAATAAATGTCAAAGAAATGAGCACACCACCAAATGTATACATGAATTACAGATACAATGTTTGGGGGTCCAGTTTTCTCTTCAGTCTAACCACAACTAAATTAATGTGGTGCATTTGTAGAGATGTGCTTTTTAAAAATAACCATCTTAGCATGAGTCAAAATGGCCAAGCATCTCAGTGCCGGGATCATGGTCGACAATGATATTATTTGAAGCTGTGGAGAGCACCCAGAAGAAGCATCACATCATCAACATGACTAGGATCAGCCATTAAAGTAATCTATGAAAAAAATAACAACCAACGACGACAAGAAACATGATTCATTTGCCAGTTCTATAACAAGCAGCTAGACAATGCAGTGGTGATCAAATATATGCTGACTAAATGCCAAGTTAGAATATATTTGTCATGGTGATTTACATGAAAAGAGAGTGAGAGCGTCAGGAACCCATGGCAAGAGAGTGAGTCAGGGACCCATGATGAGACTGTGTCAGGGACCTGTGACAAGTGAGTGGATCAGGGACCGGTTGCAGGCGATTGGTGAGGAACCCGTGATAAGAGAGATGGTCAGAGACCTGTGAACACCGTATAAACAGGTTGTTAAGCAGGGTACATACTGGCAAGAAAATGGTTGCAGCTAATACTGAGCAAGAGCAATGCCCATGTGCCAATGTTGTTAGTGTACCCATCTAGCTATGGAGAAGGGATGCCGATTAGTTGAGTGGTTGTACAGAGCTTGGAGAGTGTTGTATGTAGACATCGCATCTACAAACTTGTTTGGTCACTGTAGTAAGAAACATTGACTCTAGAGCCGGAGGCAGTCATGATTGGTACTTAAAACTAGATGCTAAACTAATAGAAAGTAGGTGCTTAAGGGGGGGCTATGCCTCCAAAATTCGAGATTTCTTATTTTTCCTTTCCCCCCCCCCCTTCTTCTGGCAAACAATTTTTTCTCTCCATGTAACAGATCAAGAAACTACAAAGAGGACACATCTTGCATGATATTTGCCCTAATTTGGTCTATATGTTTCTCATTTCCCCCCCCCAATTTTATTTTTGGCCGTAAAGCTCATAACTTTTCTATACTTCACCAAAAATATATAAATTTTATATCACCAGATAGCCCTTCTAATTATCTGTCTTTTGTAGGTGCCAAAATTTTGAGTACTCTAAGTATTAGCAAGTGATGTATGTTTGAAGTGGTGAGGTTTGTGATTTTTCCTGGTATTTTCTAGTTGCCAAAGCGGTGGCCTGCCAGTGAAAAACCTCTACATTTATTGATAATCTGTTAACATGTTGCAGATAAGGGCCTTCTCTATCAGTTGACAAAATCTGGGACTTTGGTCTTGTTAATTAGGGCAGTTATGAATTGTACTGCAAGATAGATCAACTTATTTAGGGATCTTGATGTATCTTCCGAGAAAATATGTCTGCAGAGACATTCAACATATCATTAGGCAAGATAGATCAACTTACTTAGGGATCTTGATGTATCTTCCCAGAAAATATGTCTGCAGAGACATTCAACATATCATTAGGAACAAAGCATAAGGAAATAGGGAATAAAATGACCTGCATATACAACAAAAGTTATGGCGATTTCTAATACTTTGGTGGTGCTGACGTACGTTCCCCCCCCTCCCCCGACACACACCCCTGGCGACTACACATGAAATCAGTTCAAACTGTTGTTGCATCTATATACTTGCTATTTCCAAAGTTTTAGAGACATAGGATGCTTCTTTCAAAGTTATGGTGGATCTACTTCATCATACATTTCTTTGACATGCACAAACATTCAGCTTTAAAGGAAAATTCCATAACAATTTTCATCATATTTTTCTTTCTAACATGTAGATATAGGCACAGAAAAAAAGAGTCACGGAAGTAAAAAAAAAAAAGATCAAGGAATTGCTAAAACTTGTAAAAGAACATATTTTGTCAAGTGCTAACTCAAACATTTCGTTTTCCAAACTTGGAATGCTTATTCCCACAATTAATGGAAATATTTCTTGTTGCGAGAATAACTTTAAAACGGTTTGCTCATTTTTGGAGCTATGTATGTCATTTTAGAGCTCTTTTAGTACTCTGTGATATCCATGAATCAGATTTTTGTTTACTGCAAGGATTGCCAAGAGATGGTGGTTAGAAGAGGTGGCCTCTAGTTTTTATCAGTTTTTCAGACTCTGTAAGTGTGTAACTAATCAACATGACAACATATGGTAACTTTGCTCCATGGATATCACTGAGACACTCCTTAGCAAGCTACACACCAATTATAAGTAAATGACTTCAAATCGTTAGGCAGCTAGGTCTGCCACAAATATCTTGGAGTCACCTCGATGTTTCTGCATGTATCTTCTGAGAAAATTATGTATTATAGAGATATTAACACTTTATAAAAACAAACACAGAATAATAAAGACTTTGGTATGATAAATACTTGTGTAGACGAAAGAGAAAAAAAGTTATGACAATTAGAAATAGGTACAACTATTTTGTGGTTTTGACGCATAGTCCCCCCTTAAGTTAACAAACATTAAGTGCTTAATATGGATACCAGCCTTATGGTTCAGGTGTCTAGTATACTACAGGAAGTGTCTAGTATATTACATGAAGAGCTGTAGTGTAGTATACTACTGGAAGTGCTGTAATGAGATCCATAAAGTAATAATCCCACAAATTATAGACCCAATTATTACACTTGCAAAGTTGTATTTGTGCCACCACAGCATGGAGCAGCTAGTGAGAGTGGAATGGAATTTCCGTTGTGACGGAGATGGAAGCTCATGTTATCAAGCAGCAGCTGCAAGTCACCAACTTTGAACTTTGCTGCAGGTCCAGGGACTATGATCCATAGGATTTTTTTAAGAGAGACAAGAAATCTTCAAATTTTTAGGGGTGGGGAGGGGAGGTGGAAATGACAGCCTAAACTGTATGTAACCCAGCATCCTCATATGGACCATCCACCCGACTAGCAGCCAAAGAAATAATCATCAAGTCCTCACTTCTTCATTGTTGGCTCCTTTGAGCATTACACATGTGGCAAGAATTCCAGTAAATTGAAACCAAAAGAAAGAAAACAATCAAACTGAAGCATGAGACTCCATGACATGTGCCCTGATTATTAAGTGGCATGTCCCTAACATTTCTAATCTAAATGAGCCACGAATTACCACACACGAGAGGTATGCTGATGCTGTATTATATCACACTGAACTTGAAATGAGCAGTATTTGAAATTAAAGAGCTAGATGCAAGTCTTCAAGGGTACAGTCAAATGAACAGATGGTGGGTCTCTGGAAACCACATCAAAAGGCCATTTTTGGAGCACAAATTTCTACGAATTGCATCCGACCAAAAATATTGTACCAGAATGGAAGTATGCTTACACTGTTTTATCTCGGAGAGATGGATCTGCATGCAAGTGAAGCAATATATAGGGATTTTTTATCTGTTTGTACGAGAATGCTGTTTGTACGAGAATGGAAGTATGCTTACGCTGTTTTATCTCAGAGAGATGGATCTGCATGCAAGTGAAGCAATATACAGGAAGTATAGCAAGATTACTTGGATTTTTTATCTGTTTGTACGAGAATGCTGTTTGTACGAGAATGGAAGTATGCTTATGCTGTTTTATCTCAGAGAGATGGATCTGCATGCAAGTGAAGCAATATACAGGAAGTATAGCAAGATTACTTGGATTTTTTATCTGCTGTGTTAACTATGTAATTTAGCGTGCATTGTTGTTGCAGCTTCGTGCCTTAAACCTATACACTCTGTCTGTATTGCACTCGTTGTGTTGACATCATTCACCCATAGATTGTGTATCATGACATTACAGTATATAATTGTTAAACACTCCTCTTGCCATATGTGCCCACTTCATTCAAGTTGAATATCGTGTATAAATGCATTAGAAGCATAACCACATGTGCTGCAATCGTATAGACACCCCTGGTTGTTCTGCATTGTAAATGATAAACATGTGTAACATGCAGAAACCAATGTACTGGATGGAAAGGGATCATCAAAATGGTATGTTATTGTAATACAACTTTTGATGTAGTGGGTGTGGTCATCCAAACAAAATTGACACAGGATTATGGTAATTTAACATTATAACTGAAATAAAACTGGCCTTGTGCAAAGGTGTATGAATTCCTTCACCGGGTCCTAAAAATGTGCACATGCAAGCATGTAAAAATTTGACTGCATTATATATGAGACAAAAAACTGGAGCTGTGCAAAGGTGCCTCTATATAGATATAGATGGTCTGGTAAGGTATTGTCAATGGTTTTTGGCCTGTAGGTGTGGTTGCCGGCTTGGCCCAGACTGGGCCGGGGGTATTACTAAAACCTTGGGATCACAATGTTTGGTATTTTTCCCTTTCTTATCTTTGCTTTCCACGTAGTTATTTCTTGCCTACTATGATGTCACAGTGATCATGGGTAATTGTACTGGAACTCTTTCTCCAGAATTGCTATTGTGTCCTCGTGAAGTCTTGCATTCTGTTCCATTAGCACGTGGTATTTCTGTGAGTTCATCTCAACTGCATCTCGAGTAACTTCTCAGCTTTTTCACTTTGCCGGGATTGGATGTTGGATCTGAAATGTTGTTATACCCATGCTTTGTGAAGAACCTCTTTTGTAAGAGGAACAAAGGGAGTTCCTCGTCTTTCTTGATAGCTATACAGTTTTATTTTATTTGATCAATTCAAATGGTAATTCAGAATGGTACTGGATTCGACAGTCACCGGATCTTCCATCTCAGAAATTCTTCTGAGATTTTCAAAATGCAAAAAAATAATACATAATGAATACATCATTCCACGATTATATGTCGCTAAATTCATGAGAACCATTTGACCTTCCTTTGTGTACAACACTTCATGGAGAGAACCAAAGCCAAAAGTAATATATATCGTGTGCACAAAATTCTGTTAACAAACATAGAGAACCTTATAGGTCCTAGTTACCATGGAGCAGCTAGGCTAGCAATACAAACATTCTAAGCCTGACCAGAGTCTGATAAATGGGAGCTACCTGTTTGCTGCGGCTTTTTTCTGGTTGTCCAGACTCAACCGTCGTTGACACCATAAGTGTCTCAAGACTCAAGCAGTTGACCACCATAAGTTGACCACCATAAGTTTCCTCAGACTCAAGCAGTTGACCACCATAAGTGTTTCAAAAGACTCAAGCAGTTGACTGACCACCATAAGTTTCTCCAGACTCAAGCAGTTGACCACCATAAGTTTCTCCAGACTCAACCAGTTGACAACCATAAGTGTCTCAAGACTCAAGCAGTTGACCACCATAAGTTGACCACCATTAGTTTCTCCAGGCTCAACCAGTTGACAACCTGTCTCAAGACTCAAGCAGTCTCAGGCTCAAGCATAACTTACCTGCACATGCCTATATAGTAGACTGCTCTATCATTATAAAATTGTCATAAAACTAACTTCAGGTTTGACTGATGAGAGATCAAAAGCCAAAACGAGGGTGGAGGAATGACAAAAGAAAAAGGAAAAAATCACTGTAATGACACCTAACAAAAGGGATTTTTTTTAATGACAGTGAGACCAGAACTTCTGGCAATGACTTAACAAAATGTTCAACACCAACAGCGAGGATCATTTCACGACCAGGTTTCACAATATTTATAACATACTGTAGAGTAGCAGTCAAAGAGAGTGCTCTGATGGCTTTCCGCGCAAAATCCCGTGGAAAGTTTGGACCCTCTGTGATTAAATGGGATAAATAATTTTTATTTATAATTCAGTGAGTGGAGCAAGTTGACTCTCTAACCATCTTTAAGATTTGTGCATATTTATATATGAATGTAAACAGAGATTTTCAACTATACTACATGACCTATAGTAAACAATATGGACTAATGGTAGTATATACAGAGCAATGCACCTGCTCCCAATTTGTCACTGACTGAGACGAATCGTTTTCTCTCCACCTCCCTTTTGCTTGCCAAACAATGCACTTCCTTCTTACTAAATGGTAAATTGTGCAAGCAATTTTAGTAAGCCCCAACCCCACAATTATTACCATTACACAGCAGCACTTGTGGTGATAAGGTATATTATAGAGATATAGTGATGCACACAACAAAGGTAACGTCTAGCCATATGAATGCAAAAAAAGAAGGGATATTATTTCTTACCCTGGAGTTCAGCAGATTCAGTAGTACTCAAAGAGATTAACCAAAAATGTAAATCACGCTTTAATTAAAGCTGAGAAGCGGCAGCGTAAAAAATTAACATCAGGAGAACTAATATGGGGACGTGTGCAGGAACTAAACAGTGGGCGTAGACCTTTCTCTTTTTTGATGCAAGCCGCATGACTTACCCATGTCAATAGCTGCACTGGGCGAGTGTGTATGCAGTCAGGTCGATTGTACAAAGAGCTACTAAGTCTTATATATGTAGCACAGCATAATATAAAACGATTCTTCTGCATAACACACCAGGCCAAAAGTTCCATCCTAGGTCCACTATTGTTCAATATTCGATGTCAGACAGCCCTTCATCCAACAATGCTTTATGCTGATTACATTGCACTGCACAAACCTTTAGATGATGTCAATTCCATCTGCCACTAACTCAAACAGGAGATTCTATCATAGACCCAAGCCCATGGCCATACTCCAAAATACACGAAACTGCTTCCAATAACTCGACCTTGCAGGCAATGTGTTAATCAATCTAGAATCTTGTTAAAACCATAAACAATTGTTTAACCAAGCAACATCCAGGCCTCATCCACCAAAAACTTCACCAATCCTCACTTCAAATCAGGAACCAAATCTATCAAACAGGCATCTTAACTAAGTTTGGACCATTGCAGTGCAGCCTGGGATCCATATGACATTGTTATTCTCAAAAGCATCTTAAATTCGCAGGCGGAAACATTACCAAGCAGGGACCATTATTAGAACTCATCTCTGCTCACCTCTTCAAACTAGCAAACTATCGGCCAGGACAAATTAGAAATTGACATTTCCTTTAAGATGTATATATATACATAATCAGGAATATTTTACCAAACCTCGTACTCTTCTCCCCATCACCTCCATAACCAAGTCCTCAGTTTTTAGACACTTAGTGTCATCCCTTCCTCTAATTAGTCCCAATCCATGTTTTATAAATCTCAAATACCAAAATTATACAATTATTAATGAGAAGGTTATTGTAACAATCTAGTAATTTTACACTATTTTTGTTGTTTCTCTTGCTATTATTAAATTATTATTATTATCATTATTATTATTATTATTATTATTATTATTATTATTATTATTATTATTATTATTATTATTATTATTATTATTATTATTATTATTATTATTATTATTATTATTATAATAATAATAATTATTATAATTATTATGTTATTATTATTATTGTTGCTGTTGTTGTTGTTATTATTATTAATAATACTGTTGTTGTTATTATTATGATTTAATCTTGATATTGCTGAGCCTGTTAAGGCCATCACATATATAATTATTACAGCACAGTGTGGGGACTATTTAGTAACTAACCTGATAACAATCTATATTCAGTACTAAAAGTGTCCACAGTATTATTATTATTATTATTATTATTATTATTATTATTATTATTATTATTATTATTATTATTATTATTATTATTATTATTATTATTATTATTATTATTATTATTATTATTATTATTATTATTATTATTATTATTATTATTATTATTATTATTATTATTATTATTATTATTATTATTATTATTATTATTATTATTATTATTAGTTATTATTATCATTATTATTATTATTGTTATTACATGTACTACCATTATTATTATTATTATTACTACTACTACTATATTACTACTACTACTATATACTACTATTATTATTATTATTATTATTGTTATTATTATTTATTTATTTATTTTGCGGGTGGGTGGAGGGGGGACAGACTCTCTATCTTGCCTTCTCCAGTATGCTGCTTCAAATATAATGCTCTACTGGATGGCTACAGTAAGTGAGTGGGAGGAGTCTACTAGATGAGTGCTCAGTGGGAGGAGTGTACTAGATTATGTTTGGGTAAGTGAGTGGGAGGAGTCTAAGGAGTACAGGATAGATCAAGGGGGAGTGGGTGAGGGTGTTTAACCCCCTTACCTAACCAGGAGCTGCGTGCCAAGTGCCGATGCCCTACTTAGAAAACTAGTAGATAGCTTATTTCCTTCTCTGCTTACTCATTTCTCAGTCATAATACTGTACCTCCCCCAATCAGTTTCCTAGGAATGCTCGAGTCTTCTTCCGTCACTACCAGACACATAGCATAAATGGACTCACAATCTATAGGCATCCAGGCTTCCAAGCGTAGCATAGCTCTTGAAATGCACTTAAAGTCCGGTCAAAACTTGTCCAACAGCTAGCTATAAGAGGAAACAATGAAACAATGAGCTGAGATCTAAGTTTTCTGATGGTAGATCTCGAGGAAGAAGTCTTGGGGCACATCCTGGATCTTCTCTGGTGATTAAGCAACAATTTTTATGAGCGGCTACCCTTTGTACGCGGCGTCAGGACGTAGCGTGCGAGCTAGCCTCCCGTAGGGTAATGGCGCTGGCCGGAATCGTCTTCAGTTGTCCCCCTTCTTTGTCTTCTCTTTCGCGTACCTCCCGTAAAAATAGTATTCTTCGCGAGACTGTCAGGGTGCAAAAAGGTCAAAGAGCAAGCATGCGATACCACCGGAATTGACTCGTATGGCTGCTGGGATAATCTGTTGCAGTTGCGTGCTGGAACAGCTGACTGCAGTTCCTCGAAGACTGGGGATAAGAACCTTGTCGGTTTGCCAGGCGAGATTGATGAAGAAACCCACTTTTTCTGGACCTAAACCTCCACAGCTACCTTTGTGAGTAGAGCAACCTTATTATTAATATTAGGTAGATCATTAGCAGGGGTGAAGGAAGAGGTGTTGGATAGGGTAGACAGAATTGTAATGAGAAATGTGCTCAAATGGTTGTGCTCAAATGGTAGGAGAAAAGGAAATACTTAATGTTTGGCCCCTAGGGTCCTATGTCTTTGGCGCCACCCCCCTCCCCCATCGTCATCCCCAAACAAACTCTTTGTAATTCATTATTTTGCTGTAATAATCATTAAAATAGTTATTGTGTTGTTGTTTTCTAGTAGTCATTGTCATTTATTGTTTGAACTTACTTAGTGAGGGCCTTATCTCGAGGCTCGACAGAACAATTAAATTACTATAGCTAACCTCATTTAATTATTAATCGTATTCTAATGGGGGGCAGTGTCTAAGACTTGTTCGATGTACAGTAGCCAATGGGATTGCTGGGTTGGCATGGATTATGCACAGGCCAGTGAAGAATGCAAGTAATGGAGGCATTCTAGTGTTTGTGTTGTCTAATTTAAATATGGAAAGTCGGCAGTGCAGGCTGGCTGAAGCGGCTAGTGACGAGCTAGGATTAAGTCATATGGGGTGTTATCCATGAGGGCTAGGGCTAGGGCAGACTATGCACTGCATGACGAATAGAATTTGGAAGAACTGTGTCCTTGTGAAACCATTTACATTCCTATTGACCGACAAGGCTACTGGCATCCTCAGACACTTTGCTTGAAGGGAAAGGTCAGAATACCAGGATAAAATAAGAGCAAAATCATTCCGACTTACGGCGCCATTGTAATAAAAGTGCCCACTTAGACACGACAGCATTTTCTTTCCTATTGTAATAATTTGCTGGCCTTTAAAATGACTTGGGTTGCCGTGCTACACAGTGGGACTTTCACAGGCAGTTGTTGGCCCAGAAGATAGATAGAAAAAGGCACTGAAGGGACCCGCTCCTCTGGAATAGTGTTGCTAACACAGACAACGAACGCATTCATTTTTATTGAACTCTTTTATTATTATTATATATATATTTTTAATTATAATGTTGTCCGCTAGAGACTGTCCTGAGATGTTCCAGCTAGTAAGAGAAGCCTCATCCTACACCCACTCTAGTCATGGCCGCAGCTCTAGATTATCACCACATTAGTCCCCCCCTCTCTCTCACACACACACACACACACACACATACAAAAGTTTGCTTTTATTATTTCTCACCACATTCCATGCTTATCCAAAAAATGGGAAAAAAGCGCCATCTTGAATCGCAATTTTGTTTTGACCAGGACAAGTTGTGTGCATGTGTTTCCTGTTTGCTGGCGATAATGGCCACCACTTACACTCACTTAAAGTATGTGCACCACCATTGGCAAGCTTACAAGACATGCAAGACCTCACTGAAGAGTTGCAGCCATGAACATTTAAAATCACCTATCATTAATAAGATGGGTCATTCGCACCAAATATGAATGGAGGGTCTTATAACACTCTCAAAGATGAATTGTACGGGGGGGGGGGTTAACAGTTTTTTAGGGGGCTGCCAGTCTACTACCTTTAGCTAAAGGTTCAAGACATGATATTGTGTAGGATCTGCTTAGTGAAGCTAAGTGATGCACACCTGTATCATTGATCCTAAGTGATGCACACCTGCATCATTCATCCTAAGTAGTTGGTTCACACCTGCATCATTCATCCTAAGTGATGCATCGTTTCCACTTGTATGGTCACATGTAATAAAGTTCACAAGTTTCTGTAGCTCTTGGCGAGGATTTGCTGGTCGTCTTAATGTCCAGCTGCAGCCTCAGCTTTAGCTATTGCTGTTCTTGATCTTCGGGTCCTCTAAAACTTCCAACCCCTCGACTTCTTTTCCATCCAAATCTGCATGGATCGACACCGCTACATATCTCGACTGCTTCACGTACGATTTTATATCCTGGGTGCTTGCTACATGTGTGCTCTGTCTAACCTTAATATATGACTGAAAAAAGCACAAGCAGGTCTTGGTACATGTGCCCTGTCTAACCTGTAGATGGCTGAAAATAGCACAAGCAGGTGCTTGCAATATAGAGGGTGCTGGCTACACACACACGCACAGTAGATTGCCCATTGCAAATTGGTACCTTCTGAAAAATAGTGCTGCAAAACTTTTTAAAAGATTCCTTTTTTAAATTTTAATCAGGCCACTTATGAGAATCTCTTCTAAGCAAACTTAGGCCTGGTCACGTGACCACAAGTGAATTAAATGAACTGGTCATGTGATAAGGAAACCCTAGTTGTACTCCACAAACATTCATTGTTCAAGTTCTTATAAGATGTAGTGGGAGAAACATTGTTCTTACCCAATCCCATCGGGTCGCATCCCTTATTAATGTCATGTGACCTGTATGATTTACTTGGCTACTATTATTATTACTACTACTATTATTACTACTATTATTATTACTACTACTTCTATTATTACTACTACTACTATTATTACTACTACTACTACTATTATTAATACTACTACTATTATTACTACTACTATTATTATTACTACTACTCTACTATTATTAGTACTATTACTACTATTATTAATACTATTATTATTACTACTACTATTACTACTACTATTATTATTACTACTATTTCTAATACTACTACTACATGTACTATTATTACTACTATTACTACTAATTTTACTACTACTACTAATTTTACTACTACTACTAATTTTACTACTACTATATAACTACTACTATTATTACTACTACTATTATTATTACTATTACTATTACTACATGTACTATTATTATTATTACTACTTCTACTATTACTACTACTACTATTACTACTATTATTATTGCTACTACTATTAGTACTACTACTACTACTACTATTATTACTACTACTATTATTATTATAACTACTGCTACTTCTACTACTACTACTACTACTACTATATATTACTATTACTACTGCTATTATTGTTGTTTTCTTTTCTTGTAGGAATCCGTACATGATGTTCGTGGCAGAGGAAAGGAGCAAATTAAATGATATCTATGACGACCATTGCCTTTCATTTCTTATTGCAAGAAAATGGAGATCACTGACGGACCCCGAGAGAAAGGTATGTCGTGGGCAGCACTATGCATGGAAGTGTGAGTATGTGCGCGCACCAGACGATTGGCTCGGCCCAAGTGAGGACCAGAGTGTATATATTTTACCATGAATGTGATCTGGTTCTCCCTCAAGTGAGGACCAGAGTGTATATATTTCACCATGAATGTGGTCGGGTTCTTGGGCTGACAATTTGCAATGGTTTATGGGATAGCAAGCAAGCAAGCCTCACAAAGAAGGATTGTGTACAAAACTTTTGCCAAGGGGGGCAGAGCAAACTTGGGGGAGGGGGGGAAAAGCGGGGGGGGGGGGGGGGGGGGGTAGAGAGAGAATGACACAAAGGGGGGCTACTTCTCCCCCCCCCTCCTAAATAACTCCTGAAGGGGAGACGAAGGTATTTAATGTTTTTTAAATTTTTTACTTGTGGTTACATCTTTAGAGCTCCGTAGATTCTGCAAACGTCATGATATGGACTTGATATATAGCTCAAAAGATAGGTCTCTCTGTGTGCTCTCTTTTGATACTAAAATATGTTTCATAGGTATAACTATAGGCAAGTTACTAGACCCTAAAGTGGAGGGACCTCAAAAACCTGCATCCCCAAAACCTCATCCAGAATAACTCCAGATTGCTAAGTGCAAAAAAATTGAAATTGGTACGAGTGCCTGGAGGAAGCCCTAGAGCAGGGGTGCCCTGTTTGACTATGTGTTAGAGGCACGCTCCTGGTCTGTGAGCATGCTCAGTATCTTTAGCAGAAGACTAGAAGTTTTTTAATATATTTTTATTTATTAGTTTTTTTAAAAACTCAAGGAGGAGGTTGAGTGGCTGCCATGCTGCATAGGCCACCTCTGATGTAAATGATGGTGTGAGTAGAGTAATTGTCACATGCACTGTAAAAGCTATTATGAAGGATGTATCTATGGTGACAGTTTATAAGCTCGCTGAACTAATACGTATATATATACCCATGGTGATTAAGCATAGTCAAACAGGTGTTAAACTTTGAACTGCTCAAAGGTCAACCACTATGATGGTGTAACCATCAGTGTCATTACTTTTCAATACACACTATCAGGGGGGACGATTGCATTTTTTATTTTAACTTGTGTTTACAACTTTAGAGCTCCGTAGATTCTGCAAACTACATGGTATGGACTTGATATATAGCTCAAAAGATAAGGTCTCTCTAAAATATGTTTCATAGGTATAACTATTAAGCGGGTTAAAATATATATATATATATATATTTAAAAAAAATTTTTTTTTATTATTATTATTTTTTTAAATTTTTATGGTGACTCAGAAATAAGCAGGTTAAATTATTTTTTTAATAATTAATTGCAGGGACATCGCGCGGAGACTTTGTGGTGGCTTTTCACAACTTCCATGCCATTTATCAAAAGTGAGCAAGTGTGTGCATAATAAGAATGCAGTCCGGAATTGGCTTTCCTCTGCTTCTAGTCTTGATCCAAAGAATGTAGCAAACTGCCCTGCTGGGTGCTAGACATGCATATACACATACGTGCATGCACGCCAACTACGGCAAGACCACAATGCTCTTTCCAACGGTGATTTTTACTGAACTGCGATCTGATTGGCTAGACCAACGTCTTGGTTGCACCTTTGTGTGAGGATCATGGAGGAACTTGAAATGAGCATTATCAGACTACGGCAAAAGGTTTGGTTGGTGCTAGGGCAAAGGGTTTGGTTGTTGCTAGGGCAAAGGGTTTGGTTGGTACTAGGGCAAAGGGTTTGGTTGGTACTAGGGCAAGGGTTGGGGCAAAGGGTATGATTAATGCTAGGCCTAGTGCTAGCTCTATATCGCTAGCCATACTTCTAGCTCTGGTCTGGTCCTAGCTCTAACATTAGTTCTAGTGGTAACCGATAACCCTAAACCTAGAACCTAGCTCGAAGTGCTGACATACTGTATGGAGTTATGAAGTGAAAGACATGATTGACAAGATTCTGGCTACAATGGCTCCACATGATTGACAAGATTCTGGCTAAAGTGGCCATACATAATTGACAAGATTCTAGCTACAGTGGCCGTAGACGATCGACAAGAACCTGGCGACAGTGGCTCCACATGATTGACAAGATTCTGGCTACAGTGGCCATAAGTATTCCTGTTACTGTGTATACCAGCACATCCAAGCAGTTGATGTGTCCTATAAAACATCGCCATAGCAACATATTTTGATAAGAATACAAGAACCTGACTAGTACCGACCTGCTCGCAAGTTCACGTAATTATGTGTAAAATTATTTTAAGAAGCCGACATTTCAACAAACTTTCTTCAGTCTCCTCCCCGAACAAGCTGCCAAAACAGGTTAGTGACTACCAGCAATTTCATAGAAACTTAATCAGCTCTTTCAAGAGTGAGTAAAAGATAATCTTCGAAATATTGGTTTCTAAACAAGAGGTTATAATTGAAAGCATGTGCTCAAGGGCACTAGAAGGGCCTGAGAGTTTCCAAATACCGTTGACCTTGTTGGTCGATGAATCTCAGGAGGTAGTTTGAATTTATTCAGAGAAATAAATGTATGGACGTGAGTGTGTACTTCATAACTCCATGGCTGCGGGTCTGAGGAGACTAGAGCGCTAACTGGACTAACTCGTATTGTTTTGGGGGCATAAGCTTGCTACATCTAGACTAACACACGCTGGAGTTAGTGATATACTTGGAAGAGAGAAAGATGGAGGATAGGAAATGAAGCTAGGAAGAGAAGAGAGAAAGATGGAGGATAGGAAATGAGAAGGACATAGCTAGGAAGAGAAGAGAGAAAGCTGGAGGATAGGAAATGAGAAGGACAGAGTTAGGAAGAGAAGAGAGAAAGATGGAGGATAGGAAATGAGAATGACAGAGTTAGGAAGAGAAGAGAGAAAGATGGAGGATAGGAAATGAGAAGGACAGAGCTAGGAAGAGAAAGAAAGATGGAGGATAGGAAATGAGAATGACGGAGTTAGGAAGAGAAGAGAGAAAGATGAAGGATAGGAAATGAGAATGACAGAGTTAGGAAGAGAAGAGAGAAAGATGGAGGATAGGAAATGAGAAGGGCAGAGTTAAGAAGAGAAGAGAGAAAGATGGAGGATAGGAAATGAGAGGGACAGAGTTAGGAAGAGAAGAGAGAAAGATGGAGGATAGGAAATGAGAGGGACAGAGTTAGGAAGAGAAGAGAGAAAGCTGGAGGATAGGAAATGAGAGGGACAGAGTTAGGAAGAGAAGAGAGAAAGATGGAGGATAGGAAATGAGAATGACAGAGTTAGGAAGAGAAGAGAGAAAGATGGAGGATAGGAAATGAGAATGACAGAGTTAGGAAGAGAAGAGAGAAAGATGGAGGATAGGAAATGAGAAGGACAGAGCTAGGAAGAGAAGAGAGAAAGATGGAGGATAGGAAATGAGAAGGACAGAGCTAGGAAGAGAAGAGAGAAAGATGGAGGATAGGAAATGAGAAGGACAGAGCTAGGAAGAGAAGAGAGAAAGATGGAGGATAGGAAATGAGAAGGACAGAGCTAGGAAGAGAAGAGAGAAAGATGGAGGATAGGAAATGAGAAGGACATGCAAGGAAGAGTGCCCCAAAGTGCAGCTGAATGTGCAAGTGCTCCCTTGCCGCAGCAGAGGAAAGGAAACAACGACCAGCCATGGTGTCCCTCTGGCCGGGACAAAAATTTCTTCTTTTTCTGTCCACCTCATATTCGCTCGCCAAATAATGCCCTGCATTCTTTACTAGTAATAGTTAACAATAATAATAATAATGATAATAGTAATAGTAGTAATAATAATAATAATGATGTAATGATAAAGTAATAGTAATAATAATAATAATAATAATAATAGTAGTAGTAGTAGTAGGAACAAAAAATATTATTATGATAATAATAGTAATAGTAGTAATAATAATATTATTAATAATAGTAATAAAATGCTAATGATAATTATAGTGGTAATAAATTTCTAATTATATGAGCGAAAACTAAATAATAAGTATAGTAATCATAATGTATTCTAGTTAATTGTTATTGCTATTACTATTATTATCATGACCATTTTTGTTGCCTCTACTTCCTCTCGTGCAGATCTACCATACGAGATACATTCAGCATAAGGAAAATTACCTAGAAAGGTTCCGCAAATTTCTCAACCAAAAGGTAGGGAATGAGGAAGAACAAAAAGAATACTTGGCCTCTCTGAAGAAGTTCAATAGTGAAAGAAGGCAATACCACAAGAAATTCAGTTCCAAGATAAGAGAACTCGTATTAGTAAGTCTGAATGCCGGGATCATTGGGTTTGGTCCTACATATATTGTCCAAAGTACATAATTATATTGTCCAAAGTACATATATTGTCCAAAGGGAAGGGTCCATTGGAGCTTAACCTTTCACTTCGAAAATGTGATAGGTGGGAGCTTGGGTCACGAAAACAACTGTGGTGTTTCCAAATAATGCACACCTGTGTTATTTATTTTGTTAATTTTTCCACTTGGTGAGTTGTGTTTGAACGAGCTAGCTCAAGATTGCTAGCTGAGGGTTTCCTGTAACAGCCGGTGCCTCTGCTCTACGTAGCAGCTCTTGTTGTTCTTTTCTTCTACATGTATATACAGCGTAATCTTGCATCGCTGAAAGTAGGTTGGGCACATGTACATGTGTCAATGCTGAAAGTAGCGTAGTGGGCGTGTGCTACTTGTGTCAATGCTGAAAGCAGGCTGGTGGGCGTGTGCTGTACGTTAATGCTGGAAGTAGCGTAGTGGGCGTGTGTTATGTTAGTGGGTATACTTAGTTCATATCACAATCATGTTATGGGCGCTCACTGCATACTTGTATGTATTATGCAGTATTCATTACTGGTATACTGCATACAGTGTGTGTATACTACATACAGTGTGTATGTATTCTGTAGTAACATCTTCTAAATCAGGTTTGGCACTATGAATATGGTCTACTTCGATTGGGTGCACATGTTACCATGCCAGTCAAGCCACTGCATGCATTCAACACGTGCTGGTGTCACTAAAGGCGTGGCGACAACAGCTAAAATGTTCCAAGCGTCCGTCGCTATGCTCACCCTTGCGTTCACTGAATTAAGTGAAACGCTCGCCATCGCCCTCCAAGCCTTTAAATGAATCTTCCTTGTCGCTGCGTCATCCTTGACGTTATTGGGATGGGCATGGCTTGGAAACGTGCAAATTGCTATTTTCTTGACCCTTCCTATTGCTAAACTAGTTTGGTGACCACTTACCCATCGGTGGGTGCCTGCAGGCCTGTTCTTCAAACTGCCTGTTAATGTTGCCACAAATTTTTGGTTTTACTTGGGGGGGGGGGGGGCTGCACCAATAGTGTAAGGATGGTCTACATGTACATTGCAAAAGATGCTGCATACAGTAGGTATTCTTATTGAGGAAGCTTTTGCAACTGCCCAAGTTGTGCTTGCATGGAAGACCATTGTTTCTAGGTCTTGGAAGTTTGTAGGAAGGTAGGTATAGGGAGAGACTCGGAGTCAAAGAATTGCTCAAAATAGGAATGGCTACTGTTGTCTTTGTGGAGGCTTATTCTAGCTCCCTGTTTGCCTGCTATGTGACATGGAAAATCAGTTGGAGCAGAGAGCCTTTAAGTTGAAGTTTGCAGAGAGGAGAAGAAATGTGGGGTCCTCTCTCCATTCCTCTCTCCCCTCTTCTTTTTTGCTTCCTTTCTCCCTTCCTTCCATCCTCATTTCCTTCCTTTCTCACTTCCCTCCCTCCCTTCCTTCTCCTTGCTTCTTCCCTCCTTTTCTCCTTTCCTTCCTTCCTCACCTCCCTCCCTCCCTGTCTTCCCTCTTCTTTTCCTTGCTTCCTCCCTCCCTTCCTCATTTCCTTCCTGCTCCCCCCCCCCTTGTCCTTCCTTTCTTTCTTCTCTCATTCCATAGGCCCATTCATTAGTCCTGTGGATGCGCTGCGCTGGTTGACCTTTCCATACAACACAACAAGGAAACAACCAAAGTAACAATGCTGGAATCCAATTCCTCTACGTAAACAACAACAACAACAACAATGTTTCTTGTTGTTTTTATGATTGATCCTCTAAAAAAAAGTTGATCCTCTAAAAAAGAACAAGTCTTTGACCTACAGTCTAGACCACAACCAGTTGATGACCTTTTACCATTTTAAACATGTCCGCTGATGATATAATTTTGGGGTGTGTGATAGTAACTGATAAAGGAATGTATACCTAGTCGTCGACGCACATGAGGACAGTTTTGTTTCGTCTTCTTTTAACGGGTCAATCCAATATACTGTAGTTGTTTTATTTAAAAAAAAAATTCTAATCATTCATGTTCTCTAACTCTCAGGTGACATAATGACATTACAATAACCTCAACAATCAACTTGAAATTAAATCTCTCGACATTTCGACTAGATAGTCTAGCCTCCATTAGGAATAATGAAGGCTAGAGCATCTACGTTGAGAGAGTACAACTTCAAGTTGATTATTGAGAAGATTATTGTGATCCACGTTCTTGTTTAGGTACTTAGTGAAATACTTGAAAATACAATGACCTTCTCAATAATCAACTTGGGAAGAATTTACTCTCTGGATGTTTCGACTAGATGCTCTTATCGCTTGAAAATAGTTGCTAAATATCAAATCGAATGTTGGCGATTGCAGGGCTTCGAGCTTCCCTGTGGCTCCTCCCAGAATGGGTTACTTGCAGCTGATGTTGATAAGCTTCCATTTTCCACTCTCACAACTTGCTCCTAGCCCTAGCTAGAGTGTGGTGGCCCATCTCAAGAGCAATAGACAAGCCAAGAAGTTTACAGTACAGCATTTCTGTAGTATACATGCACTAGCTTCTTTCACAAAGAGCAAATGCTTAATGTATATATATACATAGATACCTGCGTACCAACTACCTTTACTATGAATGATGTACAACGAGAAGATGTGGCTTGTCAAATGACACCTTGATTCAGTGGAATACTCTTCATAGTTGTGATGGGTCACACCAACTTAGTGATAATGAACAAGGTAGTAGCGATGGGGTGTGATGGGTCACACCAACTTAGTGATATTGTGAACAAGGCAGTAGCGATGGGGTGTGATGGGTCATACCAACTTAGTAATAATGAACAAGGTAGTAGCGATGGGGTGTGATGGGTCACACCAACTTAGTGATATTGTGAACAAGGCAGTAGCGATGGGGTGTGATGGGTCATATCAACTTAGTGATAATGAACAAGGTAGTAGCGATGGGGTGTGATGGGTCACACCAACTTAGTGATAATGAACAAGGTAGTAGCGATGAGGTGTGATGGGTCACACCAACTTAGTGATAATGAACAAGGTAGTAGCGATGGGGTGTGATGGGTCATACCAACTTAGTGATAAGAACAAGGCAGTAGCGATGGGGTGTGATGGGTCACACCAACTTAGTGATATTATGAACAAGGTAATGCATTGCACTGTGTAGCATCGTGCCATGTTGCTCGAATAGAATCATAAGAGGCAGTTGCAATGCATTTCATTGGTGCACTTCATGAGGTGCGACTTTGCATCGTGAAGGACGAAACTTTAATTGAAATGGTTAGGAACTTTCCTGCCCTATGGTGGGAAGTGTCCTCCTACATTGGAAATAAGTGCTAATTGAGGCTAGGAAATATTTCAACATATGCTTGTCTAGCTATACACACATATATATATATATCAATTGTCACAATCCATTGCTTCAACATCCGTTGCTAGAAGGTGTGCTCAATTTCAGATAATTGGAGTGCTGACATTTAAAAAAAATGGCGGAGTTCATAATTCAAGGTGTGAGTTCAGTTTCAATACATACTTAAGGCAAGCCATCACGGATATCGTGAGTGAGGCGGTGTGATGCGATGAAGAACCACAAATGTGATGCATTGCAATGCAGCATACACTGAACCAGCTTCATGGCCTAGGGCTCACTACTGCTAAATAATAGGCCCATCAGTTTATATACCGCATATTCACAGAAGTTTGGTGGGTTCTAATCACAGTCATTTTCTTTACCGTCATAGGACATGGAATATGAGGACCGCTTCCCATTCAAATTTGAATCCGATCAGGTTTGTGAAACATTTATGTTAGCTATATACGGTCATGAATGTCGAAGTGTTACAACAACAAAACCTGTGGCCTCATCCATGTTGTGTTGTTGTTGTTCTCTCCACCACAAAGGACTGGGACGACAACGGAAGGGATCAAGTGGTCTGATTTCTCCGGAGAAATCTATGAAATGTTTGTATGTAACTCGATGTAATCGAGTCAATTTGTTTAACTCTGTTGTGTTTATGATATGGAAGGAACAATTGGAATGAATTCAATTATTTGTGTGTGTGTTTTCCACTTTTATCTATTTACCTGTTCTAGTCAGTTTCAGTGCTGTTTGCCCAGATGTTGAGTTTGAGGTCTGTTAGCATTAAGATTCACTATGGCTTGTGTGTAACTCAATCTGTCCGCCTATGAAGCAAATTTTGGTGTTTAATTCAAGCACATCTCTAGCTGAGTATGTCAAATTCAACAACTACTACTACTACACTATACCATACTATTATTACACTACTACTACTACTTCACTACTACTACACTAGACTATACTACTACTACACTACTACTACTACTTAACTACTACACTATACTATACTACTACTACACTACTACTACTACACTACTACTACTACTTCACTACTACACTATACTACTACTACTTCTACTACACTACTACTAATAATCAAGTTGACAAAAGCATGCTAGTTTTTGCCTCAGTAGTGTCTTCAAGCATTTCGACAGCGCTATATACATCGCTGTATGTTATATGCAATTCAGATTCTGTTAGAGTATCGCTATCTACAACATTCTTGTTTCATACTTGAATGCTATATACTGAAAATGACCACCTGCCATATTACTAATCGTGATGTCCTGTAAAAACAGTTCCACACAATTTTACTTGAGATGAGACACAATGTGTGTTGTCTAATTCAATGTGGCAAGTTTCAACGAATGATCAGGTCCATTCTAGGATATGCAATAACATGACAAGAAGAACAGCGATATTTATGAATAGATTAAGACCAATAATAATAATGCCAAAATTAAGTTTATTATCGAGAAAGTCGTTGTATCTGATATAATAAACTGTCAACTTGGAGTCTGTGAAAATAATAAGTGCACTTCATAGTCCACCAGAAGTTGTCTTCCTTATTATTGTTGCATTGGGAGCACATGGTCCCAAAGGACTGCGCTTTGATGAAGAAAATAAGTATAGCTATATCTGTTTCCCTTTACCTTTAAAATCCATATACGATTAGAGAAGGGAGTGGATATTAGCTAAGAATCTTAAGATGACTATATTTGCAAACTTTATCATCATAATAGTCTTGATTTCATTCACGGCGTGACATTCACCACAATCTATCAATACAATTTCCATGAGCCTCAAAACTTTATTCCAGAGAAGCATGACTTGATACAAGCCAATCTAGTTATATAACAATCGATGGACTGCAATGATAAAGTCAGATGTGTCCCCACGTGCCTGGACAGCTGGAAACCGGTTACCCACGAGCTGCAGCTGGATCAAAACAAGTCGGTGAACTTTGTGGATCTGATTTAAAGCAGTTTGAATTGCATTTACTTCAGATCAATCTAGACAAATGCCTTTTTGCATTCTGAAGTGACGCTGTAAGCCTTTTGATGTAGCTAAGCTGCAATGAAGGAGAGATCGACTAAAAGTTTTGTTGCAAAACTTGTAGCTGATCTAGAGTACTCGACATTCTAATCGTTTCCTTCTGCTATATATGACTTCCAGTCTGCAAGCCACAGCTGGGAATAATATACAATACCATCAAGAGATCAATGCGAGCCACACACCCCTTTTGTCATGCTTATATACCAATTTTGTAACACTGCATATTCTATATATTCCAACTTCACTGGCTTTGCAATAATTTATATATATATATATATATATAGTTCATTACTTGCAGCTATAGAATACACGGGTTTAGAGCAAAAGCTGCGGAGTGCATCTACACAGCTGTTGACCAGTTAACTGCACCATCATACTTACTTCTGTGGTGTTACAAATATCTTGATAGCCAATACTCGACAACAAAATTTATAAACTCGAGAATCGTACTTGGATGTCAACACACTGAAGCACAAAGAACTACAAATCGATAAATGACTATTACATCTTTCTCTGGATGTTTCTGCTAGGTGCTCTAGCCTTCATCAGGAATAATGTTGAAGGCTAATCTAACTGAAATGTGATTACACAGAAAGTACTTCAGGTAGACTTGATCATGGTAAAAAGTATGGGTAGCTGAGGTGGTTGTCAATGATGCTATATATCAAGCTGAATGTCATTCAGAGCCTGTGCTCTAGGACCTGTTCTCGAGCTATGCTGTGCAGCTGAATCTGAACTGAGTGACAGTTGATGATTTACGGATGAATTGATCTTCAAACAAAGCAACTAAGCAATACTGTGTGTGAGTACTTTACCAACAAGGTATAGAATAACATCTGCTAGTTGCAACTGTTGAAGGAGGTAGCTGATCCCTGGCTGGCTTTAATAACAAAACAACAAGTGCCAACTTGTGTTATGTTGAACAATTGAACAATCCTCTATTCAAACCATCGGCTGCATCTGCACAAGAGAAAGAAGGAAGAAAAAAACTTAGCTCTTATAACTTTTAAATCAAATCAACACAAGAAATATTATTTACTATGAAGATTGTGTTGAGCAGCATCTACATTTTTGTCTAGTTGAGAGAAGAACATCTCTGGGCTACTTATATATATGATCACTGAATCACTATTCTTGACCCGGACTACTTTTCTTTCCTGTCCCACTTTTCCCACTTTTCCCCATAAAAAATGATCAAGAAAAGTGGCCCAGGAGAAGAGGTGGTCCAGAATGTGACCCAGGGGGGGAAGTGGCCCAAAGCTGCTATTCTCTACTCTACTAAGTGAAGTGCTATCCCCTGATCCCAAGCATTAGCATAAAAGTTTCAAATTTTTTTTTTAAGTGACAAACTGAGAAATGACCTGATGTTTAATGGTACCTCCAAGAGCCAACTTGTGGGAGGACTTCTTGTCCTACTCAACGAAAGTGTATAGCTTTTACTGAGAAGAATTCGTTATTATAATAATTATACTAGGGTCACCATATTGAAAATATGTGATGCAACTAGCTGGAAGATACTAGGGGTCATAATATCGATGTGATAATACTAGCTGGGATAATGCTCTGCAAAAACAAATATAAACCACCATTACATGGGGCAGAAAAGCCAAGCCAATGACTCCAGGCATGCTAAAATGGCCTTTTCTTGTACGATTATTTTCAGCTGATCAAGTTGATGAATTAACAATATTGAGATATTAGAAAAAGGTACGGGGAAAATAGATAATAAACTGGCACAAGTCGGATCACTACCTTCTGGAAACTACTGGTGTTATGTGAGTTGAGATTTCTCTTCCAGTTCCAGAGCTATGTTAGAGCTTGCGTAGCACCAGTAGTAGTTGGCTGAAGTCATTTCCTATGACTCAAGTTTTTATTCATTTATATCTCTCGCCCTTTTTTATTTATTGATATTGTTAAAGCCACCACATACACTGCACAGTGTCATACCTAATAATAAGAACCATTGCAATAACTTAAAGTGTCCAGCTGTTCAAGGATGGGGAAGGAGAGTGGACCAGTGATCATTCATCAGCTTGCCACACAAGAGTTCTTTCTCATCAGCCTACCCAATACTTAATGCACTCACCCACCTCCTCCATCACTGCATCACTTACTCCCTCCACACCTTTCCCCAACAGCAATGCCACCTATCTGTCCTTACCCACTCTTCCATATTCATCCAGCCACTGTCCAGCCCCTACAATTCTGTGCACCTCATCCAGCAGCCCCTGCAGGTCCATCTCAAATTCCTCGCAGATGACCAAGAAGAAATGTCCCACATCTTCCCTTGCTCTACTGGCACACATGATACACCTCTCATCCCTAATAATTTCACACTTCTTCTTATCCTCAGCTGATGCAATTCTCAGTCTAATTGCAACCCCTTCCTACCCTATGGACCTCACATACCCCTCCACCCCTACCCCTTACTTTCTAACTTCAGCGTACTCTTACTGCATATTTCTTCCTCACAATCGTTCTCATTTCTCACTTCATTTTTTCCTTCCACTTACGTACTGATCCAACCACATTCTTTAGCTCATATTTCTCCTCATGATTACATAATTATTCATTTGATTCCTCCATCCTCTCTTAGACAACTATTTTCACCTATCTGCTGTCTGCCAACATCTCCAATTTCTTCCATCCATTCCTCCAGCTTTCTCCATCCCATATCTCCACTTATTGACCCGCCTGCTACTCTATCAATTGCCCCCAACAATCTCCTACCCTATCTGTGCTGATTCCAACTTCAAGCATTACGTCCTTGGCTGCATACTCCATACTAGATCTCGCTAGAAGCTCCAACATCATCCTTCCACTGTTTATTTCCACCGGCCCCTTCTCTCTGCTCATCCATGTCCACCTTTCCAACTCACTCTTCTGTGTTGTTTGCCATCTTCTCTCGCAACTTTTACCATCACTTCTCCTCTCATATGCTAATTAAACTTTACACAACATTAGTTCTCCCTCATCTAAGTTACTGTTCCTCTGTGTGGTCACCTCCTCCCTCTTCTTGTAATTCAAAATCCTTAGAACACATTCATCACTTTGTACCGAGACTCTGTACTCGCCAATGGACTTCTGACTATGAATCCAACCTATCCACCTTTAAACTTCCTACACTCTCAAATAGACATGCTCGGGGCAAGTTCCTTCTAATTTACAAAATAACATCCATTTTCCTCCAGACTCAATTCAATTAGCTCCTACTCCGCTCATGTCTTCTCGCCAATACCACCCATCGAACATCATAATCCCATTCTCCCACACTGCATCCATGCAGTCTTCCATCATTCCCTCTGCCACAGCTCTTTGGAACTCACTCCCAACCTCCATTAGATCCTCGTCCTCACTCTTTTCCTCCAAACGATTTATTAAACAATTCTTCGCCTAACTTCAATCATTCTTCTACCTATCATGTTATCATGTATGTAAGGCTCTAAATAACTTTTGCTCATTTTTCAAAAAACAACAACAAAAAATTAACATTACCCCTTAGCTTCCTATCAGCTTCCTATCAAACTTTACTCCCAAGTACTTGAATTTTTCTACCTCTTCCAAAATCTCCTCACCAATCCACTCCTGCTTCTCTCTTCCCTACTATCATGACCTTGCTGTCCTTACTAACATAATCTTCCACCTTTTCACCTCTAACATAGTTAGCAGGCTCCACCCCAAACCCGCCAAAAGAACAATGACATCATACATAAGTGCCCCACACCAACACACTCTACTATTCCCATTCCCATCAAATAGATATTGAAAAGAAGTGGAGACAAAGTGAATCAGTGCTTAAGCCCATTCTTCACAGTGAACCATCTTGACCTCCTTCCATTCAATACCACTGTCGTCTCCACTCCACTATACAATCATTAACATAACCACACAAGTTTGTGCTTCACTCCACACTGCCTCAACTTTTGCCAGAGTCCTTCACACAGCATTAAAATTAAAAAAAGCTGGAAACCTCAAAGACTTTTGTTCTTTGCTGAAAACAAAACCCAGGTACAGTTGGGAAAGTAGCTCACTAAAGTGATAGAATGGAACCTAATACTAGTATATACCAGTAGGAGTGAGAGGATCACAGGTTTATATCTGGTATCTTACTTAGGCCTTAGGGGGTGGGTCTGAAAACACATGGTTTTATCATAAAGTACCAATCTTTGATAATTCTTGCTATTGTGCTAAATTATATACCAAAATGTAGTCAGTGCTGTATGCTTTCTGATGTAATTTTAGTTTTGCCATACAAGTTTATCTTTTGGAACTGCAGGTTGGAATGTTCACCCCTCAAACTCCCTCGAGCAGCTACTTGCCAGCATCAAGTGCCTTGAGTGACTGTGATTGTGTATATAAACGCTACAGATTAATGGAAGTGATTTTTTAAAATTTATTTGATTAGTCGACTTATGTTCATGTGAAGGGGGTGTGGTCTAAATTATAAACAAACAAGATCTTGTGATTACAACTTTGGAGCTCCATAGATTCTGCATTCCATGCATGAACAGGTCAAAAGATAGATCCCTCCGTGCTCTCTTTTGATATTAAATAGGTTGCATAGGTATATATAACCATGCTAATCTTCAACCAGCCGAAGTGGGAGTACTTTAAAATCCAGTGCCTGAGCTGGCTGTAGTTGTGGTTCGCAATGGGAAAGTACTATATAACCATTGTTTTGTGTGGCTATATAGAGGAACAAAACTTGCACTAAAAATATTTTTTTGTTGTTTGAGATTTTGAGGTACCCTACTTTAGCTGCATGTAACTTTGGCCTTGCTGTACCTAAGCAATCCCAAGGGAGCACACAGCTATATATCATCTAGTTAATATATCTATAGCTCCGGTCCTACCCACAACGTTTTGTTTGGTTATAATTTAAATCCCCCTACTTATTAAAACGATATAAAAATCATTTCAATCGACCTGTAGCGTTTTTTTTGTAGCTGCTCGAAAGTGAGCACGAGTTTGAGGGGGGATTTCACTTCACATTCCAACCTGCAGTCCCCCCTCCCCCCCTCCCCACCAAAAAAAATATGTATGGCAAAACAAAATTACCATTAGTACTGCACTGGCTTTCTGGACCATAGCACGAAGATACAGATACTAGATAATACAATTGTCAGACTTGGTCATATTAATGGTTTAATCTTGATATTGCTGAGCCTGTTATCACATATATATAGCACAGTGTGGAACTATTTAGTAACTAACCTAATAACAATCAACAGCACTTTAATTAATAAAAAAAATCCACAATATAGTTACGAGTGTCCAGCTGCTCAAGGAGGGAGGGACGGGAGGGGACCAAAGATTAATTAGCTGATTCGAAAATCAACTGCTTCACATTATACTCTACCAGTCAACCGTCAGTAAAAAGAGCTGGAGTCCCGACTGTTAGTGTAGTCTCGTGAGGGCAGCAAGGGTAACCTAGTGTTTGCGCAGAGGAGGCTCGCGAGTTCTCTTTCTGTTAAGCCCTAACCACACCTCTAAAAGGTTGCTTTACCTTGAACCCTCCGACCTCGACAAATTATGTTCTGGCATCTGGAGATGTTCATTGTGTGTTTTGTGTTGTGTTCGCTAGCCCCAGTGGCTCGGCTGGCTCCCGAGGTGAAGCAATTCGAGCAAGACAAGATTTACGTCCACATAGTGCCTCATACCCATGACGACGTAGGGTGGCTCAAAACTGTGGATGAATATTATTATGGAGGTAAGAAAATATGCATGCTTTATTAAAGGTAGCTGCATTGCTGATCTCATATGCTTATCTTTTAGCTTCGTTTAGTTTGTAGTTCTACTGGTCAATTGTAACATGTCTATGTGGAGTGATTAAAGGTGCCATTCCTCTCAGTTCAATCATCATTCTCTGTCTCTCATTTTCCTTCAACAAAACTCAGTTGACAACGACTTTCTCGATAAACCAACCTAAATTTTCTCACTCGACATTTCGGTTAGATGCGCTAGTCTTCACCAGATGCATGTAGCTGGAACATTGAGCCAGCAGATTTATATCAAGAAAGTTGTACCACCTTCCCATTATTATATTTTCCTCTTTTCACTTCTTCACGCAGTTGCCATGGGACTGACTTGTCCGACTAGACTCATAGTAACTGCACACATCTGTAAAATAATGAACCTGTAACTGACCCATCAATCTGTTCCATTCAAATACCAGCCCTGTAAGTAAAACCACATGTTTTCTAGAGTGATCCGATTACGATCCCAAGTCTCTTGGTAGAATTATGATCGTGTAACTAACCAATCAAGTGTAAGGAATCTTGCGACCATTTTCCCACCAGCTTCTATTCTTCCTTCTTTCCACGTTCTTCTCTCCCTGTCCACCTCTCCCCTCTTCATCGCCCTCCTCTTTCTTCTTCATCGCCCCTTCTCCCCCTCTTCAATGCCCTCCTTTCATAATCCTAGGCAACAGGTCTATTTCACCTGCCGCAGTCAAATATATATTGGATAATGTCATTGAAGAGCTCCAGAAAGATGAGAAGCGTACCTTCATCTACGTTGAGATGGCCTTCTTTGCTCGCTGGTGGCGAGAGCAGAGTGCTTGTACACAGAAAATCGTAAGTGTCATCACACCTCGAATGAATCCTATCTTTCTTGTGGAGTTAATTAAGTGTGCATGTAGGATTCCATACTGCTGAGGGGGGGGGGTGAATTCTCTCTCCCTAACAGAACCCCCCTAGGGATTATATACATTGAAATAAAAATTTAAAAATATTTTTTTGCTATATTCATGTTATGTAGATATGCAGTGCACTCCATTGTTGTCTCCTTGATAATAATAATAATAATAATAGTAGTAGTAGTGGAAATGATGGCTACACGTGGCATATTTTTTTAGTTTTATGAGGGAAATCCCGTTCCACATGAGCACAACGAATATATACTGTCCACCTAATGCAGACACCTCGCCAAGAAGTTTCTTTCGATTCTTCTCTCTCCATGTCAAGGCAGAGAGCACGGGCTGGATCTATTCAAATGAGATTAAAAAAGTTGTTCTTAGAATCAGCGTCAACTCGATATGTAATGAGAGAGATGATCTAGAGTAAGCGGCGAATGTGATGTCGGAAAGCAGACTGTCCACGCTTTTATGAGGAGCAAGGACAAGTTGAAGTCGTGAAGTTTAGTTACCTGATCATCTGAACACCTCCCATTCGAACATTTTGGATAAGTGGCCTCCACCGGATGTAAATGTGGAGATATTGAAAGAGAGATGTTTGCGAGACCAGGCGAATCACCACACCTCCACCCTCCACCTCATTAAGGACTCTATCTCGCCCCAGACACCTGGGAAGTCTTTGTGGAATTTTACGTCATCACTCTATTTGCAAGTCACTTAGCCATCGTCGTCCAGGTCTGTTAAAAGATGATTGCTCTAATTGTGGGCAGGCGTAACTCCGCCTACTTCACACGTGCATACGGTTAATGCTCATTTTGACTCAGCGGTACCCTGTGCGCTGATCTTACCTCTGAAGTGGAGCAGTAACCGTGCTTACGTATCTAAGGACATGTTCATGTGGTGTACGAGTTCCCTGAACACCTTGTTTCCTCTGGGTTTTTTAAATTAAAGTTTATAATGGTGTTTATAATGGCACAATATTCTTTGAGTACACAAGATAAAAAAAATAATAATAAATAAACTTGTGAAAGGAAATGTGATTCTACTGATGTGGATCCCATTGCCTGTGTCTAAAAATATGAGCACTGGATATTAGAATAATAAGCAAAGAAACGGCATATTACAGATGTCTCCAAGGGGAGAGAGGGTATGGGGTTTCTTACCTGTGTCTAAGGGGGGGGGAGGGGATTTTTCAATGGGGGTGGGGGAGGGGGGGGGACTCAGCTGGAATGGTATGTAGTCGGTGCTACTGTGCACCCTACCCACGTTACACGATTGGGGGGGGGGGGGGATTATGCCAGTACTGACTTGATTGGATGATGTGAAAGGGTCTGACCACGTGATTTTATTATAATATTTATGCTATGGTCCTGTGATTCATTTACTAATATGTGGCCCATTCAACCATTCAATATGCTTTCTAATGGAATTTTTTTGTTTTCCCATGCACTTTGGAGGTATATAATTTGTAATTAACAGTTTACTGTCACTGTGAAGAAATGCCCTTCATGGTGTTGACTGAAAAATAGAGTTAACAATAACTGTTGTTACTGTGTTGGTGTAAATTTACTGCGCAGCCAACCATTTGTCTCTTCTCTACATAAATGCAACTAGTTACAATAGCGCTGCACTACTAGTCCTTGGTCATTCACACTAGTCCCAGGCTAGTGGAATAATGTAAGCAGAGATCTCACCCTGTTGATGTCCACGGGTGTAAAATAGAAGTTCTACACAAGTGAAAATTATTGGGGGGGGGGGTTATATATTTCAACCTCCCCCCCCCCCCCCCCCCCCCCCGATCGATGAAACTTATGCTATGGTGTTTCTTACCCATGTCTAATGGGGGGGGGGGAGGTATAATAGACCCTCAATACTTACTCACGTTAAAGAAAAGAATCAAGGGTTTAAGTTAAGTTGGTTCCTCAACTCCGATTCCTAGAGGAAAGTGCACACTTGCGCTGAGCTGCGCTGACAGGACCAATTGCATCTACATAGCAGTAGTTGCATTCCACTCTCAGCAGTTGGCTCCATAGTGACCCTTACCAAAGCTTGCATCTACATGGCAGCAGGTGCACAGCTGGGCTCCATAGTGACCCTTACCAAAGCTTCCATCTAAATAGCAGCAGCTGCACAGCTGGGCTCCATAGTGACCCTTACCAAAGCTCCATCAACATAGCAGCAGCTGCACAGCTGGGCTCCATAGTAACCCTTACCAAACCAATTTTCATACTACCGCCAGTACCATTTATAGTGGGCATCGTTTATGAATCTCATTACATCATTTCCTGAGTATACTAGACACTTCCTGTAGTGTACCTGACTCTTCCTGTAGTATACTAGACACTTCCTGTGATATATTAAGCACCCATTCATTGTATGGCTTGTGTACTCTGCTAGTACCAGGGTGAAAATGGTGGGACCAATTTACACCCACAATTAATAAATTATTCATGAAGATGCTTTAAAAAGTGATCATTCCACATCGTTTGGCATGTACCCAAATTTGTACCCAAATTTGTAATTTTTACACGTAATTAAAAAAAATACTTTCATAGGATTAGCATTCCAAAACATTAAATTAATAAAACGACCGAGAGCGATTGATTAGTTTCAGACTTGAAGGAGTTCTGTGCGTCAGTCGGTGTCTCGTGCTAGAGGAAACTTCCAGAATGGACGAGGCATGTCTTATCAGTGTGCTCGCCGGATTCCTGGATGGATTGCTTCTCGTCCTGCAGACATCGTGACGAGGACACGATGGAGAACAACAACAACAACAACAACAATAACAATGACCAAGTAACAAAACATTAGGGTCAGAATGAGGATGATGATGATGATACCTGACTGGGTGTGTGGTGTCACATGTTTTGATCGCATGATCACAGAGGTCTCACACACAACCATATCATCATGCGACCTCAAGGATCGCATGTTATGATCACATGACCACCAATGGGTCACATGTTTTGATCACATGACCATTGAGGGTCACCTGATAAAAACAACTAAACTTCCATTTCCTCTGATGGTGGCTTCTGTGAGCAAGAAGTGGAGGTGATGCAAGTGGCGTTATCCCTGGACCAGGCCTGGACTTGGAGAAGAGACCTCATGGACATGTTACTATAAGAAGTGGTCACCACAATGCCGAGGACTGGCATGTGGTAGCCGGCATTTCCTTTCAGACTTGACGTGAGGGAGCGCTGTTGTGGGAGGGGCAGATGTGCAGAAAATTGTCATTTCCAGTCTGGTCCAAATGGAGGGGCAAGCTTGATGCAAGGGGAGGGGCAAGTCTGATCCAAGGGGAGGGGCAAGCTTGATGCAAGGGGAGAGGCAAGCTTGAATCAAGGGGAGGGGCAAGTCTGATGCAAGGGGAGGGGCAAGTCTGATCCAAGGGGAGGGGCAAGCTTGATGCAAGGGGAGAGGCAAGCTTGAATCAAGGGGAGGGGCAAGTCTGATGCAAGGGGAGGGGCAAGCTTGATACAAGGGGAGGGCTAGCTTGATGCAAGAGGAGGGGCAAGTCTGATCCAAGGGGAGAGGCAAGCTTGATGCAAGGGGAGGGCTAGCTTGATGCAAGGGGAGGGGCAAGCTTGAATCAAGGGGAGGGGCAAGCTTGATGCAAGGGGAGGGGCAAGTCTGATCCAAGGGGAGGGGCAAGCCTGATCCAAGGGGATGTGTGTGTATGTGTGTGCGCATGTGTGTGTGTGTGCATGCACGTGTGTGTTGTGTGCAGTGTGTGTGTGTGCATGTGCATCATGTGTCTGTGTCAATATCGCACTTGGCAGCTAGTTCTAGACTCTGCCATTCAGTCCAGTAATGGAAGCCGGGAGATTAGCAGAGCTTCTGAGGAGCTGCCTCACACACACTGTCCGTATATGAAGCCGTATCTTGAGAAGTAGTGGCTAGGAAACAAGTGGCCTCTGGCTGAGTTTACCAGTTGTATCACTCTGTGTTGGTGATGGCAGGGTCTCCTGCTTGGCTCCTCCCTAGATGTGCAGCAATATTGGTGACTTGCAGCTGCTGCTTGGTCACCATAAGCTTCCATCTCTGCACCAACAAGTGCTCCACTCCACTATAGCATGCTCCTCGTCTCTAAAGCAACAGGCAAACTACAAACTTTCCATGTATACTAGTTGGGTATAAAGTTTGTGGGATCATTACTTCGTGATTCTCATTACAGCACTTCCTATAGTATACTAGATACTTCCTGTAGTATACCAGATACTTCCTGTAGTATACCAGATACTTCCTGTAGTATACCAGATACTTCCTGTAGTATACCAGATACTTCCTGTAGTATACCAGATACTTCCTGTAGTATACCAGATACTTCCTGTAGTATACCAGATACTTCCTGTAGTATACCAGATACTTCCTGTAGTATACCAGATACTTCATGTAGTATACCAGATACTTCCTGTAGTATACCAGATACTTCCTGTAGTATACCAGATACTTCCTGTAGTATACCAGATACTTCCTGTGGTATACTAGATATTTCCTGTGGTATACTAGACACTGGTGCCATGCTCTAATTGACAGCTGACCTTATTTGTGAGTGTGTGTGTGCGTTAATATTTACAGCTACAGAGCAGTCTACTGTGCATGTGCAGTTAAAAAAATCAGGTGTTCAGCAAAATCGGTTCATTTTTAATAATTTCCTTTGCGAACCTTGTCCGGTTTGTGTATCTGCTAATGGTGTGTATACAAGAACATCAACTTAGTCCGCACTTGTGTACGAGATGTGTATTGCCTCTCTTAACCCTGGCACGTGCATTATCGGAGGCACCAGGAAGAGGGTGGGTGACACATGCGGGTTGCTAGGCCCTCCATTCTTAAGCACACACGGAGCCATTTGACACCCCCACCTGTCATTGTTAAATATCCGTCTTTATTAGGTGCTCACACGGCATCTAGCTGTGACATGTCGGCCTGGCCGTGGTCGAGGAAAAGTATTGACTATGCACATGTGTAGAGGTATCACCAAGGCAACGACGTACTTCACACAAAATGTTGAGGCGTGAATGACTAGTTTATGACCATGCCTATTATTAGTTACAAATTGTCCCTCTTCACCGCCATCTTCTTGGTGCTCATTAGCACCTGGCCACTTCTAGCCATTCTTTGCCTGCTCTTCTAGCAGCTGCTACTTCACAGGACACTCCTCTCCTATGCCATGCGAAGTTCCAAACCACATTCCAATACTTACAGCTGGCTCCTGGAGGACACCACTAGCATATCTGGCTCTTGGAGGACACCACTAGCGTATCTGGCTCCTGGAGGACACTATTAGCGTATCTGTCCTGGAGGACACCACTAGCATATCTGGCTCCTGGAGGACACCACTAGCATATCTGGCTCCTGGAGGACACTATTAGCATATCTGGCCCTGGAGGACACCACTAGCATATCTGGCTCTTGGAGGATACCACTAGCGTATCTGGCTCCTGGAGGACACCACTAGCATATCTGGCTCCTGGAGGACACTATTAGCATATCTGGCCCTGGAGGACACCACTAGCGTATCTGGCTCTTGGAGGACACCACTAGCATATCTGGCTCCTGAAGGACATCACTAGCGTATCTGGCTCCTGGAGGACACCACTAGCGTATCTGGCTCCTGGAGGACACCACTAGCGTATCTGTCCTGAAGGACATCACTAGCGTATCTGGCTCCTGGAGGACACCACTAGCGTATCTGGCTCCTGGAGGACACCACTAGCGTATCTGTCCTGAAGGACATCACTAGCGTATCTGGCTCCTGGAGGACACCACTAGCATATCTGGCTCTTGGAGGATACCACTAGCGTATCTGGCTCCTGGAGGACACCACTATCTGGCTCCTGGAGGACACTATTAGCATATCTGGCCCTGGAGGACACCACTAGCGTATCTGGCTCCTGGAGGACACCACTAGCATATCTGGCTCCAGGAGGATACCACTAGCATATCTGGCTCCAGGAGGATACCACTAGCATATCTGGCTCCAGGAGGATACCATTAGCATATCTGGCTCCTGGAGGACACCACTAGCGTATCTGTCCTGAAGGACACCACTAGCATATCTGGCTCCTGGAGGACACTATTAGCATATCTGGCCCTGGAGGACACCACTAGCATATCTGGCTCTTGGAGGATACCACTAGCGTATCTGGCTCCTGGAGGACACCACTAGCATATCTGGCTCCTGGAGGACACTATTAGCATATCTGGCCCTGGAGGACACCACTAGCGTATCTGGCTCTTGGAGGACACCACTAGCATATCTGGCTCCTGAAGGACATCACTAGCGTATCTGGCTCCTGGAGGACACCACTAGCGTATCTGGCTCCTGGAGGACACCACTAGCGTATCTGTCCTGAAGGACATCACTAGCGTATCTGGCTCCTGGAGGACACCACTATCGTATCTGGCTCCTGGAGGACACCACTAGCGTATCTGTCCTGAAGGACATCACTAGCGTATCTGGCTCCTGGAGGACACCACTGGCGTATCTGTCCTGGAGGACACCACTAGCGTATCTGGTTCCTGAGGACACCACTAGCATATCTGGCTCCTGGAGGACACCACTAGCATATCTGGTTCCTGGAGGACACCACTAGCTACTGGAGGACACCACCAGCATATCTGGCTCCTGGAGGATACCACTAGCGTTCCCTGCCGCGAGATGTTAATCCTCTTTTGGCTGAGTGGAGCTCTTCACCATGAACGGTGCTCAAATACTTTCGCAGGTGTCCTTGCTATTGGGCCCTCCCGATGTGTGTTTGGGAGAAGTTGGGCCTCACTGCAGCTCCTTCTTACTTAGACGAGCTCCTTCTCCTGCAACTGATGCGGTCTGAAGGTGGTTGGCAGAGAAATGAATGAATGTGCTTTGTTTGGCAATATTGATGAGCAGGCCAGCTGAGCACCGGCTTTCTTGCGGGTTGGAGTTGGATGGGATGAGCTAGACAACCAGAATACCAATACCTTAAAAAGCAGGTTTGGTAAGCAGGGCACTTATGCATGTTATATATGTTCCTTCAGTCAGCAAGAAAATGGCCGCTGGATACCGAGCAGCCATTTAACAAGCACTGCTCATGTGCAGACATATATATACACACACACACACACATACACGCACATACACTGTGGGCGGTCTCTTCTTGGTCTCTCTGTCACCTTGGGCGGTCTCTTCCTGGCCTCTCTGTCACTGTGGGTGGTTTCTACCTGACCTCTCTGCCATTGTGCTTCCTGATCCCTCTTACTATTGTTGGCGGTCTCTTCCTGGCTGCTGATTCCAAAAGCCCTTCTGCAGAGCAAAGCTGCACAGGCGACCTTTAGTTGCCTGGATTTGCTCTGCACCCCGTTGCTCTTGACAAAGGACGCATTCCTGAGGTAATTTATATTCTGAATTTTAATTCTAGACGGAGCGCGACCAATCACTGCACAGCTTTTGTGCTTGCCTGCCTCATACACTCGTACCAAAGTGCAGTGCATTGCAGATGCGTGCTAATGATATGAGAGGCTTGGACAGCTTACTCTTGAAATGAAACCATTTCAATATGCTATAATGACTCTATTTGTGCTCATAAATAACGTGATTAAGGGCAGTTGTTAATTGGTTATGTGCATTCTTAAACCTGCTGGTGCTGTGGTTCCCCTGTGTCGTAATCAGATTCTAGAAGCCGATGTTTGAACTGAAAGTGACCAATCAGGCGTTCACATGTGATGTAAAGTGATAAGCACTGTAAGGAGGTCTTGAACCATATCTGGAATTCCCCTTGCTTATTGAGAATGCTGACTTACCAGGTGCTCGATGTCGGTGCTGCCCAAACGACGGACCTCAGCGAGATGCTGCCTGTACCCCCCTCCTGAGTTTTGACCAGCCACCCTAGCCTGCACATCATCCACAAAAAGAAAAAATATATAATATGAAATAAACCACATGCACAAAATGATTGTATCCTGGTTCATTTACCTGCACATGCCCAGTAGACTGTTGAATGGTTCATTTACCTGCACATGCCCAGTAGACTGTTGAATGGTTCATTTACCTGCACATGCCCAGTAGACTGTTGAAGTTTGGTTCATTTACCTGCACATGCCCAGTAGACTGTTGAGGTGTGGTTTATTTACCTGCACATGCCCAGTAGACTGTTGAGGTGTGGTTCATTTACCTGCACATGCCCAGTAGACTATTGAGGTGTGGTTCATTTACCTGCACATGCCCAGTAGACTGTTGAAGTTTGGTTCATTTACCTGCACATGCCCGGTAGACTATTGAGGTGTGGTTTATTTACCTGCACATGCCCAGTAGACTATTGACGTGTGGTTTATTTACCTGCACATGCCCGGTAGACTATTGAGGTGTGGTTTATTTACCTGCACATGCCCAGTAGACTTTGAGGTTTTATTTATTTACCTGCACATGCCCAGTAGACTGTTGAATGGTTTATTTACCTGCACATGCCCAGTAGACTGTTGAGTTACTGAGTTACTTAGTTAATGCTGTAAAAAATGTTGCTTTGGGTGTGTGTGTGTGAGTGGGTGTGGGATAGGTGGGGAGGGGGGGGTTGAATACCTGTGCTAGGATTGAAGCCTCACCCTGTGACTCAAAAGAGCCTCTTACTCTGTTGTATGTCCCAAGTACTGAAAAAATGCGGTCAATTCTATAGGAAGCCAACTGATCCAATGAGAACACATCCTAGTCTCTCTAGTCAGTGTCTACTAATGCATGGCCTCTGCCTTCAGGTTTACATATATTTTGTCAGGGATGGATTTAAGAGCCGACTAAAGTTCCATTCTATGGGTGATTTTGTGCTCTTTGACCTGATATGTACCAATTTCATTATTCTGTGCAATCAGCCACTTTTCCTTGACCCAGCTAGGTTTACGGTTCCCTCCCTTAGTGGTAGTTGTTGTACCAGTTAGTGTAGTGGCACTCACCACTGGACTGGTTCCGTTAGTCTGTACGCACACTTCAAAAGTGACTTGAAGGCCATTTTCCAGGTTGATCTTGATAGTCCCGTTCTTGGTGGCTCTCATACAGAGTTGTTGGTTGCTGCTGCTGTCCGTGACTGGAGAGGGTTAGCCGAACACCGGGCACAGAGACAACCAACAATGGATGGAAAAATACATCAATAAGACACAGAGGCAAGACACAGAAGGGTCCTGTGAGGATGCTGCCGCCATTATGGCTCAGGTGGCACTGTGCTTCTGCCCCGTATCTGTGTGTGTGCATATCTCATTACTTATTAGGCGAGGTGGAATGGGATATGGATTAGGTGGAATGGGATATGGATTATCTCTAATCCAAGAGCTCCGGGATTAGAGATCACCCACATATAGCTCTCTCTAAACCAGCCCATTAATAAGAATTTATCATTCAGAGCATCAAGTAGAATATAACACACAATCAGACACATGTGCCAGTCCATGGCAAAGGTGGCCTGACAAGCTAGCGACACCATAATGTTGACGTGACAACTGGGCGAGTCACTCATGCGTAGTACAGTACCTGTCTGACCGGATCAGGGTGCAGGTGTAGGATACGGGATATGTCGACCCCGTTATAGATTAACCCATCAGATCATGGGAAATAGCTTGCTAGTAGTGATACAGTAAATGTATGCATACGTCACTTGTGCCCTAGCACTCCCTGTATTGATTTGTGTGTCCCTTACCAAGTATTTCAATATCCATGGTGGTGCCCAATACACAGAGAAGAGCAAAGCTTGTCTATCTCCAGCTAGAGCTTACTTTAGCAGCTTCTTAGTGGCCTCAGCTGTGGCTCTGCCGTGTGGAGCTCCAGAAACATTTCTAATATACATACATCATGAACCCTTTGCTAGTGTACAAACCATCATATCATTAATCCTCCTCCCCCCGTGAAATTCATCTTAATGTTTTCCATCTCATTTCTCTCTCACTCATAACTTGAGTGCCATGAGTTACCGATTTCTAGTACCAAAACCAAATATTCCAATAACTATGCTTTTCAAAACCTGTTTCTCGATTACGGGAGGGGGGGGGGGGGGGGGGGGGGGGGGGATATGAATGGGTAAAGATCATCAGGCACATAATTATCTCGGACTGCTCTCTAGCTATCTCACATACAGCATTTGTTTGGTAGAAAAATATATACTAGTGAGTGGTCGCTTGGTTTACTGAGGATCTCGTGATTCTAGGAAAGAGAGTAGCCATGGCAATGAGACAGCCTGCTCTGGTAGAACAGGTGTGTGTTCTATGCTGTTTGTTGGCCTGCACTTGTGGAGGTGGAATAATATTTGATGAGTTCTGGAATTCTCCTGTGCAAACTGCCACCTCATCCTTGATGGAGGCTGCAGCTGGACCTCTACCAAGGGGCCGACTCAAATGGCAAGACAACGAGATACAGCATGTGCTAACTTGTACACAGTACAAGAAGAAGGAGGAAGTCAGAAAAGTGCTTCATGAGAAATGGAGGTTATACTGGCATAGTTCTCAACACTGGCACATGAGGCCAACACCTTGACTACAATTCTAAATAGAAAACAGCAGACAAACAAAAACTAATGTAAATAAATGTAAACAAAAAAGAAATGTAAACAAATACAAATATAAATAAATGTAAATAAATGTAAACAAGAAATGTAAACAAACGTAAACAACAAACGCAAATGTAAACAAAAAAGAAATGTAAACAAACGTAAACAACAAATGCAAATGTAAACAAAAAAGAAATGTAAACAAAACAAATGCAAATGTAAACACGACAAAATAATTATATTAAAAATAATATGTAACTAATAAAGAATTGAAGCAAGAATGTTTAGACTACGAACATTTAGAGGACCCTTTACCATTTATATGATTGCACACCAACATCATGCCGCACTTTGCACTCGGATCTGTGTTATGATTGGTGCATGTGATTTTAAATGGTGAAAAGATGGCAGGTCTGCGTAGGCACGTTCTCGTTGCCATTCCTTTCCTTCTTGACAAGTTCGGCCATGTTTGTTTTTAAATGGCATCTGTACATTTACTAGCGACTCAAGTGTTTACTTTGAGCTAATTTGAGGCTAGCGTGTTGTGTGCGTTAGGCATTACCTTATCCGTGAGCTCCCATCGAGGACACAGACCAGACAGAAATGGCTGAGTGGAACATTACACAGTGTCAACCCTGTACCTAGTTAGGCCATTATGGATGTTTTAAAGCTTTAATGGCCTGTTGGGCCAGAACTCTGCCCATGTTCTTTCCCTGCTCGAATTCTCCCCCCCCCTTTGCCTGGTTCCACCCTCCCTGAGACCTTTGCACGAGCTACCATTGACGACAAAGAAGATGGAACACACACAACGCACGCACACACACACACACACACACCACAAACACACACACAGCAGACACATACAGACACCCACACACCCACACACAGAGAAAGGGCCGAAGTAAACTTGAGAATAGTTATCTACATTATACACATACTGCAGAAGCTTCCATTGTCAGCATATCCATCCAACTGAACATCGAAGGTGACTTCTGTCTTCATGCTGGCCCAAGGGCGGAAGGTTAGCGAGCCATTACTCGTTGCAGTCATCTTGATCTCCGTGTCTGACAACGGGAACACTGGGAAGGGAGTGACGTGTGCACATGGGGGGGGGGGGGGGGGGGGGGGTTAGTTGCCTTGGAGCCCGTGCCGTAGTGGTATGCAGGAGTGATATATACATGTATGTACATGTATATCCATTATGGAGACATGGAAGGCATTTCACTCTGTAGCTGTGCACTCCTGTGAGATATACATAATGAAGGGCAGTCGTATATACATATATTTATATGAATGTATGTGCTTATATACGTATATGTATAGTATATATATATATATAATATTATATTACATATGGCATATATATATATATATACATACGTATCATATATAATATATATATTTAAAAAATAAATTCCATACCGTGCCAATGGCATGGAATGTTTCTCACCTTTGAACCCATCGCTCATGGCAGCTGTACCAGATGGTATCAGTCCCTCAACTGCAGAACGACCAGGAAACACACACACACACACAAACGAACTTCTCTAATTTAATTGATTACTTATTAATACTGTATAACTTATTGTTAAATTATATATAATATTATATACTTATATACTTATGATAAACTGTTATAGTTGGTGTGTAGTCCTACCTGTACTGCCATGCTAGTTGGTGTGTAGTCCTACCTGTACTGCCATGCTAGTAGGTGTGTAGTCCTACCTGTACTGCCATGCCCGTAGGTGTGTAGTCCTACCTGTACTGCCATGCTAGTTGGTGTGTAGTCCTACCTGTACTGCCATGCTAGTTGGTGTGAGGTCCTACCTGTACTGCCATGCTAGTAGGTGTGTAGTCCTACCTGTACTGTCATGCTAGTAGGTGTGCAGTCCTACCTGTACTGCCATGCTAGTAGGTGTGTAGTCCTACCTGTACTGCCATGCTAGTAGGTGTGTAGTCCTACCTATACTGCCATGCCCGTAGGTGTGTAGTCCTACCTGTACTACCATACTTTAGTTGGTGTGTAGTCCTACCTGTACTGCCATGCTAGTAGGTGTGTAGTCCTACCTATACTGCCATGCCCGTAGGTGTGTAGTCCTACCTGTACTGCCATGCTAGTACGTGTATAACCTGTATTCCCCACTAGTTGGTTGTAGTCCCACCTGTAGGTAATGCAGTTTTTTCAAACAGCAGATACCTTTTGTATGGGTGTGATGATACTGCTGGTTGTACATGTTCACGTGTGTTATTCTACCCACTATGATAACACAGATGGATGATGTAATTACCCTGGCAACCCAATTATGATTTTGGTGTGCTCCTATTGGAGACCAACACCAATGCTGTAGTCCTATTGCATAGTTGCCAACTTTTTCAAACCATTTAAAGTGAGATGTGCGTTTTGTTTATTGAATGATTTGCTAGGATGTATTACAGCTACACATTTGCCGAACTTTTTTTGATTGGTTGCTATAGTGCAAAGTAAGATTGTATAAAGCTTTGAATATTGAAAATGAAGAATATTGAAAAAATGTGATATGAAATACATTACAGTATCTTAGTCAAATCTCTTTCTTGAGATGCTCTCTATTGTATTTAGTTGTGGCTTTCTTGGCTTCTTTCAATAAAAGAAGTATTCCTTTGCGTTCAGTCTTTTATTGAAAAAGCTATATATTATATCTCATGATCTTCAATATCAAATCCTGCTACATCACTAAAAGCATCAGCTCCTTTAGAAGCTGGGTTCTTTCCCAATATACGTGTTTTTATGGAATTCTTCCTCCCCATATAAGTTGCTGCAATCTTGTGAAAAGTTAGTATTGATGGCTTGTAACAATTGTTCAGCTCTCCCACAATCTTCACCAGTGGTCACACCCATATTGTAAAACTTGCTTTCCACACGATCACACATCAAATATCGTGACACAAATAGGATTCATTTTTTTCATGACAAAGGATTTTCTTTCATGTATGATACTAGTTGTGCCAGCAATCGCGGAGCCATGGCTTCATTCAGTATGCACGTTGTTTTGGTTCTGCTACATTTGAAATGGTGTGCAATCTATGAGTCTGGAAACATCTTGGAATACAATGGAGACAAATGATCAGCAGTGGCAAATGACAAATTGTGCTGAATAAGGAAATTGGTGTGTAGCACTATAGCTTTGATAGTTTTCTCTGTGATACTGGAGGTTGCAGATGGCATAAAGGAACAGAGTGACCTTGAGCATTTAACAGCATGCTCCATCTTACAATGCTGCCTGATGTCAGCTTTACCCATATGAGAACAGGTAACATTCTTTTGGCAAGGAATACAAAAAAATGCATACCTTTTTGTCATTCACTGAAGATATAGGAAACTCTTTCTCCTATTCTGACTTGTACAAATGTTTTGTATGTAGCAGCATGATGACTTTCTTTTCTTGGTGGCAGGGGCAGCCAAATCACCCAAACATTCTAGTTCACTATCAGTACCTGCTTCATTTGATGACAGCTGTGACATACTGCATTCAGATCCTTCACATTTGCTCAGCATAGACTGTAAATAAATTCAATATGTAATTAAGCTGCTAGCTAGTTTTATTGGTGGCACCCAATGGCCATAGCTAAATAAACTGTGGTAGTTTCAGTGGTTAAGGTTCAGTGCACTGTATGTATTCAGATTACCGTGAGATAAAGGGAAAATCCGTGAGATTGCCAATGTTGCCGTGAGACCGTGAGATAAAGGGAAAATCCGTGAGTCTCACGGTCAATCCGTGAGAGTTGGCAACTATGCTATTGGAAGCTAACCACCAAAGGTGTGTTCCTATTAGAGACCAACCTCCAATGCTGTAGTCCTATTGGAAGCCAACCACCAAAGGTGTGTTCCTATTGGAGACCAACCTCCAATGGTGTGCTCCTGTTGGAGACACTTTCCTCAACCAACTGTGTTCAAAGTTATGTTAGACTCTCTCTCTTTTTGGATTTTCCATTTATTTAAAATTGTCTTCTGAGTGTGGTCGTTCTTGCGATGTCACGAGTTGTTTCCGGTGGCTCTGCTCTCGAGAAGCAGTTACGGGTTGTGCCTCTCACTTGGCCTGGCTAGTGGATAAGGTACAGCTTACCTGCCTAGCTCCACGATGTTACAGTCTTCAACGCTGCGAAAGACCAACCTTAGCCCATCAGAGCCCACGAGGAGCACCCGATGACATCACAAGAGATGACCATGCCTCAAGCAAGAGGAAAGATGGCAGGAAGTGAAAAAAGGAAGAAAATAAAGGAAAGGGGGAGAAGGGGCAGCTAATAGAAGACAGAGAAGAAAAAAAAGATTTCTGATGTTCTAGATCGTGAGTTTTACAAACCCTTATGGAGTGGGATTATGAGCCTTGTCTTCCTTCTATAGCATGATACATGTCTATGACCAGGAATATGCATTAGAAGAGGCAATTCAACTGCATCTCATATTTGGCAGACATTTGGCCTAAACCAACAAGAACTCGCAAACATCATCTGTACCTCTCCCTGTGCTGACTTCTACTTAGTGCGCACAAATACGTATCGTTCTTTATGACTTACGTGCTTTGTTGATTTCCCACCCCCGAACAACGACTCTCCAACAGAAGTGACCTCTCAAGTTGAGACTTCAAAAGACTGTTTTCCTCTCTTGCTCTGTAAAGAGCTTAAATGCGTCGTCTTTGCTCTACTTTTCTCCTGAATGGTTACCAAACTTGTTACGCTCGTACTTGAATGGTGAAGTGCTCGTGCAAAGGTAGTCCACACGTACGCGCATGCTGCTTTGTACAATGACGCGGTCCTTGTTAGTAACAGGAAAATGAGGCCCGATTTCAAAACTGCTGTGCTTGCTGTAGACCGTGGTAGGACAATGGGGAGGATCTGTCTGCTAACAAGACTGAAAACTCCCCGGACAAGTCCACAAGTTGTGCGTTGCCGTTTTTCAGCTGACGTGTGACTTGCAGCTATGGGAAGCCTATTCATCGGTGACCAGTGTTGAAGCTGTGACATAGCAGGAATGAATGAATGACTACAGCTGTTAATATGTGTTCATTGGCACATTACAAATGTGATTTGGAGCAACCTCGCTAAATCAAACAACAAGATTAGCAATTAATGGCTAGCCAGTTCCAAGTGGTTCTACTAGTACACAAACTACCAGCCCAAACAAGCTGTGTATACAAGTTTTGTAGTGTCTGAAAGTAAATAATCTACAGTACAGTGTTCACCGTTTAAAAACCCAGCCTACAGTAAGCGAAGAAGTAGATTCACCACCATTACTCAGAAGAAGCTAACTGGATATTTCTCTCTTTAGTTTATTGTAATACCCTGTAATAGTTACATGCACGCATCAGTTACATGCACGCATGCAGTTACATTCACGCATGCAGTTACATGCACGCATGCAGTTACATGCACGCATGCAGTTACATGCACACATGCAGTTACATGCACGCATGCAGTTACATGCACGCATGCAGTTACATGCACACATGCAGTTACATGCACACATGTAGTGCTGTATAAATTATTACAACTGCAGTACAAATTATACAGTTTGAGTAATCCATCCTCTAGGTCAGATTTGTCAGGTTGCTCTGAATATCAGTATTGGAATGACATTTAATAGCAGCAAAAGGCTTGTCATCAAAGGGGCATGGCACAGGTGTTTAGTATACTATAGGAGGTGTATAGTATACTACAGGAAGTGTCTAGTATATTACAGGAAATTCTATGACGATATTCATAAAGTAACGATATTCATAAAATCATAATTCCCAAACTCTAGACCCAATACAAAGTTTCTAGTTTCTCTATTGCTCTTGAGACGTGCCACCATGGAGCATGCTGGTGAGAGTGGAGTGCAGCTTTTGTTGGTGCAGAGATGGAAGCTTATGGTGGTCAAGCAGCAGCTGCAAGTCACCAACTTTGCTGCAAGTCTAGGGAGGAGCCGAGCAGGAAGCCTGTGAACACCAACACAGAGTGGTACAATTGAGACAGAGATCACTTGATTTCTACTTGGCAACTAATTCTCAAGATCGACAGAGTATTCAGACAGTGTGCGACATCTCCTTTGACTTCAAACTTGCATAGTGTGTCACAATCATAAATAGTTACCATGGTGATTATTAACTTTGATATGTCAAGATTGATATCAAGATTGTAATGACATAAGAACTACAGTATACATATTAACAAAAAACCAGGACGTGTACATGTTCATGTATACATGCATGTATGTTTATATACATGTATGTATATACATGTGTACATATATACATGTATATGTGCATGTATGTATATATATGCATGCATGTTTATATACATGTATTATACATGTATGTACACGTATATACATACATTTATGTATATGTATGTATATATGTGTACATACATACATGTATATTTATATACATGCATGTATATACTGTTGCATGTGCTGGTTCTTTGGGCTCTATTCCTGGATAGTGAAGACATGTTGTAAGGTGTGATCGTTCCCACATCTTCTCCTTTCCAGTTTGGCCTGTCTCTTGGTGGGGTGAGGGGGGAGGAGTTGCTAACAGGTCGAGCATGCCTGAGGTCTTTTCTCAGGGGAGGGGTGTATGTGGTGGTGGTGGGGGGGGGGGGGGGGGGGGGGGGGATGGGATCCAGTCTTAAAGTTTTTATTTTCTTAATTTAATGGTGAGGTTTTGCCAGCTGTCACTTGTTCTGGTTGGGCAGATTAAATAATGTTAAAACAAAACAGTTGTCGGTGCTTCACTTGCATTCATCATGTTGATTTAGGCCATTGTGATGAGCGTGAGTGTGTGAATAACCCCCGCATGTCCTCAGTGTACTGTGAGCACGTTCGCATGCTGCGGGCATTACGCCTGGCACTCTTGTTGTATCTGTGTGCAGTTTGGAGTATCCAGTGCTGGTGCCGTTAGCAGTCGACATCCTTGGGAGTAGAGATGTCTCAAGTTCCTGTTCATCTGATATTGCTAGGGCTTATAAGGCTGTGTGTATAAGGCTAGCACTAGGGGCTAGGGCCGTGGCTAGGGCTGTGGTTAAGGCTAGGGCTGTGGTTAAGGCTAGGGCCAGGGCTGTAGGTTAGGATAAGGATAGGGCTAGGGCCATTGCTAGGGCTGTGGTAGTCTAGGCTAGGGCCATGGCTAGGTCTGTGGTTAAGGCTAGGCTATGGATGAGGATAGGGCTAGGGCCGTGGCTAGGGCTGTGGTTAAGGCTAGGCAGTGGATAGGGCTGGGGCTAGGGCTTGGGCTAAGGCTACTGTACCATTTGAGCTTTGGACATTTGCAGCTTCCCAGGGTCCTTCAGGCAAACTGGACCACTCTAGCTATTATGGGAAAGAATGTGTAGCAGATTTGTGTCTACTGTACAAGCCTCTGTATGTAGAGTTCTCTTCAGTACACAAGTTTAGACCTTACAAAGAGTATGCTTAACACAGCGAATAATTTATACATTGTACATGAATGTTGTCTTCTAGCTTCTTACCTTCTCACTTCAGCTCCTCGTGCTCTCTCCTGACATGTCCACTTTGTCCCATCAGCCTATCTAGACACTGCTGCTCAGCTCTCCTGCTCTCTCCTGACATGTCCACTTTGTCCCATCAGCCTATCTAGACACTGCTGCTCAGCTCTCCTGCTCTCTCCTGACATGTCCACTTTGTCTCATCAGCCTATCTAGACACTGCTCAGCTCTCCTGCTCTCTCCTGACATGTCCACTTTGTCTCATCAGCCTATCTAGACACTGCTGCTCAGCTCTCCTGCTCTCTCCTGACATGTCCACTTTGTCTCATCAGCCTATCTAGACACTGCTGCTCAGCTCTCCTGCTCTCTCCTGACATGTCCACTTTGTCTCATCAGCCTATCTAGACACTGCTGCTCAGCTCTCCTGCTCTCTCCTGACATGTTCACTTTGTCTCATCAGCCTATCTAGACACTGCTGCTCAGCTCTCCTGCTCTCTCCTGACATGTCCACTTTGTCCCATCAGCCTATCTAGACACTGCTGCTCAGCTCTCCTGCTCTCTCCTGACATGTCCACTTTGTCTCATCAGCCTATCTAGACACTGCTGCTCAGCTCTCCTGCTCTCTCCTGACATGTCCACTTTGTCTCATCAGCCTATCTAGACACTGCTGCTCAGCTCTCCTGCTCTCTCCTGACATGTCCACTTTGTCCCATCAGCCTATCTAGACACTGCTCCTCAGCTCTCCTGCTCTCTCCTGACATGTCCACTTTGTCCCATCAGCCTCTCTAGACACTGCTGCTCAGCTCTCCTTCTCTCTCCTGACATGTCCACTTTGTCCCATCAGCCTATCTAGAGACTGCTGCTCAGCTTTCTCTCCTGACATGTCCACTTTGTCCCATCAGCCTATCTAGACACTGCTGCTCAGCTCTCCTGCTCTCTCCTGACATGTCCACTTTGTCTCATCAGCCTATCTAGACACTGCTGCTCAGCTCTCCTGCTCTCTCCTGACATGTCCACTTTGTCTCATCAGCCTCTCTAGATGGCTCAGCTTTCCTGCTCTCCCCTGATATGGCATGTTCACTGTCCATGCAACTGTTGTTTACTTCTGGGCGACCTCATCTCACTTCTCGGCAACCTCATCACACTTCTTGGTGAGCTCATCTCACTTCTTGGTGACCTCATCTCACTTCTTGGTGACCTCATCTTACTTCTCTGCGACCTCATCTCACTTCTTGGTGACCTCATCTCACTTCTTGGTGACCTCATCTCACTTCTTGGTGACCTCATCTCACTTCTTGGTGACCTCATCTCACTTCTTCGTGACCTCATCTCACTTCTCGGCGACCTCATCTCACTTCTTGGTTACCTCATCTCACTTCTTGGCGACCTCATCTCACTTCTCGGTGACCTCATCTCACTTCTCGACGACCTCATCTCACTTCTCGGCGACCTCATCTCACTTCTTGGTGACCTCATCTCACTTCTTCGTGACCTCATCTCACTTCTCGGCGACCTCATCTCACTTCTTGGTTACCTCATCTCACTTCTTGGCGACCTCATCTCACTTCTCGGTGACCTCATCTCACTTCTCGGCGACCTCATCTCACTTCTTGGCGACCTCATCTCACTTCTCGGCGACCTCATCTCACTTCTTGGTGACCTCATCTCACTTCTCGGCGACCTCATCTCACTTCTTGGCGACCTCATCTCACTTCTCGGCGACCTCATCTCACTTCTTGGTGACCTCATCTCACTTCTCGGCGACCTCATCTCACTTCTTGGTGACCTCATCTCACTTCTCCACGATCTCATCTCACTTTGCTGTTGGTATTTTCCTATTTTGTATGTAAGTCTTGACGTAGCTGTCATCTTTGTGGCAATCTTCTCTCCCCCCTGGCTGGACAATCTCCTCAATCTCTTCACATATTCTTACATAGCATTCGGTAGTTTTAGCTGTTCTGTGCAGAGCCATAATGCTACTGTGTGGGCTCCTCCAGCTCTGAGCTCCTCAGCTAGTGTGGGCTTCTCCACAGTTAGTGTGGGCTTCTCCATCTCTTAGATCTTCAGCTAGTGTGATCTTCTCCAGCTCTGAGCTCCTCAGCTAATGTGGACTCCTCCAGTTTGGATCTTCTCAGCACAAGTAAAAATGGCAGTAAGTTCGGAAGAATTTAGTTACTCTGCCATTCTGATTCTACATATGAAGTCATGTGGCACTCTCCACTCATTGCACACACTTCAGTCAGTGTCTCATTAGATGGGAAGTCTTTCCAAGTGCTCACTTTCAGTCAGGATTTCTTTTTGTGTGACCCAGGTTCTGGTGATTAGGTTACTGACCCAGGGTCAGGTCCCTACACATAGGTTACTGGGCCCAGGTCAGGTCCCTACACATAGGTTACTGGCCCAGGTCAGGTGACTAGGTTACTGACCCAGGTCAGGTCCCCTACATTAGGTTACTGACCCAGGTCAGGTCCCTACACATAGGTTACTGGCCCCAGGTCTGGTCCCTACAATAGGTTACTGGCCAGGTCTGGTCCCTACCATAGGTTACTGGCCCAGGTCTGGTCCCTACATAGGTTACTGGCCCAGGTCTGGGTCCCTACATAGGTTACTGACACAGGTCAGGTCCCCTACATAGGTTACTGACCCAGGTCAGGTCCCCTACACATAGGTTACTGGCCCAGGTCAGGTGACTAGGTTACTGACCCAGGTCAGGTCCCCTACATAGGTTACTGGCCCAGGTCAGGTCCCTACACATAGGTTACTGGCCCAGGTCAGGTGACTAGGTTACTGACGCAGGTCAGGTCCCTACATAGGTTACTGGCCCCAGGTCAGGTCCCCTACACATAGGTTACTGGCCCAGGTCAGGTGACTAGTAGGTACTGACCCAGGTCAGGTCCCTACACATAGGTTACTGGCCCAGGTCTGGTCCCTACATAGGTTACTGGCCCAGGTCAGGTCCCTACATAGGTTACTGGCCCAGGTCAGGTCCCTACATAGGTTACTGGCCCCAGGTCAGGTCCCTACATAGGTTACTGACCCAGGTCAGGTGACTAGGTTACTGACCCAGGTCAGGTCAGCTGACCCAGGTCAGGTCTGACTGCTACACCTGTGAAGTTAATGGAAATCTAATATAAAGCACACCAGTGGAAAGCTCTTGGAATAAACTATCTTCTGGTACTAAACTTTTCCGTAGGGGTAACAACAGTTGTGGATCTTAGTGTTTCATGAATAATTCACGAGTAAAGTGTATCAGCCCCCTCAACATCAACATGTATGTACTGAACAGCCTATGACGTAATGAATCATTCTGCCACGCCCACCACAAGGCTACCAATTCACAAGCACTCGTTATCCCTCTGGAATTTCCACATTATTCTTGACTGTGTACTTACACACATACATGTTGCTATGTAAACAAACCTCGCCCCCTCTCCCCCCCCTCTTCCTTTCCTCTCTCCCCTCGTAAACCTCTCCTTCCCTTTCCCCCTTCTCCCATCCTCTCTCCCTCCTCCTCCTAACCCCCTTACTTCTTTCCTCCCCCCCCCTCCCCCTTTCTTCTCGGCTTTTCTCTACACATTCCACTTCTGTTTTAATTGGTGTCATTAGCAAGACAAGATATGGCCAGGTGACCTGAAGCAGATTGCCAAGGCTGAGTGCCTTCAAAGCTACCATCGAACCTATAATTATACCTAGCTTCTATCACAATAGCACATCGTAGGGTATTAACACCCACCAATTAGCACTGCATGTGCTCTCCTTAATTATACATTACTCTGGTTGGAAGTACACACCTTGTTGGTCTTGTTCTCTCCATTGCCCTCGCTGTGCTTCAGATGGATCTATTCTCACGTGAGCGTCTCTTAATGGTCAAATGGTCGGTCGACTGTTGACTTGGAATTTGGTGTTGCCGTAGGACCTGTACAGGTGCCAAATTACCGCTGGAAAATTTTCCTTATACTGCCCGACCCCCCAAAGAAGGAGTTGCACGACCCGGGGGTAAAACGTGATTTTTATTGGTGGAGAGAGGGGGGAAGTTGGAGAGAGGGGAAGGAATTTCTGTTGAGGGGGGTGGGGAGAATTTCTGTTTGGGGGGGATTTCTGTTGAGGGTTGCAGTTTCTGTTGCGGGGGTTTGGAGGGGAACTGTTTTGGTGGGCCTGAAATAATTTTCTTAGTGGTGAGGTCTTTGTGAGGTGGTAATGAGGTGTGGTCTTTGTGAGGTGGTAATTAGCACATTGGCTGAAGGGCTGGCTTGCGCTGCCCATCGTGCACGAGTGGTCCTGTGTTTTAAAGGGCATTTATGTTGGCCCTGTGTTTAAAGGGCATTTATGTTTTATGTTAAAGAAACATACTTCTGCTAATTATGCACGTTTTACAGCACGAAATATTCAGACAACAATTTTGTCGATAATTTTACACCCTCGAACTTTCGGCTCTAGTTGCTCTAGCCTTCATCTCATTATTCCTGATGAAGGCTAGATGCTCTATTATTCCTGATGAAGGCTAGATGCTCTATTATTCCTGATGAAGGTTAGATGCTCTATTATTCCTGATGAAGGCTAGATGCTCTATTATTCCTGATGAAGGTTAGATGCTCTATTATTCCTGATGAAGGCTGGATGCTCTAACCTCCATCTCATTATTCCTGATGAGAGCTAGATGCTCTATTATTCCTGATGAAGGCTAGATGCTCTAACCTTCATCCTATTATTCCTGATGACGGCTATTCCTGATGAAGGCTAGATGCTCTAACCTCCATCTCATTATTCCTGATGAAGGCTAGATGCTCTATTATTCCTGATGAGGTCTAGATGCTCTAACCTTCATCCTATTATTCCTGATGACGGCTAGATGCTCTATTATTCCTGATGAAGGCTAGATGCTCTAACCTTCATCCTATTATTCCTGATGAAGGCCTAGATGCTCTATTATTCCTGATGAGGCTAGATGCTCTAACCTTCATCTCATTATTCCTGATGAGGGCTAGATGGTCTATTATTCCTGATGAAGGCTAGATGCTCTAACCTTCATCCTATTATTCCTTAGATGCTCTATTATTCCTGATGAAGGCTAGATGCTCTATTATTCCTGATGAGGTCTAGATGCTCTATTATTCATGATGAAGGCTAGATGCTCTAACCTTCATCCTATTATTCCTGATGACGGCTAGATGCTCTATTATTCCTGATGAAGGCTAGATGCTCTAACCTTCCTATTATTCCTGATGAGGGCTAGATGGTCTATTATTCCTGATGAAGGCTAGATGCTCTATTATTCCTGATGACGGCTAGATGCTCTATTATTCCTGATGAAGGCTAGATGCTCTAGCCTTCATCCTATTATTCCTGATGAGGCTAGATGGTCTATTATTCCTGATGAAGGCTAGATGCTCTATTATTCCTGATGACGGCTAGATGCTCTATTATTCCTGATGAAGGCTAGATGCTCTAACCTTCATCCTATTATTCCTGATGAGGGCTAGATGGTCTATTATTCCTGATGAAGGCTAGATGCTCTATTATTCCTGATGAAGGCTAGATGCTCTATTATTCCTGATGAGGTCTAGATGCTCTATTATTCCTGATGAAGGCTAGATGCTCTAACCTTCATCCTATTATTCCTGATGACGGCTAGATGCTCTATTATTCCTGATGAAGGCTAGATGCTCTATTATTCCTGATGAAGGCTAGATGCTCTAACCTTCATCTCATTATTCCTGATGAGAGCTAGATGCTCTATTATTCCTGATGAAGGCCTAGATGCTCTATTATTCCTGATGAGGTCTAGATACTCTATTATTCCTGATGAAGGCTAGATGCTCTAACCTTCATCCTATTATTCCTGATGACGGCTAGATGCTCTATTATTCCTGATGAAGGCTAGATGCTCTATTATTCCTGATGAAGGCTAGATGCTCTAACCTTCATCTCATTATTCCTGATGAGAGCTAGATGGTCTATTATTCCTGATGAAGCTAGATGCTCTAACCTTCATCTAATTATTCCTGATGAGGGCTAGATGCTCTATTATTCCTGATGAGGTCTAGATGCTCTATTATTCCTGATGAAGGCTAGATGCTCTTCATCCTATTATTCCTGATGACGGCTAGATGCTCTATTATTCCTGATGAAGGCTAGATGCTCTAACCTTCATCTAATTATTCCGGCTAGATGCTCTATTATTCCTGATGAAGGCTAGATGCTCTAACTTTCATCTCATTATTCCTGATGAGGGCTAGATGCTCTATTATTCCTGATGAGGGCTAGATGCTCTATTATTCCTGATGAGGGCTAGATGCTCTATTATTCCTGATGAAGGGTAGATTGTCTGTACTGGGTATGTATGTACATGTTCTGTCTATCAACTGAGAGTAAGTATTATGCAAATTTTAACATTCCGTGATTGAGGAACGGAGTCGGTCCCCCTGGGGGGTTGGGTTTGGCTGCCGCTCACACCTGTGTTTGTCTATCATGTGACTGATGCATATGACCATATCTCGGGTCACCGGTCGAAAATATGAATGGGTCTCTCCTTACATCTACTCTGGTTGGAAGTACACACCTTGGTTGGTCTTGTTCGTTGGTATTTCCATTGCCCTCACTGCGCTTCAGATGGATATATTCAATTCTCACGTGAGCGGATGTACATTTTAGACCCCCTGTGACTTTGCAGTTCGTACGCACTGTATTTCCTTGAATGGTTGCTATGGGTACAAGAAATTCAAGGAGTTCCAGCGAGAGAACATGCAAGGAGTGAGAACACAACTGGAGGCGGGTGCCCGGTTTATCTCGGTCCTCTGGTGGCAGGCTTGGACTCAAGGTATCATCAGCATGCATTCTTGCCCGGCTGCTTCGACTCGGTACCATCTTTTCCCTTTCACTAGCTTGTGCCCCGACGTGCACAATAAAAAGTTGGTGTGAGGGTAAAAAAAATAGGACTGGGGCTCGGTCAAAATTTACGCCACAAAGGTTTTTGGTGCTCTTCTATTAGAGGCTTGCTCGTTCCAATCTTTCTTCTCCGTTGTCGTTGAGGTCATTGAGAGGGTCGCTAGGTGTAAGCCGAGCAGTTTCCGGTGTTGATTCAGCTGCCACCTCTCCCAGCTTTAGGAAGTGAATGCCACCATCTTCATTGCCATCTGTTGGCATTGGAGACCGCCACAGACCTTGAAGAATTCTATGGTCACCTCTGCCATCATCTTCACTGCCATCTGTTGGCATTGGAGACCCCCACAGACCTTGAAGAATTCTATGGTCACCTCTGCCATCATCTTCACTGCCATCTGTTGGCATTAGAGACCCCCACATACCTTGAAGAATTCTATGGTCACCTTTTCATCATCTTCACTACCATCTGTTGGCGTTGGAGACTCCCACAGACCTTGAAGTATTCTATGGTCACCTCTTCATCATCTTCACTACCATATGTTGGTGTTGGATACCCCCACAGACCTTGAAGAATTCTATGGTCACCTTTTCATCATCTTCACTACCATCTGTTGGCGTTGGAGACTCCCACAGACCTTGAAGTATTCTATGGTCACCTCTTCATCATCTTCACTACCATTTGTTGGTATTGGAGACCCCCACAGACATTCTGCAAGTGTGTAGTACACCCAATTAGAGGGAGAACTGTAAATTATTCACGCTTTGTTAATGGACAAAGTGTTAATGTGTCTCGTTTCTTTTGTATGGCAAACCTTCCATGGTAATTTTTTTTTTGGACGTTTCCCCCTCTGGGTCTCTTTGCTGCTCACCATCACACTTTGTTGTAGCAGAAGAATTCCGACTAGCTTGAGCAGAGGTGTGAGACATGTTGTAGTTAGGATGCTCCTTTGAAGATGCTGACAGACAGCCTTCTTAGGTGCACACACCTGATAATGAATTGGTAACGTACAACCCCTTTACCATACACCTACACTGTATTTCTCTTACTGCATTACAGATTCTCTATATATTCTAAATATTCTATATATTCTATATACTATATATAGAATATAATCTATATATTCTATATATATTCTATATATTCTATATATTCTATATATTCTATATATTCTATATATTCTATATATTCTATATAATTCTATATACTATATATAGAATATATCTATATATTCGATATTTATTCTATATATTCTATATATTCTATATAATTCTATATACTATATATAGAATATAATCTATATATTCTATATTTATTCTATATATTCTATATAATTCTATATACTATATATAGAATATAATCTATATATTCTATATTTATTCTATATATTCTATATATTCTATATATATTCTATATATTCTATATATTCTATATATATTCTATATATATTCTATATATTCTATATATATTCTATATATTCTATATATTCTATATATATTCTATATTATATTCTATATATTCTATATACATGTATGGGTTACAGACAATGAGAATTTCCTTTTTCTCCAATGGAGAGTTTGTGGTGCATGTGCTTGAGGTTACAGCGAGTTCAGGTGGTGTGTGTAGACAATCCTAGGGAGAATTTTGTCCTGAGTTTAGAGTTCTTTTCGACCCAATCCATAAATGCCTACCTACAGTGCAACCTTAGCCCTGGAGTCCCAGCCCAAGTCCCATAGTCCCAGCCCAAGTCCCATAGTCCCAGCCCAAGTCCCATAGTCCTAGCCCAAGTCCCATAATCCTAGCCCAAGTCCCATAGTCCCAGCCCAAGTCCCATAATCCTAGCCCAAGTCCCATAGTCCCAGCCCCAAGTCCCATAGTCCTAGCCCAAGTCCCATAGTCCCCAGCCCAAGTCCCATAGTCCCAGCCCAAGTCCCATAGTCCCAGCCCAAGTCCCATAGTCCCA